>VWZK01000764.1:511682-530176 GCA_013396935.1 Baryphthengus martii | reverse complement strand
TCTCTGGAGCCATTCAAGCCCCGCCTGGACACCTTCCTGTGTGATGTCATTTAGGTTCCTGCTCTGGCAGGGGGATTGGACTTGATGATCCTTTGAAGTCCCTTCCAATCCCTAACATTCTGTGATTCTGTGATACCCTCTTTCAGTTGCTCCTTGTCCTGTCACTGGACAAGGCCATGGTAAAAAGTCTCTCCATCTTTCTTACAGGCCCCTTTAAGTACTGAAAAGCTTCAGGAAGGTCTCCCCGGAGCCTTCTCTTCTCTAGGCTGAATAAAGCCAACTCTCTCAGCCTGGCCTCACATCAGAGGTGTTCCAGCCCCATGATTATTTTCGTGTCCTCCTCTGGACCCGCTCCAACAGCTCCACGTCTGTCTTGTGCAGGGGGCCCAGAGCTGGACGCAGGACTCCGGGTGGGGTCTCACCTGCGTGTAGCTCACATTCTTTCCTAGACCGGATCGAGGCTTTTTTCCCCCAAATTTTCTGCCCAAGAGGTGCCAAACGCCCCACCCGTGGCCGGCCCCGNCGGGAGAGGCGAGGCTGCCGCCCGGGCCAGGGAGCAGGGGTCCTGGCGGCCAGTCTGGGGAGCGCTCGGTGCGGGCGCAGCGGGAGGGAGGAAGGCAGAAATCAGCCGGAGGGGTGTGCGAGGGGCACAGAAGCGTTGGCAGGCCCTGGCAGGGGGTGCTGGGGTCCGAATATTCATTCCGGTGCGGATGGGCAGTGTGAGATGCCGAGGCTCTTAAGGAAACGAGACTGTCATGTCTCTTTTTTGTTGGAAGTACTGTTGTCTGTTCATACAGGGGATGTATCGAGGAGGAGGCTCCTGGGAGTGACACACATTCCTCTCAGCCCCCTAAACGTAAAGGCTGGTCTTGCTTCAATACCAGCATAATTATTATTATAAATTTAGCTGCAGTTTTATTTATTGGTTTGGTTTTTTTTTTACAGTTGATAGGCTCTGTCTGATAGCCGTGGGAGACCTTAAATGTTTAGTCTTCGATGGCAATTGTTTATCTGTAGCATGTGAAGTTTTGTAAATCCCCATTAACTCAATGTTTACTTTCTTCTCAGTATGGTCATCTTTTTTTGCTCATGTGTGCAGATTTTATTTTTATACAGGAAAGAAACCCAGGTTTGTGCCTTTTGTTAATGACAAGGAAAAGAATACTCAATTCAGTTTTCTAATGTATATTTATGTTTTTCCCCCAGAATATAGTGATACAAAATTCATTGTGTTGTTTTCCATTTATGATCTTGAAAATACATGAAAGAGTAATGTTATAATTCTTGGCAGCTCAGTTAAAATGAAGATGGAGGACTATGAAATATTCTGTAAGAAGCATCTTTCTAGAATCCAAGAAGAAACAATAAGAAGAGAAACCTCTTTCACTATTCAGCGTAAAAATATCTCCCTCATTCAATTCCATGGAGTTCCTGTGCTTTCCCCTCTGNGGCTCATGGGCTATGACTTGGTTTAATTTTTTTTTTTTTTTTTTTTTCTCTTTCTTTTCTTCCCCTATGTACTTACTGTGCTGTTGGCATTAGCTTTGATGTCCAGGTGTAATGATTCTACTGAAGGTACAGCACATTGTGAGTTATTATTTGGACTGCTTAGTGTATCCTAAGCATTGCTAGCCTAATTTTACAAAGTACTTTTTTTTCCACATTGACTACCTTTGCTTTCATTTCTTGAAATTTGTGATCTTCACAAGGGGACTAAAAATGTTTTTGGTATTAAATAGATGAATATTACTGCTGGGCTTGACTTACATAAAATCATATTGAACTTGTGAGTTTGTTTTAAAAGTGTCAAAAAACAAAGAGAAGTGTAAATAGGAAATATCGAGATAGTTAAAAAGCTTTTAAGTGAATTTCTTTTTCACCTGTGTTTGCAGCTTCCTCTAAGGTATTTCACAGTCTCATCAATTAGGTTAGGTCTATGCATAATGCAAACAGAGTCAAGCAGAAGACTGGTGGTAGTTTGTGCAATAATACAGCTTATTTCCTTGTTTCAGTGATGGGAAGTAGGAATGAAGCTAACAACGAGCTCCAAAAGTCACGATACAGATATATATTGGAGAGTAAAAGATATAATGTAACACTTTTCATTTACAAATGGGTGGATATTTTAAGGTTTCATAGAAAAAATGCATATTTTGACTTGAGACTACTTAATTTTGTAGAAATTTGTGAAATTATTTCTTCTAGATGTAGTTTTGTAGATTTAATTTTGACTTTTAGCAAAACTACGTATTCTAAAGCAGTAACTTGGAAGATTTTCAGATTTTGATTGTTGAAAGGGTCTGGAAGACTGCTTGCACGCATTTCTGTCTTCTTGTAAAATTCACCTCTGGTTCAAGAGGACAAGTGTGAGCTGGTGCTTCACAGAGCTTAGATGTTTGAGGATGGGTAGGAAGATGGGTCACAGAGGGCTCTTCAGGCTGCCCAAACCTTAATTGCTGTAGCAGACTGGGAAAGACTTGTCCTGCAGTCTTGAGTCCTGTGTCATTGGAGGTTGGTGCTGTAGCATGTACTTGTTCATGCAAATTTTTCATAAGTTCATGCAAATGTTCATGCATATTTTTTTAATAAATGACCTTTTAGATTCCTGTTCATTTGCACGTGTGCCAAGAAGGGATTTATCCGTCTTCCATTAAAAAACGTATAGTTGGTTAAAAAGAAACTGGCATTTAAAATGTGCACAAAGCCTCAGTTTAGGGGGTTGTTGTTCTTCTATTGTTTTGTTCTGTTGTTTTTCTTCCTAATTTATTTCTGTAATCCTGTATTGAAACTTGCATTTAGTGCTGTAAACTGTGTTTTTTCACAGCTTAGCCTTGAGAAGAAAAAGGAAATACAGCAATATAAACAGAAAGCACTGGACCTAGAGACCTGGAGACAGAACTCCCGGAAAAGAGCTTTACTGAATCGTGTGCAGGAGATCATAGAAAATGTTCAGGTAGCGTTAGTCCAAAGCCTTCTTGCAGCTTGACAGAAAACTTCTGCTTATAGGTGTTTTGAGAAAGTGCTGGAGTTTAAGTATTCACCAGTCTAAATATGAGATGAATAGCAGTTAGCTCTCCAGAATGAGTGCTTGCTAGTATTTTGCGCTGTGTGACCTGATAATTGATTATTTAGTGATGACGTCTACGTTTATTTGCGTTTCACTGCAAAATGCAGTGCAAAAGACCCTGCCAGATGACTGACTTGCTTTTGTGACTGTGTTTGAAACAACTAGATTGTAAAAACAAATGAACAAAACTCCCTGTGTTAGAGCAACTGGCTTGCTTTATTTGTAGGCTTATAGTTTAATCAGAAAATAATCTCTGTTCAACCTTATGATTACGGAGTTGAAATTATCTTAGCAAAAACTTTGACTGCTGTTGTGTGCTTATAAATTTACTGCAACTATTTTGTTTTCTTTGCTGCTTCAATGATGAATTTAGTAGAGGTTTACACTGTAAAGAGTATTAAATACATCTAATCGAGTGATATGTGTCTCTGGAACAGTTGTAGTGCAGTCTTTAAATTAACCTATTCCTTAAACAAGTACAGTTAACAGTTTGTTGCGTTACTAAGGTGGCAAACAAAAGTTACCAGTTTGCATTGTTTGCTGGTGTGCACATGGCAACGGTCATCTGGCTTGGGATTTGAAGAGCAGACCAGGAACATGTCCAATACAAAAATAAATTAGCTTTTTTTTCTTTTTTTTCCAAAGGTGTCCCCTTGATAATTGAGTTACAACACACAGGATAACCTGTAGGATAATTTTAGTGTGAGAATCCTTTTAAACAAATTCTATCTAGGAGTAGCATTTAAATCTCACATAAATAAAGTTGGTTTTCTAAGTACTTGACAAATGAAAACTCTTACTTAATTGTTTCTAAATTAGTAAAAAAAATTAACTAATTATTTTGTAGTTCCACTATTTGTATTAGGGATTTTGTTTATTTGTTCGCAGTCGTCTATAATTTAGTCTATATTTCATGCTGGAATTTTTCAATTACATTTCTTATTTATTCTTAGTCATAAGATTGTTTGAATATATTCAAATTATCTTACATAGAAAAGAGAATCTGAGAATTCAGATACTTGGTATCGGTAAAAACGCCAAATGGACAATTACTTAAATGTGTATTTTAGTTCCAATAACCTCTTTTTCATTGCAAAGAGCTCTGTATTGTAAGTGTTTTGTAGGAAATTGGTAACAAACAAACTGAAAATTTTTATTGGTTTGAGGTGGTAGCATTTTTGCTTCAAAATTCAGATGAAGCTTGCGGGAATCTGAGAATCTGAGATTTCATTGAAAATATATATTTTTATTTTTTTTTTCCCCCTCAATTTTTATTAGCAGATCAAGAAAGGACCTAGCATGAGTGACGTGAACACACAAGAGGCTGAGAATACTTGCCCTGGCTCAGATTCAAAAGCTTTGACTGACTTCACAGCTCTGTCAGATGTCAGTCTGGCGTGTTCTCCTGACAGGCATGGTCCCACAGAGCTTGAAAAGACGCCAGAACTTACGCCATCAGATACTACTGGGCAGATGACATCAAATGCGACAGAAGTCGTTAAAGCAGGAGAAGAAAATACTTTTTCAAAGCAAAGTGAGAGTAATTTCTCGAAAGACGTACCTTGTCCGAGGGTTGCGTGTCCTGACAACATGCGTAATAATCTTTCATCACGGGCTTTGCAAAAGCAAGAGGGACAAGAAGTGCCACCATCGGATGAGGAAGTCCAGGATCCATACGTAATGAGTCTTCAGAACCTGATGAAGAAATCTAGGGAGTATATAGAGAAAGAGCAAACCAAGCGTAGCTCCAAAAGTAATTCCAAGAGAAGTATGAGTGAAAGTCATTCAGATAAAGAAAATGATGGCGTTAAAACAACTGATCCTGTGAAAGAAAGAGTAAAGCTTACAGGCAGAAGTTCCACTGCTCTGACACTTGATAAACCGAGTCTTAATAAATCAAATACTCTTCTCCAAGGTGCCTCTACTCATACAAGTAACATGAGTATGTCCACTTTATCCAGTTTTTCAAAAGCGGACATACCTATGAGAGTTGGAACACCCCCATTGGTAGATTCAGATTCAGATGAAGAATTTAAAAAGACTTCTATGTTTGATCGTGACAGTAGTATTGTCAGGAGCCTCACAGGCTCTTACGCCAAACTGCCGAGCCCAGAGCCGAGCATGAGCCCAAAAATGCACCGAAGGCGCCCGAGGCCTTTATCGATGGGACACATCGTTATAAATAACCCTGTGAATGCTTATGAGTTGAGTCCTAAAGGCAAGGGTAGAACGATGGATTTAATCATGCAGGATATTGCTGATAAAAATAACGTATCTGAATCGGTGCCAAAGTTCATGATGGACTTTGCTATGCTTTGTCCTAGCAGAGTTCCTGGGCTCAACAGGAATTCTTCAGGCCCTTGTGAAGGGTTGGGGGTCTGCAAACCAAATCGCCATTCTTTTGGGCACTTGGAAAGCAGGGGAACGTTGTTGGCTACAGTGGAAGGACAGGTAGTGATGGACAGCAGAGGGCCATATAAAGTAGAGACGAGCGCTAATATTGTAGCTCCAAAATTGAGTGAGCCATTTGCCATCAGTGAGTCTACAGTAACACAGAAGCTCCTAGCTGTCAATGACACCAAACCGTCTAGTTTGCTGGAAAATACTAAATGCAACTCTCCAGTGGAACTCAATAAATCTTACGACGTAGAAAATCCATCCCCGCTACTAATGCAGAGCAAGAATATGCAGCAACAGATGGACACTCCAAGTGTTTCCCCAGCACGTGAACAGTTTCTAGAAAATAGTTTTGAAAATGTAAAACGTAGACTTGATTTGGACACCAACAACTGCCCAAAAGAAAACGGTCCCTGTGTTCTAACAGTTGGAATGGAAGAACAAGAGAAGCAGTGGTTGCAAGAACAGAAGTATCCTGTGGGATCAGTGTATGTTACCAAGAGTGCAGCCCCTGATAGCATCGCAAAAGGTAAAAGATTTCCTGTAGTTGAGGGTTTTTCTTAAACTGACTTCTCAGCTTATAAATCTTTTAGAAAAAAGTCAATGATTGTTAGTCATTGGTGTTTCTAAGTATGTAGATGTATATCAAAAGGCTACAATTTTGTTGAGTGTAAATTATCTTTTTTTCAGTAACCTATTTCTCTAATTGATGACAAATTCTGAAATTCACCTTGCTACTTGAGCCTTTTTCAACTGCTGTGGAGTGGAGTAATCATCGTCATAGAAGTGGCTTGGAGTCAAAAGTCTTTTACCAGCTATTTGTAACAAAGACTTGCTTAATCAATTTATGAGGAAACCAGCTAAAACAGTAACACGTTGGTGTTACTGCTGTTCCATTCACATGCTTGGCCCTCAAATATGAACGTGCAAATATTTTGAAGGACTATAGTAACGAACGAGGTTCTTTGTGACACGTAATGGAAGCTTGATATCAAAGATACGTTGTACTTTTTTACCGATGATGCAAATTACTCCTGTTAAAAGTGTGTATCAGTGTCAGAGATCATATAGAAATTATTTAATACTTGATTCTTTTAATTTCTCTTCTCAGAAGATATTTTAAAAACTAAAATGTTGGCTTTTGAAGAAATGAGGAAGAGACTTGAAGAACAGCATGCGCAACAGCTGTCAATTCTGATAGCTGAACAAGAGAGAGAACAGGAGAAACTGCAGAAGGTAAGGTAAAAAGAGGAAAAATTCTAAGCAAAGAGCATGTGCTTTGCGTTGCAGTTTGTCAGGAAGCAGGTGGTTTTAAAATGTGTAGTCTTGCTTTGCAGAGGTTGAAAAGTAGTCTTACAGTCGATTCTTTCTTTTGTAGGAACTAGAAGAGCAAGAAAGGAAGTTGAAAGGAAAGAAGGTTGCCACAACGGAAATAGAAATTTCCAAAGTCAATATTAACAGTAGGATGGAGTTGGAGTGGAGGAAAAAAAGCGAAAGTGGCTTGTTGGAAAGTGTGCAGTCTCAGCTGGAGACGATCCATAATGCAAACTCTACCAGCATTGGTAAAACTGAGAGAGTAGAATTGAGATGAAATGTTGTGATAGACGTTGTGATACACTTTGCTCTGCAGTGCTTGACTGGGCCAGCTGCCCCACGGCCTTGATAAATGCAGTGTTCTGACCGAGGGCACTTGTTGCTCAGGATATGCAGAGAGCTGCTGCCTTCAGCTATTGACAGCACATGCAAAACAAATTCCATATTCCGTCTTGGTCTAGCTGGTGTTTAGCACAGGTTCAGCTGTCCTTGTCCTGTTCCATGTATTGTTTGTTAGAGTTGTTAGAGGGCATGTGCAATGTAAACTCATTTGATGAAGGATGTGGATCTCCATCATGTCAGAGAAGGTTCATCTTCACGCCACGGAGCTGCACTGCTGTGGGCCAGGTGCTCTCCTTTGTGTAGGCCGATTAGAGGGGCTCTGCCAGGGGGCCTTGACTGTGAGGAAGTACAGCTGTAGCTGATGGAACACCTCTCACCTGTTCCAGAATGTTATGAAATGTTTTGGTTTGTCTTCTGTTTAACAAACTTTGCTAGCAAATGAGTCAGAAATACTCACACTGCTTCTTGCCTGTAATTGACCTTGTAAACAAAGCTGCTGCCTCTGAGCTGAGTGTAGATGTGCACATAGTCATTACTTTATGGATGAAAGTGTATGTTGAGCTGTACATTCTGCTTTGCATGCAGGTTTTGCTCATACTTCAACACCTAACACCTTTACTTCAACAAGTGAAACTTCATTCTTTCTCTGGGGACCGTCAGGTACTGGAGTTGTAAAAACCTCAGTATCTAGGCCGAGTAACAGGATCAAAACGAGGTGGACTCAGGTAAGGGGAAAACAAAGATTTATTTACAGCCTAAAAAGCCTTCTAGTTTTTGTAAGAGACTGGTAACTTTATAATAGCTATGCAGTAATAAATGTCACAGAAGTTTAGTATTCCTTCCTGTATTGATTTGGATTACATGAGAGAACCGTATAGGATTTTTTTCTCATTATTTATATATGCAAAATAATGGTATAACAATGTATTGCTTCTGCTAAGTTAATATTATGGTGGATACTCCAGGCCTAGACAAAACCTTTATCAACAGCTTGTTTCTTACTTGAAAAATTATGGCATGTGAATGATGGGGTATTTTTGAGAAATAATTCATAATTCTTCCTTTTTTTTTTTATTGATTGTTTCGAAAACACTTCTTTTTTTAAAGGTTTTCAGTCCAGAGATACAAATGAAGTTTGATAAGATCACTGCAGTAGCAAAGGGGTTTCTGACTCGTAGGCTGCTGCAAACAGAAAAACTGAAACATCTCAAGCAAACTGTAAAAGTAAGATCAGCATTTTTGTATTATGCGGCTTCTCCTCCTGTTTTTATACCGATGTTTGTTAGACGAAATCTTGCATTTTCTACTTTCAGAAGATTTTGAGAATGTCTGTCCCATGAACATGTTTGAGTGTTGCGTTGCTTAGTGTCATAATGTCCAAGTCTACACAAAGAATACATCCTAGGAGTACTGTGTTCGTAATGATTGCTTTGTTGCGAAGGATTACGCGTGGTGCTCCATCTTATTTTCCTGTCTTCCCCAGGACACTATGGAGTTCATAAAAAATTTTCAGTCTGAAGCCCCGTTAAAAAGAGGAAGTGTTTCAGCACAAGATGCATCCCTTCATGAAAGAGTAATGGCTCAGGTGACACAATTTATATATTTTTCTTCTTTCCTTCCTGTTCTACTTTAGCAGGATAAATACATAAAGCCTTCACAGTGACCTTGTTTAAAGTAAAAAGTTTCAAATATGGCTGTGAAGAGAAGATTCTGGTTTTGTGCCGTCGCAGTAAAGAGATTTCAAAATTTCTTCAAGTGTTTGGTTTAGATTTAAAGCGAGAAGATCTGGATGATCAAAACCACGGAATGTTAACTTGACTGAATATTTTATTAAAATGTTAATGATTTTTTCCAGCTGCGAGCTGCTCTGTATGACATCCATGACATCTTTTTCACAATGGGAGCATCGGAAAGAATGAATATTCTGCGTCATGATCGTGAAGTTCGTAAAGAGAAGATGCTCAGGCAAATGGTGTGTTATATTCAAGGGAATGTCAACTGCTTTAAGACTTTAAATACTGAATCATTCTGCTGTTTAGAGATTCTTCCTCACACAGGATAAAGGATTTTTTAAATCTAAGTTGTTGTTTAATTATGCTTCTGTAGGTTACTTTCTTCAGATTAAAAAAAAGAGGTCAGTGCAGTAGGAGATTATTATGTTGAAACTTCTAATGTGTATATGTATAAAAATTAGAATGCAAAACATGGTGAAAGTAATAAAAAAAAAATAATTTATGGACTTTTTGTTATGGCACAGAAATGTTTTTAATTTGGTAACACAAGGAAAATCCTTTAATTTTAAAAAAGGGAAAAAAACCCTTGACTTCAGCCTGAATGTGAACTTAGTGCTTGAAAATGCTGCTGGTGTTGGTTTTATTTATTTATTTATTTTGTTTCTTTAAGTAGGGGCAGGTCAGATGGGGTTAAGCTCACTAAAAGTGGTAACTAGTGTTATTGTTGATTCTTTTGCTTTTATAGGATAAAGTAAAGAGCCCGAAAGAGAGAGTGACACTTTCAACAGCTACGCAGAAATCTCTGGATAGGAAAAAGTACATGAAGTACGTGCAGTTCTCCTATTGTGATGGGGAGGGGTGGGGTGCAAGAGGATGAATAGGAGGCATCGGAAATAGTGAAACAAAGTTTTTGGAGGAACAGCTTCTTTGCGAACTTAACATCTCTCCTGAGAAGAATGATGTGGTGTCTTACTAGTAGTAACTTGTATGAGACAAAAAATGTTTGTTCTAAGTTGTGCATTTATGCCGTATTCCAGTGGTGGGTGCTTAGTTTATGGTTGAGTTTGTAAATTGTATGAAGTGCTCCAAGTTATATTATCAGTCTTTCTAACGTGCCCAGCAATAGAGCCACTTAGAGTAGCTCCGGCAAAATTTTTTGAGGTGTAGTAGCAGCCGTTATCCTGCAACACAGTGGACTGAGCAGTTTGTGTTACACTTGTTCATGAGTAAAAAGTGATAATCTTCAGTACTGCTCTGACAGTAATACGTGTAGATGTAGGTCCTGTTGTAGGTTTTCTCTTACTGTTTCTGTTTAAGACCTAGATGATGATGTTATAATTTTGTTTCTCCAGGGCCTCAGAAATGGGAATGCCAAGTAAAAAAATAATCATAAAACAAAAAACTCCTGAAAGCCGGTGAGTGAAGATTACTTGTGTTAGGATGCTTTCAAAGAACTATCTTATAATGATAGATTCTTTGATCTTCTTTGCTGATTTTCCATCAGTCAGCTCAATTCCTGCCACTATTATGACTGACAGTAATAAAATCTGATTTAACATGGTCTGAGAAAGGGATTTATGAGCTCATTAGAAAATGGAAAAGATTTATTTTCTTCAGAGTCAGTTGTTATGACTTTAAATCTCTGTGCTCTGGTTCAAGATTTTCCTCTGAGATACACTATTAGTATCTCAAACTTCAATTTGACACTCCTACTTTTCTCAATATCCTTTACTTTGCAATGTAATCATCGGTATGCTTATCTTTAGAAAGCTGTCAGAAAAGAAGTGGCCTCCTGTTGTGAGGGAAAAGTTCTCACTTCTAGATTGTGTGATTGTTCGTTTAGATTACGGAAGCTTCGGTGTTCAATACTTGCTGTTCTGGAAGACAGCAGCCTTTCTCTTAAGAGGCCAGTCTACGCCTTTTTCCACTATAAAAAGTCAAATACTGGCATCCCTTAAAAACAATTTTTGTCCCCTGCTCACTCAAAAGCTTTGAAGTTGTGGAGTCTACTAATACGGTTCAATCTTCAATGACTAGTTTAAGTGATTCAGTCCTTTTTTCTGTATGTTCTTACCAAAGACTAGGAACCCAAGGCACTGTTGAGCAAGTTTTATCTGTGCATCTTTATTTCTTTGAGGGAGAAAGTAGTAATGCTATTTTGGAATTTTAATTCCTTCCTCTTTTGCCTACATGTCATCTGCAATACAGAACCTGTTAGCCTTTCTGAAATTTACGTGAAGCATCCTGATTCAGTATTCCTTGTGAGATTTTTTTCTTTTAAAGAAGGAAAAAAGCTCTAATGAAGGTTTGTGTTTTAACAGCGTGCTTCAACCAAATCAAGGACAGAATGCCCCAGTTCATAGACTGCTTTGCAGACAAGGGTAAGCGCACAGCATGTTTATAGCCTAAAGATGAAAGTAAATGCCAAATGCAAGAGCACAGTGATTTCTGATTAATATTTGCACATGCCGGTGCAACTTGTTCAGAGTAAAATTAATTACTTCTCACAGTACTTTGAGAGAGTGATGAAGCTTTGTTTTGCCTTATACAGCAAGGAAATATTTAGTGTTCTCATCCTTTTGTGTATTGTCTCCATTTACACTGTGTTCCAACATTTCTATTTGTAACATTCATTCCATGAAGCTTTGCTTCCACTTAATGAAGTATGTCTGGTTTTATTTATGGACTGTGATGCCACAGTGTCTGAACTGATCCAGTTTCTTGAATAGAGTTTTAAACGTGTTCATGGGGAGATGTTCTCTTGTTTAATGTATCTACGTAAGCCAGAATAATGTCAACAGGAATTGTACACGTACCCAGGAGGAGGCTCTGTGGGACACTGTAAAAATGTTTTCATGCCAAACACAGTTTGATAGTGTCTTTATATTTTTAGATACAGCCTTTCAACTTTGTTGTAAGTGACTTATTAACTCCTTTTATATTTAATTAGAACCCCTAAGGCCTCAATGAAGGGGGTTGAGCAAAATAGAAAGAAGGCCTCAGAGAGCAGAGTGTCTAACAAGGCTGTTTCAGGTGTGTAGAAAATTGGTGCTTGGATCTTATAGTAAGTAAGTTACTAGTATGTAGAAAAAGTAAATGGGCAATATATTGTTTTCCTTTTCTTGTGCACCTGCTTTGCTATGTCTTTATCTCTTTAAACAAACATGTGCTGGTAACATAACCATCCACTTTCCAATTCTATAAGTGTAGTATATAGAATGTCCTGCACAGCTCATTCGCTTTCACTCGCCAGATGCCCAGTCATAAAAAAGTTCACCAGATAGATTCACTGTAACTGTTTGGGAAAATAATAGTAGTCAAAACAGACATTCTTAATGTCATTTGATTCTTAGCTCTGCACACGCGTGTGACTTGTCTTCAACACGAAGCCTACTGAAAGGACAGTTTCAGACTTAGCAGTGGGTGTTCAGTCATCATACAGTCCTAAATCTATATGTTACTCTAGCATCTTACAGAATGTTTGAGTCTTAATGACCTGGTTTTAAAAGTGGAATATTCCTGTACTTCCATCCAGAGATTACTAATTGGTTACCTTTTACTAAAAACGTTTGATAATAGTCCCAAACCTCTCGGGTTTTGGCCTGTTTAGGCGTGAAGGGAATAAAACACTATGAAACTTCTTACACCGTTTCCATTTTTTTAATCAGATTTTAAATTTCTTAAGTGACAAACCTTACTTTATCAAAAGATAGTGATTTATAGGTTTTAAAACTGATTAAGATATTAATCGCATTTAGTTTTCAAAGGAGAGTTCTACAAGTCAAGTATAAAAATAGGGAATTTTTAGGCTCAACAAGGCAAATTTATAACGTAGCAGGATTGCAACTGTTTTCCATAGTGATCTGAATTACATCTATTAAGTATCAAACCTTTCCTATAATGGAAATTGTTATTTATTGCTGCCCTGGAGAAATGCTGGCATGGAGTATCTGGGGGTTTTAGTGCGGTGTGTACACTGTTCAGATGTCACGTTTTCCCAGAGTGTTTGGCCTTTTCCTGGTATTTTGTGAAACCAAGAGAAGTGGCCATAGAAGGACGTGTAGCAAGAAACCATGCATGCACATCTTGTAGCATTGAAGTTGGAGGAAAGAAAAAAAATAATAGAGGGGAAAATAAAAAAGCAAGTGGAACGATTACAACCAAGGTTTGTTCCTTTAATTTTCTGTTGCCAATTCTCCTGACAGTGCTGTCACCACTAAGTGGTGACCAACTACCTTGTTCCACTTAGTGGCACTACATACAGTTTACTAATATTTACTAATGTAAATAGCAGTAAATAATCTGTCTGAAATACAAAGAAGACACTAAAGCAATGCAATTTTAGCAGCCAGAGGTAGACGTTAAGACAGGCTACAAGTTTGCGAACGTGTGTCTGCTCTGAACTAGTAAATGGAAATGCTGAAGAACAGGACAACAAAATAGTCAAGACCTCTACCAGTTGCAGTATTAGGGAGGTTGTAAAAGAGTAGTAGTGTAAGGGTGGTGTCAGATAATTCATACTTGGTTCAGGATGATCTGCAGTGTTTTTTACGTTTGTGTCTGGCATCAGACATCCAGCTAAAGCGTTCTGTGTCAGCAGAGTGTGCTGCCTGGCTAAGTCCCTGACTTTATCTTAGTCATAATTATCCAAGTCATGACACTTGATATTTGGCGAGTAAAAGAATCCCTTGGGATGTATCTCTGTATTTTTTGTTGCCTTTCCTTACTGTTATTTGTTGAAAATCTGGAAAGCTATTCAGTGCTTTCCATAGTGGCCTCCTTGGAACTCAAAGGTGTGTGTGACCAGTTGTGTGCTGCCCAGTTCTGGTTGCACAACGTAACTTATTTAGTGTGTGGGCTTCAGATGTGTTCCCACGGTGCAACACCAGTACCTCCGTGTCCTCCTTTATCTATAGGTTAGACTGCTCATACTAAATGAATAGAAATGCATTCTGAAATTATTAGATGAGGAACACTTGGCGTGAAAGATGTTGCATCATTTTCTGCTCATGGATAAACCCGAAATTGGATACACTTAAACAGAACATGGTTTTCTTTATAAATGGATAAAATGTGAATAGCAAAAGGCTTGGCAGTGTGTTAAATAGAGGGTTTTTTGTTAATAATTTTTTAAAAATACTTTTTTTTAAGTAATAAAGTGTCTTTTTTAAGAAAGTCTCTAGTGAGGCAACAAGTTCTGTCTGGGAAAGGCCATAGGCGGAAAATCTCTAGTTTGAAAGAAAACGTAAAAATCCAAACAAATGCATCTGCCCCTCTTATTTCAGTAGAGGTTGTGCATGTCAGAAAACAAAATTCTAGCAGTGGTTTTGTTTAGGCTATACAGAGACTTACTTACATCTTCAGTTACACCAGCCTGCAGCACTCCTAGCCTATAGTATTTTTATTTAATTTCTTGTCTTCATTTGTCCTTGACTCCCAATTAAATTGTACTTGTTAGAGGGGCAAAAGGGAAGGAGGGTTAGTAGAATGCAGGTGTTATACATACGTTCAAATCAGACATGAGACAAGCCCTCAGAAGAAAACAATAATGTACTCATCCAGCTTTTGTCTTTGTTTTTTTTTGTTTTGTTTTCATTCTTCTGATTGTTGTTTCCAATTCTATCTACAGAGTGATTTGTAGCTTTAACTCTGATGATTAATTTATTTTCTCTGGCAAGAGGGCATTTTGTTTAGGAACCAACTGGTGATTCTAAATGTAGTTTTTGTTGTTTTGTACTCCTTCAATCCAAAGCTCTATGCTAAAGAGGAAAGTACAAACCCATAAATCCATAAATAATCTTATTTCTTGAGTTTTTTATTGGTTTAGGCTTTTAAAAATGTAATTATTTTAAATAGGACTGAGATATTCAGTCAATAGGCTGCAAGCTGTGCCAGGCAGGGCATTTAATGTGGTCTGATTGTGTTAGAAAGCAGGTTTTTGAGACCAGGCTGCTGCTACAATTAGATCTTTTCAACTCCATTGTTTCTGCCCGGTCTGAGTAAGCGTTGTGGAAAAAAACTATGGGGCACGAGACACACAGAGTATTTGGGTGGCAGCAGCACCTGGCCGAGCGTGGTCTTTCCTGCGTGCCTGTCCAGGCTGAGGTGGTGCGTGCGGTGCTGGTGTCAGACCTGCTGTGTGTGGCTAGCACATGTAATCGCTCCCCTTGCCACTGGAAAAGGTTGGGTGATAATTGTATTCAGAAGGACTGTAGATCTTTCTAATATAATTGGGCTTCTTCGGTTCCTTAGTCTAGACTGCTGGGATTTTTTTTACTGCCCTATACTGTCCTATTCTATGTGTGAGGTTTTAATATAATTTTGAGTGCACTTGAGAGTTAAAAGGTAGTGTTAAATCTCTAATAAAGCATCACGCCTGTCAGTTGTTTGTCCTGCAAGATCACAGGTGAGCTGAAGAGTACCGTGCTGGAGAGTGTTGGGCCAGCGAGAATGCCCTTCTGTATAGTGGGAGAGTGGTCAGATGTGAGGGATTCTGCTGTGTAAGGTCTCTGGGTGTTTCCAAAGCTGCTTTGCACTGTGCTGAATGTAGCCCTTGAACACCTGTAAGTAACCACTGCAGCTCTGACAGAGTAACTGAGGAGCCTAAGAAGGACTGGCACTTACTTTGTCACATTCATTTAATTGCCTGGTAATTTATCCTTCCCGTGGCTGTCTTCCATTCCCGCTGCTCTGCACCACCTGGTACGACTGTCACTGCTTTGTGTCGATCTCTGCTCACATTGCTGGACACTCTCAAACTGCCTGAACCTAACGAATGCTGACTTGTGCTACTTTTTAGCCACCTGCAGTGCTAAGCCCTTCTTCCTGGAAGATACTTGTGCTATGCACAAAACAATACGGTTTTCTCAACATGTATATGTATTAATCTTATTTCTTGAGAGGCATTTTTCCATGTGGAGGCATTTTTCCTTTAAATGTATTATTTATATACTTGAGCAGCTCTCCTTTTGTAAAAGCTCTGCCTGATGACCTTACTCCTACTGCACTTCTAATTCTGGTTGTGTCTTATGACATGGAAACCTACACCTGTCTCTTGGTTTATTAATGTGGCACCTGGGGAAAATGAAAGTTATTGTAAATATTTGACTTGTGTAATATTTTTTTAATTGATAGTTTGTTTAAAAGTTGTGCACAGCATAGTTAAACTTACCAGTCGCGTAATTTCTGTCTTGGTGATGTGACAGACTTACCTTTTAAAAACTTGTGAATTGTAGATGTTTTTGTTAAAGTAGCAGAAAAGAAGAAGTCGTTACTGAGGAAGGAAATAGTATAAAATGTCGTTACTTTCAAACCTATAGGTAGTTTTTGTAAGACATTTTGGGTGTAACGTTATGAAAACTTTGTTTTAAAAGTAGCCACTGAATATGTAATACTGCTTAAAGAAAAAAAAAAAATTGTCCTGAACTTTTTCAGCTATTTTTGTTGGTTAATCCCGTTACAAAACCCAGCACTACTAACTGTAAAATGGTAATGTTTCTACTTCATTTCTAGGAGCATATGCAGGAAGAACCCAAAGAAAGAAGCCAAATGTTGTGACAATTTAAGACGACAGCACTCACTGGGATAAAATGGCTTTTTTTTTTTTAATGATGGCATTCTCAACACTGATTTAAATATTGCATCTTCTATACATACATCTAGAAATTATAAACATACTTCTTAATTTCCAGACAATGACACATTAATAGAATCGTGGTGAAGTAAGAAGGGGCTGTGGAGCCCTAAGACTTGTGGAAAAATTGCATGTGGAAACTTATGTGTACAATGTAGGATGAATATATAGTAAGATTTATAATCTTTTTTTATTTAAAGACCACCACAGGGCAACCTTAAATTAATTTGTGACTTTTTCACAGGCTCTAATTCTTCTGTCTGACGTATGGATTTTAGTTTACTTAAAATTGCGATTTCTATGTATGATTGCCACCATAAATAGGTTGTATGTATATATTATTAGCTTCATACCATAACGTTAAAACAGTTAAGAAAAAAAGGTAAGGTGTTTCAAACAAAACAGCTCTTCCATCAGTGAATTTGTCAGCGGCTTTTTTGAATGTACTTTCTGTATGAATGAAATTACCTCAATTTAAATACTAATGGCCTAAATGTTTTGCATTTCTGCTGAGTTGGACAGATGTGGATCCAGATTAACTGCTGGAAAGACGGATGTGCTTTTGATGATTATACCAAAATTGCCCATTTATACATGCGGTCAATCAAACCACTGTGCTGGAAGAGTCCTAGGTTGCTTTTTTTTGTTTTCCTGCATTTTAGATCATGCTTCTATTTTACCTTGGCCTTTCTGCTGATGAATATTATCCTTCAACTTGAGGGGAGCAGAATTCTGTCACTTCTTTTAGTGGACTTCAGACATGATCATAGAATCATACAATCGTGATGTTAACATTCAAAGTCTAGTAGAGCAAAGCTTGACGGTGTAAGTCCTTGCAGTGCTGACTCTTGTTCTGTGTCACAGTAGTAGTAGAGAACTGACTACCAGAATGTGAAAGGGGTTCGGTTTTGTTACTTTCCCAGTATTGATACAGTGCAACACCCTGATTTGGAAAGCTTTGTAACGCGTCCACACCAAGAGAAAAAAAAAATGAACAAAAATGCCGTTGTGTTAAATATTGTTAAAGAGGAACATGAATGATGGGATGAGGAGAGTATCTTTATGGGCAGTGTTGAGTGAGGGACTTAGACAAAAGCCCCAGGCAAGCTGCCACCCAGTGTGTCCTCTGCAGCTAGTGGCATTGTTCAAAACAAAGGTTTTAATTAAGTTACCCTAAATTGCATACCTGGAAAATGGCAAAAAATGCTGCCTGAACACTGAAGAATGACACACTTCAGTTGCTCTACTGTGATGTTCATTTGAAAGTTTGGGGGGAAGGCTCCCCCTAGTGGTGTAAATTCTGAAATTTACACCAGTGGAGGTCCTCTCTCCTTTATACAAACACTATGGATCTTTAAAATTTCAGATATAATACAGAAAATGCCCGAGGCAAGCTTCCTGCTCATCTAGTAGGCATCAAAGCTCTGTTTAGGTTCCCAGCTTTTCTTAGGAGTGGAAAACATATCAAGAGAATAAAAGCTTACAATAACAAGCATAACCGATGTCACGGGTGACAAAATGTGCTGGTGATATATCAGTGCTAAAGATTGATGTTTTTAAAGGATGTTTTATGTGCTGTATTTATTATTAGCATAGGCAGGATGTTGATGTAAAAATAGGTTTAGTTTAAGTGTTAGTGAAAATGAATGCTCACCTCCTGTTCAGGTTTCACGTCTAAACCTTTTTTTACTTTAAGCATGCTTCCAATATGTGTAATAAAGCATTGTAGCAGAAGGTTTTCCTAACTTTCATGGGGCCTTTTCTCTTGACAAGTGCCAGAATTTGGTTTGTACTTGATGTTTTGTATTTATACATATTTATCTTTATCTTGTGTGGGATTGTGATATCATTATAAAAGTGTATTTATTTTTTTATTTTCATTATCACCAGTCTTGGTTTTTACTTAAAACATACTGCACAATAAACTTTAAAGTCTTTAAAAAGAGCTGTATTTTTTTTCTTTCCCGTTGGGGGGGGGGAGCCAGCCCCTCACGGAGCGGTGCCCCCG
>VWZK01000764.1:391970-511661 GCA_013396935.1 Baryphthengus martii | reverse complement strand
GCCCCGCCCGGGGCGGGGCCCCCGCCGCTAGGCAGCAGCTCTGAGGCGCGGCGCTTCCCGCCGCGGGGCGGGGCGGGAAATGGCGGCGGAAGGCGCTGCCCGGGCGTGGCGTCATGTGACAGGGCGGCAAGATGGCTGCTTTCCCGTGGTGAGGCTGCGGGAGGCGCGGGGGGGATGTTGGGTGCTGTCTGCCGCAGTCCCGGGGGGGAGTCTCTGCTTCTCCCGGCCCCCGAGGCCGCGCTCGGGGAGGGCAAGGCCGAGTGATGGGCTCTGAGGGGGCTGCGGGTTCCCGCGGCTTGAGTGAGGGCAGCCGTCATTCCCCGCGCCCCTCCTAGCCCAGGGGCCGCGGCGCTGAGGAGAGGACGGCTCGGAGGACTTCCGAGCGTGGCAGTAGGGGAAGGTGCCCTGCCGAGCGAGGGCTGCGGGGCTGGGGAAGCCTCCCCCTCGGGAAGCGAAAGCGCTCGTCTCTCCCGGGGCTGCTCCCGGGGGAGCTCGGGGCCGCTCGTCCTGAGGGGAGGGGAACCACCGCAGGTGGCGGGAGGGAGGTGAGGCGCTGGGTGCCGGGGCACCGCCGGCCTGGGAGCGCGGTCCGGCGATTGATTTGGTGGCTGTCCGGAGAAATCTGAAGATAGGTCGGATCTGCCCCACGCTGGTTTTGCACTAAGCTCCCCGAGGTACGGGGACAGCGATAGAGCTCTGCACGGTGTGACGAGAGGGTCCCTCACAGGAGCGGGCCCTCCGGGTCCGTACGTGCCTGGGAGCCCGGGCGGCAGCCGGCCGAGGGCTGGGGCCGCTGCTGCGAGAGCCCGGGCGGGAGAGAGGACGGGCGCAGGTCCCTGTCCTGGCCTTGTTTCCCCCTAACTAAAGAAGGTTACTCGGGGCAGCTGGCGCTTGGCTTGACGCGATGGCGCTGCGGTTCCTGCGATGTGTCCGCTGCTCGGGGAGCGGAGCTGGGGCGGCAAGGGAGCGATCCTCCCGCCGCGACCGGGCGGTGTCACTGCCGGCTCGCAGCGGGCGGCTGCTCCAGCTTCCTCTGTTGGTTATGGAAAGGAAGGATGCCGTAGGTGCTCTGACTCTGACAGAGTCAAGGAAAATCTGTTCATAGTTCATTTCTCTCCAAACTTGTTCTTGTTTAATAAGGAGCTGATTTTCTGTTTCTGAAAGACTTGCTCTTCCGAGGCGTTTGCTCTTTTAACACATGGAATAGATCTAACTTCCAGGTTTTGATGTAGCTGATGGGTTACAGTCCTGAGCCAACTAGAAATCAAACCTCCTGTGGAGTGAGGGCAGCTAATATGCAGCAATTAGAGCCAATTAGAGCATTAGGTTGCCAGAAAAATTTCCCCATATGTACGCTGCCATGCTGAAAATCATCTGTGTTGCTCTTTCATGTTACTAATGTGTGAGCAAACTTTTATGTTTAATAAAAAGTCGAAATAATTTGTGGATTTAGAAGTTTCCTTGCTAATGAAACCAGCTGAGGTTTTATAAGGACATCAGAGCTATGCTTTTAAAAAATAAGTTCACAGGGGTATGAAATACTTTAAAACTTGAATTTATGTAGCTAAGGAAATCTGGGTGTGTAAAACAGCTCTAACACGTTAGTTGGCTGTTGAAACTGTTGGTACTTACTTTGAGTGCAGTGATTTCGGTGGGATCTCTGTGTGGGGTCGGTGACCTTGCAGAAACTCAAAGGACTAAATTGGGCTGCAACTTTTGAATTTCTAGCAGTACCAAAATACAATGAAAAGCTGTGGGCCGCAGCCACAAAGCAGAGCAGTAGGGATGCTGAAAAATTGATTTTTGTGTAATGCAGCAATGAGACAGCAGTCTGATAAATAGGTCTGATAATACTGATGCAGAAGTGGTTGTGAAGAAATAATGAACCAGAATAAAATGTTTTAATACGTGTTTTTCGGTAATATGGAAGATATTGCCATGCTACAGGTTTCAGTAGAACATTAGCTATTTTAAAGCACCGTTGGATGCTAATTTTAAAAAGGTATTTTGCAAATTAATCTTCTGTGTAGTCATTAGTCTTCATAGGAGGAAAATGATAGCACCTGTCGGCGCTGAATGAAAGAACCTTACATTAACATTAAGAAAATGATTGATTTAAGGATTTGTTAAAGTCATAAAAAGATTTGGCAAATATATGAAGTAATTTAAAAACCAGAGCTGGAATTCATTTTTGTAATAGCTACGTGCAAATATCTAGAGGTACTGTTTGGCTTTTAGGTTTAATCAGCTGATAGGTACATTCACTTGTGGGGTGCACTTCATTGTATTACCGATACCAGGATATGCCTGGTGGTGTAAAGAGCTGCTTTTCCATTTTACCTGCCGTGCTTGCTTGTGCTCCCAGGTGCTTCAGGGTGGGTGCTGGCTGGGTGGGTGCTGTGCACCTGTGAGGCGACGTGTCCCGAGACAGGGGGGCTTGGAGCGCAGGCTGGTGCTGCTGCGCGGGGCCGGCTGTGCACTGAGCCTGGAGCCCCAGGGAGGCACCGGGGTTCGTAGGGCGAGCTGGGTGCTGGATGAGCTTCCCTAAGTTAATGTTGTGGAGGAAGTACAGCAGAACCAGGAAACAGATTGTTTACCAGGAGGAGAGAAAGAGGTTGATAGTGTGGTAGGTGTTGCAGGCAGAGTGGTGGCAGTTGCAGTGATGCTCATCTGTGAGAAAAGGTTGAAACCCACTGTTAAAACAGCACCTGCAGGCCGGGCTCTATCTTGCTGTAAACACTGGGGATGAAACCCCAGCTTGGCCTTGGTCTTATTTTTGTTTGCTCTGAAGCTGGCTGTGCTGCTGCGGCCAAGAAAGGAGGGAGTGCTTAATCTGCTTTCCCTGGAGAGTAGTGGAACATAATGTCAGAGCAAGCTTCCAGCTCGTCCCTGGTATTAGCTGTGTTACAAGCTGTCTTATCACTTGAGTAGCCACATTGTAAATATACTTTTAAAGACTTATTTGCAGAGTGAACAGCTCTTCTTCATTCCCATGTGTGTATTAGAAACACCAGTGATGCCTCACGTAATAATTTGATTTTGGCCTGGGAGTGACATGCCCAGGGTGAGCTGTGAGTAACTCCTTTCTTTACTGCTGGTTTGGAAATACCTGTAAAAGAAAGGTATGAAAGTACTGACAGAACTGTAACAGAGTAATTGCTGTGTTGTAATTAGACAGCCAGAAAGAGTTTGAAGATTTTACACTCAAATACTAATTAACCCATGAAACAGGTGGGCAAGGAGGATCGTTGAATCTTGGAACAAAGGTAAATTAAAGACACTTTTCATCTTTAAAACAAAGGAGCTGAAGATCAGGAAAACAAAAGGAATAAGCACATGGATTTCACTGGACTGTTTCTCTTGCTCTGCTGTATCTCATTAGATGTCAAAGCTTCTCCTTGGAGTAGCACAACTGTAAATTAAACTTTTTAAAACTATTTTTTTTAAATGAATCTGCTTTTTTGGAGCGGTACATTGCATCTGTAGAAGAGCCGTCTGCTTGGCACTGCTGAAATTCTTCCTTAGGGAGTTAGATCTGTGAGTAGGAATAATATTCTTGGATTAGTTTTTGTGGGAAGGATATGTATTATATGGGGGGAATGCTACTTGTTTTCATTAGCAGTCTGATGCAAGAAACCTTTGTTGTATCCACTGATTTTACGCCTCCAGCTAAGACCTTAGTGTGTACTATAAACATTCTCAGGATCCTGGGTGAAACAGGAAAGAACCATTAGCTCTCTGCATCTTTCAAATATGGGGGAAAAAAAAAAAGTCATGGAGGGTAAAATGCAGATAAAACCTTTTCAAATATATTTTTCTAGATTTTACTTTTGTCACTTTCCACATTAGCCTTTAACTATTGCTGCTGCTAGAGGAAGATACGGTGCAGTAGCTGTGATGGCGGATGTTCTAGGAAGCACCTGTTCTATAGGCTTTTGTGAATTCGTATTTTCATTTTCCTGTTTACCATTGCTGCTATTTCTCCATACAATTAAAAGGAATTATTTTTGTATATGGATGTGTTGTCAGAGGCATCAGAAAGCATTTGTGACTCTTAAGTCTCTTCAAATTGTCATCTGATACTGGTCAGGGATATTTTAATCCCCCTTTTCTGCCTTCCTGCATTGTCAAATGTGTTTCAAAAGCCTTTTAAAATTAGAAATATAAGTATATTTGAACAATTAAACTCAGGATGAATGGTCTATTTTATAGAAGAGCAGCATTCTTAAACTGTGAATGATAAATGACTGTGTTTTCCTGGTAGTAACTGGTGGCAGTGTTGTTTTACTCAAATGCTTCAATTTATGTTCTTTTCTGGAATCAAGTATTCTTTTTTTTTAATTAAAGATGGAAGCCATAGTTCTCTCAGTTCTGTCTTAAAATCAGATTGAGAATAAAACCTGAAATAGATGTATTTTTGTTGTTCATTTCTCTTACTGGCATACTTAATTTTCATAGGGGAGGCAAGGCTTATATAAAAGGATTTATCCACAGTGCAAGCATATGAGTACTGCTAGGGGTTTTTCTTACAATTTGACTTTTGCTGCTTTTGTTATGAGTATTGTGAAGTGATAGAAATAGATTTCTCAGAGAAGAGCTTTGCGGCTACACAAATATTGACTGTGTAGTCCCTCGTGTCTGTGCATGAGCGCTTTGTTTTCTTCCCTTGTGTTTCCACACTTAACCTTTTTCTTTCGCTCTGACTATTCACTTTAAAAGATATGCTTTATGTCAGCCTGTCACACATACTGGTGCTTTGTTAAATTCCCTTTTGATGTCCAGTGGAATGGAAGACAATCCAGCTGTAGAGGCTGAACGCAATTGAATGGCTGAAAGTAAGATTTCTTCAGTTTTAGTTTATGTATCTCAGCAGAGGGAGAAATGTTGATCTTTGACTTATTTTTCAACATGCATTTATATTTGTAAATATGCCTGCATTTATATAGATATAGGGTATGTTTCTCTGTTTCCAAGTGTGTATTTATGTGCATGTTTACTTTCCCTTTCCTCTTGCTTTTTAAGGCACGCGAGATCAAGGAACTATGTTTCAGAATCTGAAGTGTGCAAACTGGAGTCTATACCCTTGGATTTTGCTGATTACCATCCACTAAAACCCATCACAGTGAGTTTCTTTTTGTGCTTTTGGAAAATTGAATATGAATTAAAACTGATTGTGTTCTTCTTACTTCCACTCCTTTAAAATTAGAAACCTTCGAAGTTGATGGTGGTACTAGTGAAGTTGCTTTCTCTCTTAGGGGTCTATTATTTTAGAGTTATCAAGGTTTATTCTGTTGTCTTTTACAGAAATTTTCTGGTGCTGCTTTGTGTCAAAACCAATCTCCTTCTGACTAATACAGCATTTCAACTTGTGGGTTTTCTTGGTTGTATTAAATGCTGAATAATGGATAAGTTTAAAATCAAATTGTCGCATTACAAATAAGCTGTGTAATTGCTTGCTGTGAGATTTGGGTTTGGGTTACCTTCCAGTCAGCTGTATGCTTTAAAACATCTACGATTTCTTTAATGTATGAGAGGCTTTTAAAAATGTGGATATACAAACAAATTTAGCTTCAAGGAGATGAGTGTCATACACTAATGAATGATAAATGAACAGCAGCTTCTACTCAGGAGGGGCAGTAAGGAGATAAGACAGGGGCCTTAAGAGTGGATTTGATGTTTCAGGCTTGAGTGTTGTGCAAGAAAAGATGAGACTAGCAGAGGAAATCAAATAGCAAGTAAGAGGTTGGCGGAGAGGGAGGAAAACAATAAATAGAGAAGGGGTACTGGAAAGAAATTTAGAATGGTTGTTCTTACATATCTGTAGACCCAGAACTGGAAGGAAAACCCAAAAAGTAATGTAAATGCTAGTGCAGAGTGCCTCCAGATTCAGGGGGAAAAAGAGGTGCTTCAATTTACATCCTAATGATGGTTCCACATAGCTTCTTGTAGGTGGGTCCTTGCTTTCATTGCAACGGCACAATTTACGTAATACGTATTTTAATGTTTTATTAAAGAAACTAGAGGGAGGAGAAAGTCTTTTTGTTCAATAGTTTTGAATTTTTCTTTCAGGTTACTGAATCCAAGACCAAGAAAATGAACCGCAAAGGAAGTACTTCTTCTACCTCCTCCTCTTCTTCTAGTTCTATGATGGACCCATTGAGCAGTGTATTGGATGGTACCGATCCCTTGTCGTTATTTGCAGCAGCTGCAGATCCTGTGACAACTGCTGCTACCATGGTAACACTGGAGGGCTGTTATCTCAACTAAGTACAACCAAAAGAACCCAAAAACAAAACCACAGAGCCAACCCTGGATAAAATATATTTGTCTCACCACTTTGGAGGTTAATGCAAATAGAAAATATACTGTATTAACAGAATGAAGCATTTTTTATTTAACTGTTTCTGTTGAGGTTTATTTAAATGTGGAATATTATTTTTGTACTGTTGTTGCTTTTTGGATCAGTAAGAATCGAAACATTAAGTTGACCTTTATCAGCCTTCTCTTTTTTTTTCCAGATTTGTATTTAACATTTGCACTCGTACTCCCCTCATAGGATAGTACACGAAAGAAACGGGATAAAGATGACGGCTCGGCAGTGGGAAGTGACTTTGAGCCCTGGTCAAGCAAACGCTGCGATATTCTTGCTAGATACACTACAACAGAGAAGCTCTCTATTGTAAGTGACAGTCTCTCCGCTTTTATTTATTTGTACTAGACTTTTAAGGGGTTTTGGGTGTTGCTGTTTTGTAATTATGAGCAAATACTAGTTCTCTAAATTTCAGTTTATTATGGTAGAAAGCTGTACCACAAGCTCTCGCTTAGAATGATCGTTTTGGAGCCGAGTCCAAAAGTCTTTTGATATTGAGAAGCCATCACTTTGTCTTTTTGTAACAATCTTCTGGTCTTATGTCTGCTTCTAAATGGTTAGGGACTTAATTAGTCTGTGCATTCTTGGAATGTTAAAACAAGTACATGTTTTCTAAAAGTCTGCTTTTTCTGTTTCTTCACAGAATCTGTACATGGGATCCGAAAAAGGTGAGTGGTTCCTTTGTATCTAACAGCAACATTTTGCTTCAGGAAGGTTGCAGTGACAGATTTGTGGTCAAGAATAGTTGAAATACCATTTCCACTCCTCCTCCGATTCTGACATACGGTTGGGTCTATGGGTTGTTTTTTTGTGTGAATAAGACTTCTGCTGGATTTTTACTTCAAATAATTACTGAAAACAAACCACCTTGGCTTGTATGCCTCGTAGGCTAATGAATTTATGATTATGTGTTGTGGAAGGAAATGGAATTTGCTGCCTTCCACTGTTGTTTGAAACTTTCTTCCATTTAAAGTGAGCAATACTTTGAGGATCATGTTTATCAACTCTTCTCCTTGCTAGAAGGGAAAGCAAACAAGTCCCCTGGGAACTTCTTCAGTTATTCTTTTTACATGAAAGTGAAATGATTTCAGCTATATACTGAGCTTTCAGAAAAGAACCAAACGTTAAATATTTTATTAGATTCTTCTGGCGAAGAAAATCTGAGCTAAGTAGTCATAGCTGATTGCAGAGTAAATCACAGATTTATGTATGAGTAAATGTGCAGCATTTCAGCTTCTGCAGAAAAAAAAAAGAAATATTTTTTGAAATGACAATGGTCAAACACTGCAACAGAAAGTCCAGAGAGTATGAAAATTTTATCCTTAGCTATTGTTAAATTGACCGGAGATAACGCTGTGCAACGTGTTAAAGCTTCAAAACTGGACCCGCTTTGAGGAGCATTATTGGACACAGACCTCTGTAGAGCTTTTCCTACCTAATATATCCTATGGTTCTATCCAGTGGTTCTTCCCTTACCAGCAAAACTTGCAAGAAAATCCATTTATATTCAGCTTTGCTTGCTTGTGGTTCCCTGTTCAAGGTGAATGAATTGTAGATACATTTATATGTGTGTCTTCAGCAATAGCCACCAAATGTATCAAACCACTTGTTACTGATTAGTTGTCTGAGTCTGTCTCCTTCAGTTTCATTTCCCTTTAGAAGGCCAAGTGTATAAATGTTAAAAAATTCAAACGTCATTTTTTGCAGGAAAAGCTACAACTACTGGCTCAGCAGTTTCTGAAAAAGTGAGGACAAGGTTAGAAGAACTGGATGATCTGGAAGAGGTGAGAAAGTTTTCTGATCCAAATACATCATCACCTTTTTAAAAGTTAAAAATTGTGAATTAATCTTTTATGAAATCTTCTAAGAAGGTCCTGATTCTGCATATGCTTATGCAGTATTTAGACAAGCATGTACTTTCTGTGGTACTTCTCTACTAATTTCAATCCTTATTGTTATAGGATTCAGGCAGAATCATATTTTTGTATCGCTAGAAATTGCGATCGAAAAATTTACCGATGCTGATTTACCTTGGTACTGTTTGCGGTCTGCAGCTGCTATAAAACTTCCTGGAGCCTAATAATCTTGTCAACTGATAATTTTGTTTGCCTCTGTTGCAGAAGCTGCACGCTGTCTACCTGAGCTTTATTAAAGTTACATTTATGTGCTTGATAGAAATACTGAGTACTCAAGCTATTTCTTAAACTGCAGTATTTTCCTGTGCAGAGATGAGGCCTTGCTTTCCTAAAGCCTGAATCTGTGGGTACTTCTAGAATTGCTTTAGGTAACGTCGTTTTGAAACCTCTGCCTGTTAAATAACTTTAAATTGCCTGTTGCCTAAGCCAGCACAGGTCTAATAGTTGCATATCACAAATAAAGAATTGGATTCTCTTAGTAGAAAAATAAAGTACCCTTTACGATAGGGAAATAGGTAACTTTGTGTGAAACTGATTGTGTTTGCATTTGATCTCTTAATCCGTGATGGTTTTTACTGATGGCTGTTTCTAGACCCTCATATTATGAAATCTGTAATTCAGTTTAATAAATTCATCAGAAGTAGCCCTGGTGGTAGATTTTAATGTGTCTCATACTTCTGCTGAAGGCTATTCCAGAACCGCCTTCTGATTTTACTAAATCCTCTTATAATTACTTTGTTCCTGTGTCAGTTTGGTTCTAAAGCTTAAAAAATTATATCTGCTTTTGGTGTTTTATTTCTCATATGTAATACTTTTATAAAATCTGTAAGACCTTCTGGAAAAAAAGATGACAGTCCAGTACTGAGCGTGAAATGAAGATAGTTTTATTACTGTTTTTATTTATACTATTTTTACTGAGGGTGAAGCGTAGCCAGATTTTTCTTGCTGTCAACAAATTTCTTATGAAATGCTTTGCTAGCAAGGTCCTTTCTCTCTGCCAGTGCTTCTACACAGGTGCCAGTATGCTTATATATAGTGCTAGTATCTTACTTGTACCATCAGTACAATACCACTGGAATAGTCCAGAGTTTCTGATCTCACAGACAGCCTTGTTTGGGTACCAGTGTGTATGTTTCTTAAAAACCAAAGCAGTTGTGATGCACTCCTGTGCCAAACACCTGCAATATCGATGTTGCAAAGGTAAGAAGGGAAAATTAGGTAATTCTGTAATTAGTTTTGCGGTTTCCCCCCGGTGATGTAACTCTCTAGTAACAGCACTCTCCTTCCTTCCCTCCCACTCTTGTTAAGTAGCCGTGTGTTTTCTTGCCAGGGGTCACAGAAGGAGCTGTTGAATTTGACTCAGCAGGATTACATGAACCGAATTGAAGAGCTGAACCAGTCTTTGAAGGATGCTTGGTCCTCTGATCAGAAAGTAAAAGCTCTGAAAATAGTTATCCAGGTCAGTTTTACATTTTTGCTCTGTACAGAACTGGCAAGTTTGGTGATGTGGCTTCTCAAATTTCTTCCTTGGAGAAAGAGTTTCTGTTATTTTTCTATTCTTTTTCTCTTTTCTTTGCTGAAACCCATTTCTTTGAGAATTTATGACTTCTGGCAGCAGTTGGATTTTTCAACTTTGTTGTTGTCTCTTGATTTTTGACCAGGGTGTATAGGATGGAATTCTCATTAGAGTGGCCAAGATGTGGAAACTTTTCCTGGTTTGGGATAGGTAGAAAAAAATACATCGTGATACAAGCTCCTTCTAGGTCATGTAATTTGCTGTCCTCTCCTTTCCCCTGTCTGCCCCCTTGCCTCCCATCCCAAATAATACTACAATGACTTTTTGAACACCAGTGTTTTCCCCATCCAGACTTACTAAGGGAACTGAATAATAGAAAAATACAGATAATAACTCGAGATTTTTTAAAGTGTTTAATTGTTTGTTTTTTTAAAAAAAACAGCTTCTCCACAATCTTCCTGTGGCTTGTTTGGGGTGATGGACTGTGAGGGAGCAGGCAGGAATAGGACAATTACATGCTCTTTTGTTTGGCTTGGCCTTTAAAAAAAGGCCAGAGGCAAAGTGCATCAGAGGACGCAGGAGATAATGACATCCTTAAAAGCTGTAAAACTGATGTAATGCTAATAGTCATCAAGCAGGGTTATATAAAGTCAGGATTTATGTTGTTTTTCATGCTGAATAATCTTGTGAAAACTGTTTGCAGTAATTTCAGTTTATATTGTGGTAAAGACAGTAAAGGAAACAAAACCAAAATTAAAGGAGGTCAGAAAATAGTATTTGACCTAGGATGACTAATGTTCTATTGTAATACTTTGAGATCAGCACAATTATTCTTTAAAAAAAATCCACATACAGCATTGTGAAGTGTGAATATCTTAGTGAAAGAGAATACAATATATTAGAAGTCTGGAGGAGAACGGGGACATGGATGTGCTGTCTTTACAGTGCATTAATAGGTGGTTTTTTATGTACAGTGTCCAACATGCAGCGATAATCTGCATGTTAATACTTTCAGATGTTCTTTTACAAAGAGTTTCACAATTAATTTTGGAGTAATGACATTTGTAAGGTGAATTCGATGCTTTCTTTTAGGAAAGTGGTATCAAAATTGGCTATGTTTATCATATCAGATTGATGTCTGTATTGTTCAGTGTGCACTTGGGCTTCATGCTGCAGATGCTCACCATTAATTGAAAGATTGGGTAGGGATGAAATAGGTGTTTGGGTTAGTAATGTGAATACAAAAACCTTTCATAAAGGAGACTAACAAATAATAACTCTATACTTGTAAAGCAGGATAGGGTAGAAACCTGACTGAACTTGCCTTGCTGCAGTTCTTCCTAGTCAGTAACGTCATTTTAAGACTGTTGTATCCTCTTCAAGAACTAAGCAGTTTTCTTGACATCAGGCTGTGATTCTATGTGTAGCCTGTCATTGTTAGTATCACATACTGACTAGTGTGCAATAGGAGGAGTAAGTTTAGCCTTTTTTCAGGTTGTTATTTTCAGAAATACATACTGGGCTGGAAAAAGCAACTTTATTTTGAATGCCAGGATTATCTTGATTTGAGAACTAATGATGAAATTACAGTAGATATTTCATTTGGACATTGAGGATAGAGCCTTGTTCTCTGTATGAGAGTTTTACAGAGCTTGAAGCACAGGAAGATTTCTAGTTATTAAGGCGGTGTCTGAAATTGATGTGCCTTTTTACAAGATACTTTTCTTGTCAAGCTGGAATAAGCTAAGCTACTTAGAGTAAGCTGAAGTAAGTTGATTATCTATGTGAGCTCTAAGAAAAGTGGTAAGCAAGTGTACATGGTGTGTGTAGGTCCTAAACAGCCACTGAATTACCTTTCTTCGAAGGTGACTGACTTACCACGCAGTAGGAGAGGTTCTTCTTTTGGTTGTGAGATGTGAATCCTCTCACCTGTCTTATTGGTGCCAAAGTTTTTGACTGCAGTTTAGCCTGTGGTCTTTGCACCATTTTGGAAAACAAAGTATAGCTTCATTAAATATCACCAAAATATCTTTATTACTCACTGTGTGTTTTGAATTCATGTCATAAATGGCTCCTACCTGGCCTTGCATTGAATGATACTAGAGCTAAGTTGGCTAATACGTGTTCAAATATGACTTTGCACCAGCCATCGTTGTAGTCTGACTGTGGCCATCGCACTGGGTGCCGGTGGGTGGTGCTTGATCGCAGATTCCTTCCAGGAGCTGACTGTGGATCTGCTGGCCTGTTCCCAAAATGTTGGAATTGGTTACATGAGCTGTAAATATGCATTTGATATGTTTAGAGAGATGGTGAGAAATGGAAAAATGCCCTTAGAAGAAGCTACTTTAGAAAAGAAGTACCTTTTTATGCTTCTGGGAGAGAATTTGTCTTGTCTGAATGAATCCACAGATCTGCATGGTCAGTTCAAATTCTGCATTGTAGATTGGCTCATGTAAAGGAGAAACAGATCTGTGACTAGCTCTGCTGGAAGTGAAGAATAACCTGAAAAATACAGAGTGCCATGGTGTGTTATGTCAGATGCTCTTGTTCTTTTTGCTGGGTAGTTGTTCATATTGGTTGTTTACATCTGTAGATACTCATCTGCTACAGCCTGGCTGGAATAAAAATACTGAAATGAAAATGGAAAATGTGTTGCACTCTGAAAATGTTTCTTTGGTTTTTTCCTTCTAGTGTTCTAAGCTTCTTTCAGACACAACAGTAATCCAGTTTTATCCAAGTAAATTTGTTTTAATTACAGATATCCTTGATACTTTTGGTAAGTATCTAATGTACCAGCCTTATTACATAATTGTTAATAAGATGAAAATATTTTTTTGTGAAGTTAGAAAACAATGAAGTTATCAGAAAAAGTGCTGAAATGACTCTGTTTTAACATGAACTTTTCCAGCATAAGCATTTGGACACCAGTGGCATAAACATGGTGTATAATTGTTAAAAAACTTCTATGAGTAAAGTCTTTAAAGTGAAAGTATTTATTTATGTAGTTCTATGTGTTATATAGTAGTGAAGATCTAAAACGGAACCTTGGGAAAAATCACGATCTCTGCATTTTGAAATTTAAAATACATTGCCATTACTATGCAAATGTTTTGGTATTGGCAGCCTCTTGAATCCATATTTAATTCTACTTATGTTTGAAGAATAGAAGTCAGAAAGGTGTCTTTAGCTGAAGAGGGATTATGAAGCAATCAAAATGTCATTACTGAAATTTTAATCTCGTTATCATTTTTAAATGACCCTTTAAGTGAAATTGTCATCTAGTTTGTATGATTCTCTTGGGTTTCTGCCATGTTACGGAAAAGATTTACGACAGCATTCGAAGTTGACGGGTATTTTGATGTTTAGCAGGATATGCTATGACACAGATCCAATTGTTTTCTCAGGTCTTGCTTCCTCTTTGTGCTCTTTCCTACTTACTGAAAGTTGCTAAGATAACATAATATCCAGACTCAGCAAAGACAGGACACCAGCTGTCCTTTCCTGGCCTGGGAGCAATCTGACCTGTGTGCTACCTCTACACTCAAGGGAGCGAGATACATTTTTTTTTTTTTTTTTTTTTTTTTTTTTGTAGTGTGTGAAGTGCTAAATTGAGACTTAATGTTTCAGCCTCAGTAGAGGGCAGCATATAGTTAGTGTTCTAGGGAGGGTTTTCCAGCTATTTCAATCTGTGTTGGGAGAGGGAACCTTTGTATCAACTTTTTATATTTTATACTTCATTGGTTTCTTAGGAGTTCTTTTTTTTTTTTTCTCTTTAACCAGGGAAACTAGTGTATGAAAGAATTCTGTCAATGTGTGTGGACAGTCGTGTCTCTTTGCCAGGTAAATCCATGTTTGTTTCTATTGTGCTCCTGGAAAAAATCATGTCTGAACTAACTTGAGAAAGGTTAAACAGAACCCGTGCTACTGTATCTCCTATGAAAAAAGTTCTGATTGGAATCTAGGAATTTTTAGCTTTTAACAGAGTAAAATCCTTTTGCTTATAACTTCCACCATTCAGTGTTTATACAAGTTTACATTTTAACTGTGAAGAATATACACCTAAGGTATAATAAAATGTGGCTTTGATGATACTAGACATAAACTGGGACTTCCTGAGGCTTGAAATCACAAACAATGATATAAAAGTAGAAGGAGAATTAAACATGAATGGTCAAATTAGTTGAAGGAAGACTTGGTTTCATTTTTTTTTATTAGCATACGCTCTTTTGTGAAATTACTACACTTAAATAGCATATAGTTAATGGTATAAATTTAACAGGCAAAGCTGAGAATCTCAGTTTTTAATAAATAGGTGTTTTTATTACTTTATTGGAATCTTGATAGATTTACTTTAGTTAGGGACGAATACTGGAAGCCGCAGCAGGTTGTCAATGAGCGGATGATCAGTTTACTAGGAGAGCATAGTCCTTCTAACTTAGGCCCTTTTTGATTTTTCAGTTGAAGTTCTGATACAATGTAAAAGTCTGATTTGACATTTACAGTACAGATGTCTATGGAAGAACCCTCCTTTAGGAAGGCACCAAAATATTCCGTGGAAATACAGGCATTTCCTTGCAATTTGGAGAAGTGCACGTCCTTGAAATATGAAACGTTCTTACTCTGTAGCTGGCAACGCGACAGTACCATTAGCTTGCAGTTAAATCCACAGGATTTGAGCCAGAAGCTTCAAACTAACACATATTTATATCTGAAGTAAACTTACAGAAAATATTTAAGATAAATTTAGTTGTTGCAGATCTGACCAACTGTTCTTCTAAACATTAATAAAGGCTGACAGTTCGTGTAGCGTGTCAGCATTACTGGGCACAGTTACCTCTGTTCCGGAGAGCTGAGCTCACGCTGCAGCTGTACAGCTGCCTGGACGCTGCTGGTGGGTGCTTCCCAAGCAGCAATAAAAGTGAGAGGGAGAAGGAAAATCTATGCTGTGCTTGCTGTGCATGGCCTGTGAACCCCCAGGGATTTCAGGCCCAGCTTCCATGCTCCTCCCATGAGAACCAAACGAAACAAAATTTGATGAGAAATCCTGTGGTCCTAGATGAGAAAGAACATCTTCCTGGGCTCAGTCAGCATCCAGAGCGTAGCTTCTCTAGTCTCGCAAGTTGGAAACTTGTGGAGCAGGAGCTCCTCACCTTCTGGGGGCAGGGATAGAAGAGCACTGTTGTGGTTTTTTGGTTGTTTTTTGGTTGTTTATTTGTTTGTTTTAAACTGTTTCACAAGGATTTTATAAGCAGACATTGACAGCCAAAGCTGATTGTGCAGCTTTATCATTAAGAGAAGAGCGACCCATCCTTCCTAACCATCTTGCCTCAGACCTCGATTGATCCCAAGAAGCCTATTTTTGCCTTCTGCTCCAGGCAATATAGAGAAAGAGGAGGCAGTTAGCCATGCATCTGCATGCCCACCTGACCAGAGCACTGTCCTCCTGACCCATCTGTTCCACCCCGGGGTGGCAGCTGACACAAGCAGTCCCAGAGCTCATGAGGGGAGAACTACACTGCAGTGTTACATGTTCAGCGTACAAAGACAAGTGTTCTGCCAGTGTTTAGTATTTCCTGCTTCTTGGAATATAGTTTAAAATAATAAGCTTTAAAAAATATATTAGCCTTTTAAAGTAAAGAATTTGAGTGTTTAAATCTCTTTTATGTGTATGTGTTTCTTTGTTAGAGATTCCCTATTTATTATTTTTTTTAAATTTCTCCTTTTGTGGGGAAGCAGAGGTTAGGTTTTTAAGTAGCAGATTTGAGATTAGCTTTTAGTGCTTGACCAGCTTCTGAAATGGTACTTAATGCAAGATGGAAGCTTTAGTTACCTCTCATTGATATCTGTGTGCTCAGCTCTTACTGCTGCCTGAAAAAGCTGAGAAGCAAATGTATTGCCTAGTTTATTATGGTACATATAATTTCCTGTTGAAAAGAGAGAGAATACAATTCTTAAACCTAGAATTAAAAATAACTTATTTCCAGAAAGAATATAACTATTTCTGGGTTGTTGGTTTGTTTTTTTTTTTCTTCCCCAGATAATTTTTCTCCGGAAAGTGTTAATGATACAGCTAAAGAAACTTGCTTAAACTGGTTTTTCAAGATTGCTTCAATCAGAGAACTCATTCCCAGATTGTATCCTTGTCAAATAAAACTCTCAGAGCGTGTCTGCAGGTTTTTCATAGGCTTGTCAAAAATGAACATGTTTGTTTCAGTAAAACCCACAGCATCTTATGCTTATATTGACTCTATTTTGTTTGGTTCAGGCTGTGTGTTTTGAATTCAATTGAATAGTGTTTCATAGTAAACTGAATGCTGGGTCACTGACTGCGGCATGGCAGTGATACAGTTGATGTGTGAAAACTTTTGAGACAATAAAAACCTTGTAGATAAATCATAGAAATCAACAAAGTGTGATGAGATTCATTACAGAAGGCCTTGAAATAATTCCTTCAATATGTACTTGGTATATAAGTTTGTGTTTTTTAAATTACATTCATCTTAGTTTTGTTCCTTAACTTGTCTTCCTTTTAGTTATGTGGAAGCAGCCATACTGAAGTGCAATAAGTTCCTGTCCAAAATGTAAGAATAAATCTGAAGTATGGGAAGGCTTAGAAACTAATTTAAGGAGTTGAAAATGAAAATTCTCTGATTAATGGTGGATAAGGTCTCAGATCCTAAAAACTCTAAAACCATAGGTACTCAAGAAGAACCAGTACTGAGAGGTTTTGGAATTTTTAGTGAGAATGCCATGAAAAAGTTCAAGGTGAACTGTGATACAATTTGAAATGTGATAGTGCTTGCAGGTTTGGCGTATATGTATAATTGTGACATCAGGATTTTGCAAATTAAAGACCAGTAGCTTTAGTTGGTTAAGGGGGAAGCAAGATTGTTGAGTGTGGCAAAAAGACAGCATAGAAAACTGAAAGGAAAATAATGATATTTCATATTGCTAGAGACAGAGTTGGAGAAACAATTTAGGAGCAATGAACCATTATCTGTTGAAAATCTCAGTATAAGATTCCTCTGTTGTCAAACAGTGTCAGCTGCTGAGCTGAAAAATTCTTTCACATGTAATTTTCCTTTTTAAGTTATTTTGAAATGAGTATTGTAAGCCAAATTGCTGCTATAGTGACGACTTCATTATCCCTAAAAAGCAGTTGTTTTACTGGAATTGATGGGCCTCATCTCCAGGCACTACTAAAGCTCTGTCAAAAAGGACCTGTGGGAAAACGAGACATAGAAAGAGTTCTGCCAGTTCTGCTTTGAGTGGCTGCTTTCTTCCCATTGAATTACAGCCCTTCTATAGCTCTGCTGTTCCTCCAAACTAGAGCAGGAGTTTTTTGGTTGTGCGTGTCTTTTAAAAGCCCAGCATCTAGCCTGGCCATCTGCACCGCTCCTAGTGACAAATAGAGTCATTTTAGATACAGGAGATGTGTTACGAAGCATATAAAACTTTACTTCTGAAATAAAATTCCATGTTAATATGCTGCTGCTTTGGGAGATGTTTCTATAACTCACGCTCAATCGTCAGTCTAACGAGGCAGCTACTGAAGTTATTTGCAGGTGATTGTAATTCTGTTATCTGTTGCTAAATCTCATTTTCATTTCTGAATAATCTTAACAGGGGGATTTCGGAATGTCTCCCACGGTTAACATCTATGATTAGAGGAATTGGAGATCCCCTGGTTGCAGTCTACGCAAGAGCATACCTTTGCAGGGTAGGCTATCATTTAATGCTTCAGATCTGTAGCAAAGATTCGCTGTAGATTTGCCACTAAAGGAAAACTTCTTTTAACTACTGTTTCTATCTGAAGTAGTCAACAGCCTGGTCTCTTCCTTCTAACAAACTGAAAAATGAAATTTCTCTTTTGTTTTAATAATGGGGAGTCTTTCTTTAAGTGTCTATAATAAGTAAAATAATTTTATTTTACTCTATTATTTTGCTTATGCCAGTTTTCCATCTTCAGGTAGGGCACAATGTTGGAGGCCTAAGTGGAAGGAGAGTTTTGGCTTTGAGTTTTCTGATTAAGTGCTGCTTTTCATAGTTTCCTTCGCAGTTCTAGCTTTACTATATAGTCCTTGTGTTCGTGCATCACCTTGTATTATTTCTCAATATTGTATCTATATTTATCTATATGCTTGTATTTTCGTCTGAGATTTTTGCATCATTCTGTCCACAGAATAAATAAATACATTTTTAAGCAGTTCCTGATCTTTGACTGACTCTCTAAATGTTCTTTGCTGTAGGCTCTCTGTATACAGTGAATATAGGCTGTTGCAGTGCAGGCACTGGACCAGATATTGATTTCCTCGCTGCTTAAAGATACTTGGAGCTGATGTTAGGAGAACTGTGTTTAAACACAGCTATAACTACCACAGGATAGTTGTTGGTGGACACGACTATAATAGCAAGCAAGAAAATATTCAGTCAAAAGCATGTGATTTGATCCTATTTGTTGATTTGATGTGTGTGACTGAGTGTGCTCCTCTGGAAAATGCGTTTTTGTCTCACAGTTGAAGGAGAATCATAAGTGCAGATAAAATCTTTCTCTTTCTTTTAATACAGGTTGGGATGGAAGTGGCACCACAACTGAAAGAAAGCCTCAACAAAAATTTCTTTGACTTTCTTCTAACATTTAAACAAGTAAGCAAATGGGATATTTATTTGCAAAATCACATAAATACTTTCCTTAACCAAGCCATTGCATACATTTCAAAAATAGTTGGCATTCTTAGATCTAGATTTAGGGATGTTCCTGTACCCAGATATAGTATGGGAAAATTTATATATGTTCTGAAAATTGAAACTGCTCTATTCAGCATGTTTCCATACTTTAATAATATATGTTATGAGCTTAATATTTTTTCCCCAGCATGCAAGGAATGCTTCAGATTATCTGTGTGTCTTTGTGATCTCGTCTGTTGTTGTTTCTGTTCATATAGAAACTTTGCCATAGTCAAAGTTTATCATAGCTCCTATTAAATACCTTTTCACACCAATGTGGTTTTTTTGTCTATTATTTCAACAGATTCATGGCGATACGGTTCAGAATCAGCTGGTAGTACAATGTGTGGAGATTCCTTTGTATTTGACTCTATATTCTCCTGCTATAGACTGGATTTTACAGTGCATTGCATACCGTGCTCCTGAAGTAAGCAAACAAGTGTGGTAATGCTTGATACTAAATTAAGTGTTGGGGTGAAGAGTTAATTTTGCCTATTTTAAAAAAAAACAACCCTCAGTCAGTACTTATCTGCGTGTGAAAGGCAGTATTAAGAGCCTGGCTACAACTGTCTCTTCCTCCCTTCTATCCAGGAAGAACGTTCATTTCCACAAAGCTGCAGTTAGATTCATCAGCAGTATTTCTGTTTGTTTCTTGCTGTTCTTCGCTTAGTTTAATCTTTATTTCCTGAATTCATTAGTTTATTCTGTCATACAGATATAAAAATGATTTGAGTAAACTGTAGCTTTGTAATTGCTTAACATAATCAGCAGGCTGTTTTAATCTCAGTCTGGCCTGCATTCTGTGGCAGAGAGTTGGTAATCTTCACCTCTCCTGCCAGAGATAATTGACCTGGCTGGCAAATAGTAATTACTTTGAGAAATGACATGGCTGAAGGATTGCAAATTTGAATTCCATAAAATGATGGGTTTGATTAAAAAGCTACTGTACCTATTATGGTTTTATGTGGTTTATGTTGTACTACACCATTGTTTTCTTGTGTTGTAAATACAGGCTAAGACAGGATTATTGGAATGGCTTGGGTAGGTAATTAAAACAGCTTTTAGTAGACTTAAAGCTGAATTTATTTGCAGAGTCTCTACTTGCTAATTTTAATAAGTAATTGTTGCAGGTTCTGCTTACTGAGATGATGGAGAGATGCAAAAAACTGGGGAACAAGTAAGTATTGCACCATGTAGATAGAAAACGCGAGCCTGATGAGTACTCATGAGTCCCTGCAATAAAATTCTTCTCTCTTTTGAAAACATTTTCTGGATGCATAGTAGAGCTTTTGTTCTCTCAATAGCTCACTAAATCATGACTATGAACATCTCTTTTCCAGAGGTAAATTCTAAAATATGGTAGATTACTTGTAGAGCAAAAGTTAATTAATTCAACTTGGTTCCTGCACTTTGGCTCCTAAGCCAAAGTTTAGAACACGTAATGTTTTCTCCATCAGTCATGTCTGATTCTTGGTTGTGCTTCATTTTTTCTGGTTTCCTCCCCTTCCTTCGCCCCTAGCCTCCCCTGGCTACAGTCAGCCCATACATGCATTTTGCAAGGGAAGTTTAAAGCAGCTGGCACCTTTGGAAGATGGTAATATTTAGGCAACTGCTTTATTCAACCTTAAAATTACCCCAAACATCTCCTGGAAGTCTGTGTGCAGACTAATCACCTTCAGTGAGTAGTTCAGGAAGATGATCTGCAAGGTTTGGATGTACTCTGAGCTGTGTGAATGCAGTTTGGCCTGATGATGAGCTAATCTCCGTTCAGGTTTTGGGTAGGCTGAGTTCTGTGGAAGTTTTTAGCTACCTATTTTTTTTTTATTTTTTTTTTTCACTGATGTGCTTTGAACAGTCCAGTTCTGCAGTGGCTGAGGAACTAGAAGATGTTAATCACTTAGATGAGGAATGCCAACATTAGCACTCTGTGACTGAGCTAAGGACTGTGGGGAAAGGGTGATTTTAAAAACACGATGTGAAGATGCTGTTCTATCAGTATATAAATGTGGATTATTTTTACCCGTGCTCTACTGTATTGTTTTGTATAGGTGCTGGTTTGTTTTGTGAAACTTATTTTTAAATCATCTTTTAGTGTTTCTTTCCATAAAGATAAGCTAGGTGCCTCATCTTTTTGGCTCTTTGAAGGAAGGACAAATTGTTGAGTATAATGAGGGTGGGTTTTTTTAATAAATGTTTCTGGGGCATGTCTTTTTTTATTGGGAAGTTGAATAATCCGGTTTAGATGATCTATAAAGCACAGCAGTTTTCTTTTAAAGTGGAGTTCTCTGCTTTTCTGTCTTCTCATGACTGTCAAAATATTACAGAGCAAGAAACATCAGTATATAAATCTTTAAATAATCTCAGTATGTTTCCTGAACTACATTGCAGCCATCTAAGTGAAAAGTGGCAGCCTGCTTCTCTGTATTGTAAAGCATGTAGCTAGTGAGCTGCAAGTACTTGTCTAATGATAAAATGCAAATTGCAGTCAAATTTCAATGGGATCACTAATGCTCACTCAGAAACACAGAAGATGCTGGGCTATTTTAAGTGCTCCGTAGAATTTCCCTCAAGGTAAACTGCCCTGTATTCAAACTGTCTTTTCAGACTAGTGAAGGACACAGTGTTTTATGAAGCAGCTTCTGTTCTAAATGATGGCTGAGTTTACCCAAAGGAATTGCCTTTTGAATTATACTAGATTTTGTTTCTTATGTTTGCATAACAGTACCAGTAAACTGGGCTTTACAGTAAGGCAATGACTTCACTCTTCCATCAGTAACTTTGGCTAGTAGTACAAATATGGATCTGCATGATCAATCATAAATGTCTAAAGATGTCACTATTGGTTACGATATGATAACAACTATCTGGATTAATTTTAAACCTAACAATGCAACTGGTAGAAATCTGACTTTTATAATGCATACGTATTTTAATTCGGTGAGAAAGACCTCAATAGAGATTTGCCCTGACAAAGCATACTTCTGAACTGTAGTGAAAAAGAGTAAGTTTCTAAATGTGTTGGCCACTCTTGGTTTACTTGATCTTCGTAGTAAACTTCTGGTAAAATGATGGCTTCAAAAAAACCTGTGTGGAACAAGTATTCTACAGGCTGGGTTACCCTTTCCTTCTCTGATAGCTTAATGTTTTCATATTTTGCTTGTGCACTATTAATCCTCATAAATACAAGCTTGATTTGTGAGGATTTTTTCTTCCTTATCTTTTTTTTTTTAATAATTTAGAATAGATGCCAGTTAGTCTAAGAAATTCAGATTAATGTACATGAAGAGAAACCAAAATTTTAGTTGTTGTTGAGCTGTATTGATTTGTGTTCTGTTCATTGTAGTGCTTTGCTGTTGAATTCAGTAATGTCAGCGTTCAGAGCAGAGTTTATTGCCACGAGATCTATGGACTTCATTGGCATGATTAAAGAGTGTGATGAATCTGGATTCCCAAAGGTAACTTTTTGTATGTAATTCGTAACAATTCCTGGTCGTTGTCTGACTGATTTCTTTGTACTCTTACTTGCCTACATAACTTGCACATCATTGAAATAAAAAGTGGTTTGATCCAAAAAATCTTTCTGCACAGTGTACCTCCTACAGCAGTGTTGGACAGATGTGCATCTTCTGTTTTTAATTTACAGTTTCTTATTAACTTTCAGCATCTCCTCTTTCGCTCCTTGGGATTAAATTTGGCATTGGCTGATCCTCCTGAAAATGATCGCCTTCAAATATTAAATGAAGCCTGGAAGGTTATAACAAAGCTGAAGAACCCACAGGTCAGTTATCGTCCATTCTGTTTTGTTACTGATTCTGTGTTTAGGGCAAGATTGTGTAGCCAGTTGTTCAGCATGTTGTGGTTTACCTTTTCTAGATACACACAGCTGCCAAAAAATACAATGCCTGGTAATATCTTCATATGATCCCTGCTTTTCTGAGCTCTAGTTAAGCATAATGTAACTCTACATAACATAATTGTACATGAGCAACTTTGGAGGTTTGTCATTAGTGCTGGATTTTTAGGTTTGCATGAATCATACTTCAGGAGTTCATTCTTTTAAGTGTAATTTTTGCAAGCATATTTCTCATAACCTCCTGTAAATATTGGTAATCGTGAAACCTGTATTTCTAGGATTATATCAACTGTGCTGAAGTGTGGGTGGAGTATACATGCAGACATTTTACGGTATGTGAAAATTACTTTGTTTCCTTTGAGAATTTTCTGATACAGACTAGGTGGCTACATTAGCAGTTTGGTGTCAAAAATGAAAAAGTTTTGACTATTCAGCATAATTGTGTGAATGAAAAAATGCATTTCCTTTCATGAAACGTGAATAGGGACAAAAGATGCACCTTCAAAGGAGTCCCTAGCACTGTGTATTTCTCATCCTTTTATTTTAATAGAAGATGGACCAGTTTAAGTAAGGATTTACTGGAGCTATGGCTAAAGTTCCTGGCTTAACTAGAGCTCTATAGAAGGCTGATGCTTTGGCAAATGGAAATAAATTATCCAAGTGATTTTCAATGATTTAAGTGCCAATTTCCTTAGCGTATTTTGTAACGTCATTTTGTTGCTACACAGAAGCGAGAAGTCAATACAGTTTTGGCTGATGTTATCAAACACATGACTCCTGATCGAGCGTTTGAAGATGCTTACCCACAGGTACAGAATTTATTTTGCCAAATCTGTAAAAATCTTACGTGCATTTTCTTAGATTATATTCATTCTTAAGCTCCTACCACAAAATAATTATTTGTAAATGCTGACTGTAATTTGGGAAGCCTTTTGGAACAGTGGAATGCTGTGATTTATTCCTTCTATTTTCCTTGCTTCTCAGTCCTTCAGTTGAGAGAAATGCTAAACCAGAATGACTTATGTATTCAGAAGTAGCCATAGTTATGTCCTACGTCAACAGTGGTGTTCTGCTGAAGAAAATTAGCAGTCAGGGCAGGCTGTTTAAACAAAAGTAAACCATAAAATAATCCATCTCTACTTGGCATTATTAAGGCTTCAGTGAATTACCGTGTCCAGTTCTTGAGACTGCCTGCGAGGTGAGATAGGCATTCATTAAAGAGGTTCTAAAAGATGGTTTTTGTGTTTACTTGAAGGGTAGATAAAGTGTCTACAAAAGAAGATTTAACAAACTGGTTGTGTTTTGGTTTTTTTTTTGTGGTTTTTTTTTGAGTCTAGAGAGCTGGAGGACATTTTTAACTAGAAAAAGTAAAGAACAAATAGAGCCTGGGCCAGCTGGTCAGCCTCTGTTCATATGAGTTCTCAAGAGCAAGTTGGGAAAACATCTGTTAGGATCAGCAGAGCTGTAGTTGATCCTACTTTGGGGAAAGGAATTACATTGAAGAATGTTTGAAGTGTCTTCCATCCCAGTAGTCTATGAATAAGTAGAGAAGAATAATCTGTGGGGTGGGTAGTCTTAATTTAACATCTCTTACAACCATTTTCCCCTTTTTTCTTTTTTTTTTCCTATTTAGTTGCAGTCAATTATTCAGAAAGTTATTACCTATATCTATGACTTCTCTCTGCTTTTTTCAGTGGTAAGTGATACCCCGTTAAATAGATTTTTAAGAACTATTTTCCACTGTTTCTGCAAGAGAATTTACCTAACTTGGATATTTAGATTGTTTGCACATAGTGAGAGGACTTTTGTAAGTGCAGAAACATTTTTGGAAGCTCTCTGATGTTCACTGTTTAACTATTCATTATTCTAATTTCAATTTTCTATACTCTTTTTTTTTGTAATTTTTTTTTTTTACAACCTAAACCCTTATCTCTGAAGAAAATTTGAATATCTTGGACCTTCATAAATTGCCCCAGATACATGCAAAATCGTTGCTGGCATGTGGCCTGTTTTCATTGGTTTTAGTATTCTATCTTTTCTTCTCTCTGAATTTGTCATGATCTTAAGTTGTTTCAAGCATGTGACAAAGTATTTATTCTTTTAGTGTGTTGTTTGTAAAATACCTAATTTTACTTGTTTATGTATTTGTACTTTAAGGAGAAATTCTTGCCATTCCTGGATATGTTCCAGAAGGAAAGTGTGAGAGTGGAGGTTTGCAAGTGCATTATGGAATCTTTTATTAAGTAAGTGGAGAATATTGAGATTAAATACACTCTGGAGAGTCTGGGGAATCTATTGAAGGATTACTAGGGAAGATGAGTCAGTATATAGGCCACTTAATTTGTGAAGGTCTTCCAGCCTACGGGAAAAAAAATGGGAAATATCTTAGTTTTGTCCAAGAAATATGAAATTGAAGCGATCATATTGATGATGACTTGCTGTGGATTAACAAAATAGTTCTTCTCTGAGCTTTTTTAAATTTACATTGCCTTAGTTGGTTTATGAAATTTATTTTGTATTGTAGCTGATGTGACAGCACAGAATTGTTACCTCGGTATAACGGAAGCAGAGAGACAGTCTCTTGTTACAAGCTCCATTATGTAGAAAAATGGGTATTTCCACAGCTGAAAATGAGCTTAGAAGATGAGGCTTCATCTTCAAATACCACGAAAGTCAAACAGTCCTTTTTCTTTTCAAATAATTAACAGATTACTTGAAACACTCATTTCTTTTTCACCTTCCCTTCAGGTATTTACATACACTGCTAAACTCCCCCCTAAGCCTTCTCTTCTCTAGGCTAAACAGCCCCAGCCCTCCTGGCCTTTCTCATATGAGAGATGCTGCAGCCCCTTAATCATCGTAGTGGTGCTTCGGTGCATGTGTGCCTCTGTACCTAAATGTGACAATTACCATTCCTGTCTGTCCGTCAGTAGCTGAGAAAACTGTATTACTTCGTGGTAGGTCTTGGATTGCTTTGGTTTGATGTTCTTTAGATTGCCTCAATGTATCACTTGTCTAGCTTGTGTCCCTTACGCAGTCAGATTCTGTGGCTTGGCAGTTAAGCTCTGTGTATTAAGATAATATTTTTTTTGCCTGGTGTGTGTTGGAATCGTACATCCATTAACCATGTGATCTTCGGAGTTCTGTTAGTTAAAAAATGAATATAAGACTTCCTTAGTGTCATAAAGTGCTGATGACTGCAATTAGGCATTAAAAAGGTGTTACTCTATTCATTGTTTTTCATTCTGTCACGAGCAGGATTTTTCATCCCTTTTTCTAAAACATTTTATAGGCATCAGCAGGAATCTACAAAGGATCCTGTTATCCTCAATGCTCTTCTGCATATCTGCAAGACGATGCATGATTCTGTGAAGTAAGATTAACCTTATTCATACTGATAACTATCATTTATGCAAAGTTTGGCTGCTTTGTGTACAGTTTCACATTTCTGAGGCTGTTTGTTTCATGGCGGATTAAGACATGAATCCAATTAGTGCTGAGGGAAGAGCTGTGCAGTGAAGTGGCTGCACGTACCATTTGCTCTTTAATTACTGCTTTATTTTGAATACTGAAGCAGAACTTTAAAAGGAAAGTAGCAGTAGTTTATAGAGGTTTTCAGTGAAGCAGAAATACTAAACAATCCAATCTTTAAAGATATTTTTGAGAGTGGAACCAATGTAATCTTTGAGTTATAGTGTAAATAAACTATTTTAGAGATTTGAGTGAATATGTAGCTATTAAACCACAAATTACCATACTCAATTATACCTCTTTTTGGACCTTTTTTTTTAGCTGTTACAAAGGAGTGTGAAATGTTTAAAAGGACCTGTAAGATCTCTAGGAACTCGAGTAGGGGAAAGTAGAACAGAGAAGTTCTTGAACTGTATTTTCCCTAAATCCTTCTCTTTTCCCTTTGAGTTCTGAGCTTGTTAGGGATCTTGTTTGAATAGTTGTGCAGTGTGGAAAACAGTTGTGATTTATAGATAACTTGCAGAAATCACACAGAAATCTGTGTCTGATTGAAAATAGAGCCAGAAACACAGTGCTGCAAATTTCTAATATTAAAACCAAAAATCTCTGGTTTTTTTTCCTGGGTTGGGCTGAGTAGAATTGTAAGGGCGCCTTTTGTTTTGGCAGTCTGAGCCCAGAGCCTCTTAATGTAGCAGACACTGTAGGGAGCTTGTAACTTTCTCGGCCTTGGTGCCACGAATGCGAGATTTATTGACAATAAAGAAGTCAGATTTGGCACGTGATTCCAACTTATACCAGCTAGAGTGCTTTATTTTGGGTTAGAGCACCTTATTTGGCTGTATGTTGCACTAAAAAGCCACTTGAATCTGTAAATAGAACAACATACTGAAGCTAAAACAACTTATTTTAAAAAATCAAGCAGTTTATGGCAATCCATGTTTGGTGCTTCCTCTGATGACTTGCCAAAACAATTTGATAGTTTCCTGGGATCCTTAAAATCCCTTAAACCAGCAGCTCTTGAGCTGAGGTAACGTGGTGTACATTGTTGACTTGGTTCTGTCGTGTAATCTCTTACTGGCAAATCGTCGTAAATTTTAACTATATAAAGTAACTCCTGCATCTATTTTTACATCCTGGTTGAAGAAACTCCCGAGCCATTGTGCAGGGCTCACTGACCCCTGTAACAGCTGTTGGAGGATAACAGCCTCTAGACTGGTAGGGGTCCGATTCAGAATTGAACTGGAAACCTGTAACTGACCCGGAGATCTCATTACAAGTCTTCTGAGCCTTTCAGAGCCCATCAGTTGACTCTCTTGATTGGCAGTGTGCTAATGAGCTAATCACACTGAGATTTTCTTTCCTCCTTTACTGAATTTGTATAATAAAGCTATTGTGCTCTTCCCATCTGGTGTCTGAGCTAGGAAATTGGTAACTGATATAGTAAAGGTCAAAGCTGGAGCCAAGTATATAATAGTAGAAGGATTCAATTGTATTAGTTAATTGTAATTTAACCTCTTGTTCGTCTGTTTGCAATGAAACAAGGTTGACTTAGTGGATTTTCATGAGATGTAAATTTGTTTCAAATCAGATCTGGACTCTTGCTGTAGAATAGGTAGCTGTGATAATCTTGAAAAGAAACTCTTTTTACATGTCAGTTTAGTTCAGTTCCTACTAAAACATGGAAAAGGCAACACTGCAACAAGGTGATGGTAATTATATTTTTAAGTTATGTGTCAGGGTTAGTTAAAGAAAAAACAAACAAACAAAAAACCCCAAACTAAAAAAACTAAACAAACCAAGAAACTAATGTTGTTTCAAAAATTAATATTACATATATAATTGAAAGTGTATTTTAAAAGTTTTTCCCCTTAAACAGGATAACTTTCTTCTAAGAATAGGTTTACTAATTTCTTTAGGTTTTTATAATCAGTTCCTACTTAAGTTTTCATGTTTTAACACAAGACTGAAGCCAGTTCCTTGCAGCAGTAAAGAACATTAGCCAAGTTTCTGTCTCCTCATGCCAAAATCTGAATTTCTGTAAAATCTAAAGTCGCTAGCAATTTTTACCTGTTTGTTTGTTTTGTTTTTTTCATTTGGAATTTAGTTTGGTGCATGGTTCACTTGGTGATATTAATAATAAAATTAGTTTTATTGCTTTATAACTAAAATTACAAGTTGAGTGATTTTAGTTTGCAATAAATATTTCATATGGCGTAACATTATATAGATTAGGATGTGTCACTTGAACCTTTACAGATAAGTAAGATAAGCAATATTCTAAAATTTACCATAGAAATTTTCTCTTATAGTGCTCTAACACTTGAGGATGAGAAAAGAATGTTAGCAGCTTTGATAAATGGATTCATAAAAATGGTGAGTGACAGTTGTGTGCAACTGTTGGGGTGTACCTTAGAGCTGGGATTTCCATGAGATCCCCGTGAGAAACAGGTGCCTCTGTAGCTGGATCAGAGACTGTGTCTGACTTAGGACCCTTGAAAACCCCAATTGGAGTATTTTAGTGAAATAAGTATGCATGTGCTGAAGGAAATGTCATACATGGTGCGATACGAGAGTTTAAAGTGCACGTGCTGTTTATTTAATCATGTTTTCTGCTACAGTTTTTAATCTCATGTAAAACATGGTAAGTGTTTAAAAGTTAAACAGCAATTAAAGTCTTGCCTATTCTAGCTTCAGAAAAGTCACTGGTTTATGGGAGTGAGGTTCTACTACCGAGCCCTAAATGGAACCAATATCAGCTTTAAAAACCACAAACTAAGTATAAGCTGTATGTTATTCTTATCTCTGTTTATTTTAATTTACAAAGAATACAATTTGTAGCATCAAATTAGTAGTCCCACAAAAGTTCCATTCGTTTTGAATAGAAATTAGATTTTAATGCTTCCCTCCCTCTTATCCCAATAAAATCTTTTACTCTTTTCTGTTGTGTTTGAGATTTCAAGCTGTTTCAGGGAGATGTACTCAAGCTTTTTTTATTCTCTAACCAGGTAACTCTAAATGCTGGGCTCTTCTTTCACGCAGAGCTGACAGGCTTTGTCTCTACTTGTCCTCTTTGTTCTTTGTTGCAATTCAGTGAATTTAACTCTAGATGGTTGCTTTCTCTTCAGCTACAATAATTTCTTATTTAATGTAATTTTGCTTTATTAAGCTTTATATGCAGTATAATAATATATAGTACTGGGTAATTTCCTTTCAGAGGATTTCCCACGTTGAATAATATTTGATGTGGCTTTATTGTGTCTTGCTTTGGGGGGTGGGGTGGGGAAATCCCATAGCAGCAAAATGACTAGTTATAAATTTTAAACCGACACATTAAGATGTGGAGGCAAAAGCAATTGTAACAGTCCATCCTCACAGTCAGGCTTTTTTTTTTGGAAAATTTTATATTTTTAGAGACGTTTTCCTGAGACTAGGACTCAAAAATCGGCAATTGCACAAATAGAGGAAAGGCAAAGACAGTTGTCTGTAATGTAAGAAGCAATTCTTTGTTTTCTGGTGCAGTTCCTTTGATCTTTCACTGTATGGATTAAGTGTAATTTTTATTTTAATTCTGTGAAAACTTCTTTTGCGTGTGGCTTGAGAAATAATTCCATTCAAATGCATAAATGGAGATTGCCTGGAGACTCTTTCTCTTCCTAGGTTTTTAATTGACAGCTGAGACACTCCAGCTGACAGCATTTGGGTTTTTAAAATCTGAAGGATGAGAAGCAGGGTATTCTCACATAAGGGTTGCTTTTTGACTTCTTTCCTGCCAGCATGCAGGTCGCAGGCTTTTGCCATACTATATAAGCATATTTTTTATCCACCAAACTTGAGGAAAATCTGCTTTTCTCACTAGGATAACTAGTTATGAAAATGCTGATTTCTCTTGGAGGCCTTTCATCAACTAGAAATTACAGGAATTCAACTACTGATTCACTAATCTATTTCTATTTTTCTGGTTTTTTTTTGTTGTTGTTTGCTCTTTAAATATGAACTATACCAAACCTTTGTATCTATTCTGTGAGTAATTGAGTTTTGTTAGTTTTGAAAACAATTCACAAATCTATGTTTTAAATATTTGTATTTTTTTTTCCTTGATGAGTGACTTGATCTGTAGAGTAGTTCAGGTGGAGTATAGACAAATTAAAACCAGCAAAACTTTCAAGTTTCCCTGAAGGTTAAGTATTGGAAAGCAAACAGTTAAAAAGACAGAGATTCTCCAGGTGCTATTTTGTTGATAATGGTGAGGTTTTTTCTTACCGATATATGAGGATTTTCACTTTTGAATATCTGTGGTTTATCTGGATGCAATTTCATATTTCTTGAAGTTAATGGCCTACAATGGTAAAATCTAAAGGTTGTTTTGTCTTTTATAGGTTTCATTTGGCCGTGACTTTGAACAACAGCTGAGTTTCTATGTTGAAGCCAGGTCAATGTTTTGCAATCTGGAGCCTGTTCTAGTCCAGTTAATTCATGTAAGCTACAGTTTATCTACATTATTCTAATAAATGGGGATATATTTGCAGTTCTCCCGTTCCCTGCCCAGATTATTGGTCTATGTAAAAATGAATCTGAAGTCTTTTTATCAGGTGTTTTTAAAGCAGACTTTGATGTCATCTCTCATTGTATCACCTGAAACTCTCTGAAGTTCTTGCTTGTCAAGCGTGCGTGGTACTGTTGCAGCAAAGAAAACTGGCTCTCTTGCAAGGGATTTCGTGTCTAATAAAATAAATGGCACTTTTGTGCATTCAGAATTTCTCTTCTATAATCCTCCATCTAGGAGAGATTAGATTGTGTCTGGAGGCAGATACAGGCAGAGTCCTGCTGTGATTGGGAAGGTTAATCTCTTTTCTGTATTGAGTCACATGTCAGGTGAACATTAGCTGCATCTCATTTCTTTGTGACATTTTATCTGCTCTTAAATCCTTTTGTTATTATTTTATTTTTTTAAAATAAGTGTGCTAGCTAGAAATCATTATTTTTACAGCAGGGAAGAGGTGATGACAGCACTATAGCTGGGAAGCAAGGGATGATATAAAGCCTTGAATAAATCAACAAGTCTATCTTCACAAACCTTCACAATCATATTTGCTTTAAGAAACAGTCACTAAAATTCTCCAAGTGAAAACTAAATAGAGCAGTGAGGGCTTATCATATTTGGGGCCCTTCTGACAGTTTCTGTTCTCTAAATGTGTGCAGTAAACCATGCAGTTTGTTATTTGCCACTGACCTAATTAATATTTTGCTTTTGATTTTTATGTGGAGTCTGTGAACCAACTAGCAATGGAAACAAGAAAGGTGATGAAAGGAAATCATTCTAGAAAGACTGCTGCGTTTGTCAGGGTAGGTCTGACTCCAATAAACTTTGAGCCTGCTTTCTTAGCAGATACTACTGTCTGCTGCCACCTAGGTTTATCGGTTTTTTTGAAAACAGTATGTTAGTATTTTTTGACACCCTTTGTAGTCTCACTTTCTCTTGTTACCATTGATCTTTACTCTCTAGAGCCAAATGCTGCCATTTAAGGAAAAAAAAAAAAAGACCCTGAGCATCTAATAGCAGCTTTGTGTTAAAAAAGAGCAGCGAGATGACTCTCTCTCCAAAGAAAGGTTTATTGGAGGGGTGTTTGTGTGAATTCTTGAAAGCTCAGCTTTTCAAATTATGTTTGAAATAAAATACTTAATTTCTATGTAACTCAGCTGCAAAGAGAATGTGAGACAGGGGGAAAGAATATATTTAAACTTCTGTCTCATAATATCAGTGTTGATGTGCTGAAATCAGTATTTGAATTTCAAATAAGTGCTCCTTTCAGCTTTAGTGCCTCACTCTCTATAGATATGGTCAAATGAGATTTGAACTACGGTTGCCTGAGGAGAGAGGAACTCTTTGAGTTAGAGTCAATTTTGAGCTAATGTACACATAATAACAATAATCAATAACAAAATTGTTATAATTATTGAAATAATGAGAAATTTGAAGTTGGTGATTCTGGACTTCACCTAATATTTGCTTTTTATTGAAAGTTTTTCCCAAAACTGATTTACAGTTTTTGACTCCCAGTTGGGTATCAAATCGGTAATGGTTGCCATGACTAGTTAGGATATTTCTTCAGTTTAATTTCTTAATTTCCTTTAGGCTTGTGTTGCCTTCTGCTTCATTACAATTCCATCTCTGAGCAGTATCTTCACACGTCTTAATCTGTATCTACACTCCGGACAGGTTGCTCTGGCAAATCAGTGCCTTTCACAAGGTAAGGCACGAATTCATCTACTTAAAGGTTCTCCTATTCCAAAAGTGTTTCTACCTGTGAATAATAATTTGGTTGAAATCCTAAGTCTTACATTTATGATGCAATTAAAATACAGTCCTATTTCAAGCACTGTTACAGTGAAAACTTGTCATATTAAAGCAACTCTTCAATTCTAACACTAATCCTGTGATCTAAAAAGGCAGCTGACTCGACACGGTCATGGCTATGACCTAGGTTTTCATAAATCACTTAGAAATCACAGAAATCATGGAATGTTTTCCTCCTGCATAATTATGCAAGCACTCAATTCACACATGATGTGCTTTATTATAGCTGTGGAAAAAGAAACTTGTTCATTTGTGTAGTAGATCACAGGCTGATAAAATCCTCCAATGAGCTGGAAAAGAATGAAAGCTTAGGTCAATGACACCAGAAACTTGCTATCAAAGCACATATGTGATAAACACTTAGCTAAAAAAATATGCCACCATATCAGAGTGACACAATAGAGTAATACCAGATAATATGAAGAATGAAAAATGTATTTTCTTTATTTGATCTGAATTATTGATTGAACCAGGGCCTGAGTACAGTTTTTTAGCCATCCTGTTAGTTCAGTCTTAAGTAATTGGAATTTCTGACAAGAAGTGATTTTTGGGAAAAAAAAATTGAGCTACCCTGGCACCAGAATGAGCATTAAGGTGGCATCACCATTTAACATGATCTTGTTCCTGTTTGTATCACAAGTAGAAGACAGTTTACCTATCCTGAAGATCTTCTCATACTTCTGTTTGCAGTATCTTTCTTTTCCATTTTAAAATGATGTCATGCTACTTTGTTTTGCAATTTTAATACGCCCTTTAAATGTCCGCTTTCCAATGGTAAGTGCTTTTCCTTTAAATGTTTTCAGTGAAGCTGAGAGAGTAATAAATTGGATTACTTTGCAACATCTTTTGTTGTGGCTATTAATTCTCTGTTTTAGCTCTGCACTTCTTCACGAGAGCTTGTTTGCCAAGCTCTGCATTTACCAGTAGGTTCCAGCTGCACAAACAAGCTGACTTAGGATGCTGATTAAGACTTTTTAGTACAGAGTGACTGTTGTATTTCTTTGTTTTGAATGTGATGCTGCCCCTACAGCAAAGCAGAGGGATTTAGAGTAAAGCTGGCTGTTGTATCCAAGTATGTTGTGCAAATAAAAGGTCTGCAAATTCTGTTGTTGTGCAGTTAGTATTGTGCGGGTTCTTTGTAGATAACACTTTACCAAAAATGGACTCATTTTTTTTCTTCCTGGGGTGTTTTGCTTAATTGACCAACTTACCTTATCCTTTCCATCAGTATTTGCTACTGTTGCTGTGCTGTAGTTCATCTCTTCTTGGAAGCAAATCCAAAGCACTTTTTCTGTAATACTCTGTCTTTGAGGACTATGCCCTGCCCATGTTGAGAGCAAATCTGTGATTTAATATTTCAATTTATAAACTGCTTTTTCACTATTTTTGTGGTCCTCGTCTTCTCTGAGCGAGACTTCTGGGCCTCAGCAGTTGTCCACCTTTTTCAGTGGGAGAGTTTGTAAATAAAGTGCGTGGTTGTTGTGTGATGTAAACACAGTGCAGTCACTAAACAATGAGTAGGATCCCCATTTTGAAATCTTTTAAGGTAGCAGGTACATGCAAAGTGCTATGAAATCAATTTCTAAAATGCATATTTATTAACCACCATCTCCTGAATTTTTTAGACCCACAAGCTACAGAGAGGAGCATTTGGTCCATCCCGGCTTCTGTTGAAATGAAGCATATGCAATACTCTAGTGTTGAGTAACTCAGTTAATTTACCAAGCCTGTATTTTTACACACTTTTTTGCTTCCTTAGAAAGCTGTTTTGGGCATAATTTGTATTCAGAGACATGTCACTTGCATAAGTAATTTAGCATGTGTTACACAGTTAGGTAACAGTGACATCAGTCTTGGGAATTTTTGTGTGAACTGTCTTTGCATATTCTGCTATAGTCAGATAACATGTCCTCGAAAGTTACTTTTAACACACTTTAGTCTGCATCTCAACTGAATGCATTTCATGTGTATAAGAAGTACTGATTAATTTATAACAACAAATTTAAATTTAGGCAGTTAACTGAGTTCACTGATGCCAATTAGACACTGATCTACTAAAACTAATGCAGCATGAAGTAAAGTTTTAAGAGTGTGCAATTAGTGGTAGCAGTAGGTTGGGAAGTGAAACTGTGCCTTGTGTGTAACCTTTAATTCATGCTGGTTTGAATTAGCTTAATTGGTTGAAAATTGGGAGGAGAAATAAAACTGAAAGGTAATGTACCTGACCTGATAGCATAGTCAGTAGTGGGGTGTGCATGTGCATGACATTTCTCTTGAAAGATTCCAGCTGGTTTTAGCAAGTTAAATTCTCATTTTGTTTTTGTTTTTTAAGTTCCTACAGGGAGTCTAGCTACTTCAGTGAGTTGTGGTTTCACTTAAACGTATAACAAAATTGAATTTCACAGGCTAGACTTCTGTTGGCAATAGGAAGATTCCTCTAAATTGCCCATGTATCTAACTTGAAAAGGGAGTAAAATTACCTGTTGGGGTAGATACGGGGAATTGAAAGATACCTTTTTATGAAGAGGATGTACAGGTCATAACAGTATATAAAGTTTTCCAATTTGAGGATTGCGCTGATTACTGACAACTGGGGAGCCACAGCTAATCTGCTAATAACTGGAGAGGTTTGGGTTTTTACCTCATTCCCAGTCTCGATGGACAGCAGTAGTGTGGACCATCAGTCCTAGTGTCTCACTGCTCCAACTTTCTCTGGCAAACCAGAGCCTTGCCTGCTGGGATTTGCCACGCTGTTAATCAAAGCAACTGTGTGGTGCTTGTTTGAACTCACTCAAATACTTCAGTATTAGAAAACTGTAATTGTAATTTTCCGTGGAATAGATTGTCTTTAATACAGTGAAATTGGGTCAGAAATCCAAGTTTATAGGTTCATGGAAAGTCCAATATTAATACACTGATGAATACCTATCTGTCCAAGTATGCTGTTCAGTATGTATTAAACATGACTCTTATCTGCCTCCAGATCCCAAGAGGTACTTTAAATAAAATGGATCTGTAATTATGTTCAGAATATTTTAGGTGATTTTTGTGCTGGATGAATAATTTGTACCTCTGGAGAGCCTCTTAGAGCCTACCTTAGAAAGGAAGATACTAGGTTTTACAGAGATGTGCTGCTTTTTTTTTTTTTTTTTTTTTAAACTGAGCCACAGAAGGCTGCATGCTGCCAACACAGAATAATCAATTCTCATCAGTCATACTTTCTGTCATAGGGAGTGCTTGGACTAAATTGAGATTAAATGCATGCTCCCTTCTGTCACTCTTCTGGATTTTTGAGATACAGATATTATTTTACGTACGCATATTCCTTCCCCATGGAAATGCTGCTTTTACCTGTCAAAGAACAGGCAGCATGATTTTTGTAATTGTTGATCACAGCATTCAGCAGGTGGGTAGAGATCATGCAACTTTCTGGTAGTGTGTGTTGAGCAGCATTTTCATTTTAAAGGCTGTGAAATCCTTGCCTTACTTCAGAAGTAACACGCTGAGTGAATAAAGTAATTCAACTGATTCTCTGTGGCTAGTTTCACTGGGATATTGTCTAACAAAAAATGTTATAAAAATAGAGAGTCTCTCTCCTCCAAATCAGCTGACACAGATCTTTAATTTGTTTAGCAAATGCAGATTTTCATTCTGAAGCATGCAACGCTCAATGTACTTTTAGATGTTTGTTCTGTTCTGTTTCTGTAGGTGAAATACAGTTTCACTACTAGATTGCAACATGAATTTATTTTTCTACTTCAGAAAATGTTACTTTTCCTTGAACGTTCGCTAAATATGACAGGCTTCAGCTGCACTTTGAAGAAAGTGTGGTATGGAATATCTAATAAGCAGTTTTTAATCTTTGTCTAATAATGTTTTGATGTATTTTCTCAGTAGTATTAGATAACAATTTTCAGTATTACTTCTTAATCTCCTAAAATCTTTATAGATCTGAAGAATTTCATTAGAATATAAATAGAGAGAATTTGCAGTAAAGAATTTAGAGAAATAAAAACCTGAAGGGATTTTCTCAGCTACAGATTTTGGGACTTCTTGGCTCGTGCTTCTCTGGTGAGATTGGTTTGTGCAGTCTCTATTACCTTTTAAAATACTGTTTTCCTTGAAAGCAGCAAAGTAGCTTTGAGATACACTGATGAAAGCCTGTTTTCCTTACTAGTAATACTGAATGTTGCTTTCTTTGAACAAAATCACGATTTGTACTGTTACCTGGGATTTCCACAGCTGAAACTTTACCCGTTCACCGACCTTTGTCTTGTTCCTCTCTTTATCCCAGCCAATAGCTTTTCTATATGATTTAAGAGAGATGACATCTCTGTCTCTGTAAGCTTTTCAGACTAGAATTTCATATCACTTTGTCAGTTCTTCAAGTCTGTCTAGCCCATGACCTGTTTTTGAAAGTGCCTAGTAGCATCTACTAAGAGAACATACCAGAAACAATAATGTAGAATGATGGTTCCTAGCTTTCAGCTGCAGGTGGTCTAAATACGTCGTTCAACAAAGGTTTTATATGGACCATGGTATTTAGTAAAATGGATGGGCAGATCCTTAGGAATTTAATTTTTTTAATCTATTTTTACTCTTTGGCCTTTGTAACTTCATGTGACAGTGAGTTCCATAGTTACATGCTGCTTGGAAATCTACTGTTTAGGGATTTATTTCTGTATGGTTTTTAAATGTTAGCTGAGTGTTTCAGTGCACGCAGCTGATTTACTAGGGATACTGTGAAATAGTCATTGTTGATTCATTTTCTTCATGCTACCTATGAGATGATGGGGTTGATAAGTTCCTGTACAATTTGTGTCGATGTTTTCTAATAAGAAAACGATTCCATGCCTTAGCACCTTTTTCACCTTCTTTTTGTCCTTTTGGAAATGGGAGGATCAGGACTGTGTTGCAGGTATAAATGCATAGCAGCTGTCTAAGTGATACAACGACACCTACATTTTCCATTACTGTCCTGATGATTCTTAGAATTGCCCTGCCTTTTCCACAGCTGCTTAGGATGTAGTTTTCAGGAAACCATCTATAACAACTCTGAAATCTTTCACGAGTGTAAATAGCCTATTTTGAGCTTATCTTTCTACAAGGGCTGTATACCAAGGGCTGTTTCTTTCCCCACAGGTCTTACTAATGTTAGGTTTCATTTGCCGCTTTATTGCTCAGAATCATGAGATCCGTCTGAGATGCTTTGCAGTCATGTTCCAGACTAGTCTGCAAACATTGTCACCTCCCAGCTCATCATAAGGACATGTCTGTCTGCAAAACTGTAAGGAACGTGGCAGTTGTTTCATTCCACTGTGAAAACTCCTTTCTCCCTCCACCCCTTCCTTTACTAAGTTATGAATCCTCAGGAGGACTTTCCTCCTTCTCTTTTGTCAGCTTAGTTCTTTTAAGAGCTTTTTGTATGAGGGATATTGTTAATTTTTTTTTTTAATTTAAGTATTTACATTGACTGGGTCACTTTTAAACACAAACTTGCTGGCTCTTTGAAAAACTTGACAGAGTTCTGGGGAATGATTTCTCTCTGCTAAAACTGTATTGACTCTTCAGTGTTGGATCATTTTTTCTATGTGTCTGCTTGCTTGATAATTATTTTTTATACCTCATAATAACTGGGAGAGACTACAGTATTTAACTATAGCATTTATTATTTAGAAGTTTCCAGTATTACTTATAAAACTCTCTTTAAGACTGTTGATTATACTTCTACCTCACAGTCTTTAGAGATTACATGGAATTTAGAGAGACAGGCTGAAATTTGTGGTTGATTTGGGGTTTTTTTTTGGGGAGGTGATGGTATGTGTTGCATTTACTGGTTACAATTTAAGAATACAGTTCTCCCTGTATGAATCTTCCCTTCCACTTACGCCTCTGTACAGCTTTCTCTGGAAGTACTAAGACTTTGCTAATAATCTATAATCAAGCTATTCCTAAAACTAATACTGGCAAGCTTCAAACACGTAATTACCTTATTACCTGGAGCTGCCATGTAGTATGAATTAGTATGAAACAGTATGAATTTGTAACAGAGTACATTCTAGCTCATGAGGCAGCATCACATTTAATTTTCTTACTTCATCTTTGTTACTTCAAATAATTCTTTGTAGTTTCTGGATTGGAAGTCGTGTCGAAGATTTTATGACAAAGAATGTTCAGTAGCTCAAGGGAAAAACCACATTTCAACAATGTGGCAAAACTCTTATAATGACCGCACTGATGTGAGGAGGAGTTCCTTTTTTTTTGTGTGCAATGCTTGGTTGTTAAAACAGTAATGTGTTTATTTAACTGAAAAAAAAAAAAAGGTAACAAAAAACTCCAAGCTCACTTCCCATTAATTTTTTTTTCTTGCACTGGAGTACAAGGCTTCATTAAATTTCTAACATCTGTCAGATGTGGAAGCAAAATCTCTGGAGTATTAAATTATGCTTGACAGTGTTGTAGGACACGAAGGTGATGTGGAATGCAGAAGACTGTGTATGGTCCCTGGTTTCATCCTTGGGATGGACTTAGCCTTGTGTAATTGTATCTGTGACTAAAAATAGTTTGTGTAGGTATGTCAAACTCATTCCCTTTTGCTCTTTGAAGGTGGACTCAAGGAGCTGAATTGTTTTCCCGCCTCTCATGGCTCTGTTCCTTCTTGGGTATTTTGCCTGCTTGAAATCTTAAATGAGTACAATATAACAGACTATCCTAGAGGCAGGAAATACAGTGTAAGCTAAATTTTTATATGTGGAGAGACTGACATATGGAAATATAGGGAAGAGCAAATACTTGTGTGTATGTTTAATGAAATGTGTGTGCGTATGTACCATCATGAATATTGTCAAGAGCAAAACATTCAACACCAATTTCACTTGTTTTTTCTGTAGGAGGGTATTACTGGAAGTGCTGACTTGGATAACCAAGACTGTTAAGTTTCTGTAGCCTGAAGGTCAACACGTATGTTCCAGGGAAAGATTTATAGGATTATGGTCAACCAAAATGAAGGAGCTGCTGTGAGAGGATAAATTTAGCGAAGCATGAAGTATGTCATGTTCGGAGCACTGCACAAGATATTAACAGCAGTCTGGGAAGACTTTATCATGGTGATTTGTGGTAATGTGCAGGCTGCTCTCCCCTTATCCAACTTCACAACGGCTCGCTTTAGAAGCAGTATTGTACTTTGGGCAGATAAGAAAACAGCATCCTTCACTGCAAGAAGCCTTGTTTATTTTTATTTTATTTTCCTTTCTTATCAGGAACATAACATCATTGTGATTTTTATTTTTTTTTGGGTGTTTTTAAAGTGGTTTCTTATATCTTTTGGAAGCCAGGAAAAACAAGTATATTGTTTTCTCTTGAAACATCTCTACAGTAATAGCTTTATAAATTGACTTTTAAGAGATCCAGAGAAAGCACTACTGCATAACTTTGTAATTAGTGTAGTTCAGAGTTAACTACTGATGCTCATTTCATACTTACTAAGAAAATAGCACAGCTGTGACAACTTACTTAGTGAACTTTTTGTCCAAACTCAGAGCACGTGACGCGTACTCTGACACCTCTCCACAAATGAACGGAGTGGTAGCGTTTGGAGGACAATTAATTGTCCACAAATTCTCCAATAAAACCTTTGCGTTCATGTGCTTTTAGCGTTCCAGTGGAAGAACCACTCTGTGGCTAGCACACATTGGCTGAACTCAGAGCGAAATGAACATATTCTCCTTTGCCGGTGCTTGTGGATGTACCAGAGTAAAATATCCCTGTCTCTAACAGTAGATGTAACTAACTGCTTCTGTGCCCTATTGCTTGTTGACTTGCCTCGCTGCGTCCTGTGTGCAGGAGGAACATGGCAAGGAAGAAGAACTAAAATTGCGGACGCAAGAGCCCAACGGTCATCCCATAGTGCTGAGAGGGTGCCAGTCTGCGGGGGCCTGCGGGGTGACCTGCAAACACCACCCTGTGGCAGCGGCGAGGGGACGGGAGGGAGGCGGCAGCGGCGTGACTGCCATGGGTGGGCAAGAAAAGGATGGAAGCTCAGGGGAGCTTGTGGCAGCAAGGGCAGGGCCCGGTGAGCCCTCTGTGGCATGGACGGGTCTCTCATTCCCAGCAGCAGTCGCCTGCAGAGGAGCTGAGTGTGCTGCTCTTCCAGCAGGTCTAATGAGGGAGCCCATGTCTCTGAAGGTGTTCGGCCAGATGAGAAGGCAGCTCTTGTTCGCAGCAACAGTAGGAGGTCAAGAAGGGTAAATTGAATCAAATTGCAGTTATTCATAGTGAAGATAAGAGGTTTGGGGTTTGTGTGATGGCAGAAGTTGAGAGGAGAATGTCTAGGACTGTGCTGGGAGACCATGCAGTAAATTAAGGTGAGGTATTTTCAGCTCTTCTCTTTCCCTGCGGAGACTGCTGCACAGACCATTCCTGGCCCCTTACGAAATAATTTCAGACGACAGGGGTGTTCTCTGCGCAGACATGGGTACTTCGGTATGCAGACTATTTTCTGAGACACATTTTTTCGTTTATCTGGTCACATGTTTTTATTATACGGTGATGTGGGGCACGCACTTTTTTTTTTCTGCTGAGACAACTGTGGAAGTGACAGCGATTCATTTACTTGTGCTAGAGTGAACATCTGCTGCTGCTTTCCTTCCTCTAATAAAGCTCAGAGAGAGATTACTTACCTACCTTTGGGTTGACTGAGTAAACTTATATGCTGTTTGAAATAAATAAAAAGCATTGATCTCAAAATAAATGTGCAGGATAAAAGGAAGTGTGACGTTTTACTGAAGGGGACTGCGTTCTAAGCACTGAAAAGTTCGGAAGAGCTTGAGGACTCGTGTGCTGAAAATAAATAAGAGTCAGAAGAATTACAGTTTTTCCAAAGCACATGTTTCCCTGGTATTCCTCATGAGCTTAAATTAGATATCAGTTGGTACTATATTTAGCAAATTTGCTTGGAGTCTCATGTGCTCAAATGAATTTTTCCAGAGCAAGCTGCACCCCTGGAAATGCCCATGCGTGCCTGTCAGTGGTATCTCCATCCCAGCCATCTAACACCACTTGGCTTTCGCCAAGGATTCTCTTTTTCTCTTTGCTGAAATTTTGTTTCATGGCCTCAGTCTCTGTTCCTCTAAAATAAAGACACAGTGTTCATTCAGAAGGGTACTGTGAAGTATATGGCTAAACAACGTGAATAGGATTTGGATATTTTGAAATATCCAAATATCTGCCAAGAAAGTGCAGAAGAGTGGTGCTCTTCAATTTTTTTGTGAACTCTTAGCATATATAGGAGGTCTTCTAGGGTAAGAAGGAAAATATTCTTGTTTTTATTTTGTGACTATTAACTTAATAAACTGAAGAATAGATGCTCTAGTGCTTGTGTGGTTATTTTTGTAGGATTAAAGACATAATAGAGTTATGAAAAACCTCTTAATAGCTATTTTGCCAAGGCTGTAATGGTGGATGGTTTCTGTAATTCCTATATGGTGATGCTTGGAAAGACTCATCTAGGTAACCAGCAATACCTCAGGTTCTGGTACTATATTTGTATTTTACTTTTAATGACTGTAAATACGTAGAGAAATTGAGTCGTCTGGACTTCCTTATAAATTTAACAGCCTTTTGTGAATGAATTCATGAACATGCCAGTATCATCTTTTTTTCCCCCTCTTTGAATTCCCCATTCTCCTGCCATAAGCATTTCTTAAGATAAGTCAAATTTTTAATCACATGCTAATTGTATTATATATGCAATATATTTGAAATAATGGTGTCCACTTGTTAAGCAAAGGAGAAGAATTATAATTTCAGAAGTCTTGAGTGATGTGGTAACTTCTTTTGAAACAACAGGATCACTTGAATCACTTACAGATTTTGACTGCTGAGTCCTGAATTTCTTTGCAGTTAATCAGATGTTCATTTTCTGTAGTCTGTTTGAAATAAACCCGAAGCCATCGTTGGGTCACCGGCATGACTGCCAGCACAGTTGGAGCAATGATACAACTACTATATTTTTGTTTTGTAGCTGATGCTTTTTTCAAAGCTGCAGTGAGCCTGGTTCCTGAAGTGCCAAAAATGATCAGTGTAGATGGAAAGATGCGACCTTCTGATGCCTTCCTTTTGGAATTCCTTTGTAATTTTTTTTCCACGTTATTAGTTGTTCCGGTAAGTTGTGTGTGTGTGTATGAATAGCATGTAGACTAGTAGACTATTTTGACTTTCCTGTTTAAAAAGTTTAGAGTAATTGTGTTTAATTTTGGAGGCATAGCTGTTGAGAAGGTGACAATTGATTTTGTACTACTCCCCTATGGCTAGAAAACAATGCATTTGCAAGTTTGTCTATGGAAGTTGCCTGGATTGAATTTATTATTGTGGGTCAAAAGGGCATTTTAGAAGGAAACTAGAACATTTTTTTCAAAGTATTTGCATGAAACACGCTTAAGTAGTTGTCAGTTTTAATTACATTGTAGTTTTCACTATTATAGAGCTAGTATTATGTCTCTAAATGCCTGAATGACTGGAATTAATTCCTTATTTGTTTGGGGGTTGTTACGTTGTTGGTTTTGACTTGTCTTTTCTGTAGGACCATCCAGAACAAGGAGTATTGTTTCTTGTGCGAGGATTACTAAATGTGATCCAGGATTATACTTGGGAGGATAACAGCGATGACAAAGTCAGGATTTATACTAACGTTTTGCATCTGCTGTCTGCAATGACTCAAGAAGTATATATCTACCATGTAGATAAAGGTAATACATAAGGGTGGCTCTGGGTCCTTGCGGTCTGTCATACAGTTTGTAGTACTGTGTTATCCCCCTAGCTAGTTAAGGAAGATCAGAGAGGCTCCTGAGCAGATCATAGAATCTTAGAATCGTTTCGGTTGGAAAAGACCTTTAAGATCATCAAGTCCAAGCATTAACCTAACATGGCCAAGCTCACCACTAAACCATGTCCATAAGCACCCAGGTGTACAGCCCGTTCTTTGAAGTGTGCAGAGTGGTTTACTTTGTTCCTGGTGGTCTTGGTGCTAATGCTCAGAACTGTGAACTTATCAAGCGAATGGTCTGTCAGAGTTATCAACCATGACAAAATATCTGTCGCAGCTGGCAGCACAGAAAATAGTTGTCAGTTCAACAGCTACTCTGTAGTAAATCTGCTCTTCAAATTCTGTAAGGAAGTGTGGTTTAGCTGCTTTTCTTTCACTCCATTTTTTTATATGACCAAAATAACTGCATAATCCTGAGATAAGAAATTTAAATGAGTTAGATTTCAAGGGAGAGAAGTATGGAAATATAGAGTAGTAATTTTTTTATTTTTTTTTTTTTTACAATATTAGGATGATGGTTTTCTTTCTAGGTGGTCTGTGTACCTTAGCTTCTTAAAATGAAGTTTATTTGGAAATGGGATCACCTTTTATTTTATGTGCTCTCTGATTTACCCAGAATACACTTCAACTTATAAATTTCTTGTAACTTCTTATTAAACGTTATAAATAAATGAGGCCAAAACACATGTTTAAAATCACAACTGTATAAGCTCTAAAAACTTCACGAATGTGTTCTCTCAAAAAAATCCTTCAGGGTCTTTGAAAATGAAAATACACTTTCTGAATTTTTCTCCATGACTTTGAGGTAATTAAGGTTTTATTTTAGGAAACGAAAGTTAAAATGCAGTTTCTTTTTCTGTGGAAAGAGCAAAAATTGACTCTTTACGTTACTTTGCATTTAAGGCTAGCAGATATTTTTGAACCTGGCTGCATCCAGGAATACAGAACTGGCTTTAAGGTAGAAGGTTCTTCGCAGCGTTTTGTTCCTAAAATCAGGAGCAACCAAGTAGTAGGTACTTGTAGGCAAGTAGGCAGCCAAGTGGTTGGTGCTTAAACATGACTATTCTGTTTGTGTTTCATGGAGGAGGGTCATTTTATTACTTCCAAATCTGGTCTTGTAGAAATAGCTGGTGTTTTCAGTAGCAAACAAATGCATAGCTCTTTAGCCAGACCTAAGCTCGAATTCATCTCTGCAGTTGACTCCAATGATACCCTGTATGGTGGAGACTCCAAGTTCCTGGCTGAAATTAATAAACTGTGTGAAACAGTGATAGCACAGATCCTGGATCATCTGAAAACCCTTGGAAAAGAAGAGGTATGTTCTTATTCAGCTTGATTTAATACAAAACCAAAATTGCTTTGAACAAATGCACCACATTCTTGACCAGACGTTGGTCTTTTAGAAAGCTCCGAGAACCTAACAACAAAAGGAAATGAGGTAATTTCACTTGTTTAAAAAGCAAATCAGTCACATAGGCAGGCTTGTGGTGAAGAGACCTAATGATGTGGAAGAGATCATGTCGCAATTATAATACATTTTTAAGATGTGAAAAAAAAGAAACCTGTTTAGCTGTATGCTGTACATGGATAGTCTGAGAGAACCAACAAGCAGTAGAAGCTACTCTGCTATACACTGTGGTGTCTGCTGCGGTGGTGCAGCAAGGTGTGATTCTGCTGTGGTACAGAAGGATGATTGCAAAGCAGCATAGTGAGCTTAGAGTTGGCTTAAATTAACCGGCTTGAGTCCTGCTGTCATCTGGTGATGGAAACATGATGCCCTGTGAGGTTAGAGTTAGCTTTAAATTAACTGGCTTGAGTCCTCGTGTAGTTTGGTTATAGAAATAAGATGTTCAGTGTGGAATAACTTTCTGACTATAATGAGCTCCATGCTGCTGCTATTGCTATTATTGGCCTGAGAGAGAGATTGGAAGAATCAGAGAATCATAGAATGGTAGAAGTTGGAAGGGACCTCTAGAGATCATCTAGTCCAACCCCTCTGCCAAAGCAGGATCCCCTAGAGCAGGTCACACAGGAATTTATCCAGGTGGGTTTTGAAAGTCTCCAGAGGAGACAGTGCCACCATCACTCCTTTGATTACAGTATAGTTATGCCCAATATCTCCTCCATGTCCATCCTTCCTGCTGTTTCCTCCTTGCTGTCAACTTCTTCTCTCTGTAAAACAACTATTATTTTCTGCCAGCAGACAGTAGCCTGAAATGTCCAATTGTGTCATGGGCAAAGTCAGAATTCACAGCTAGTCTATTCCTGGGTAAAATACAGTGAAAACACTTTTGGTTGGTAAAAGTTTCAGATCCCAGACACTAGGATGAAGTCAGGAGAGAGGTGCAGCGTGGGGGAAGAGGGGTTTTGTCTTTACCCTGTGTTTAGTACAGAGTTATAGTTACTCAGTATAAAATAAAGACAACTCTAGGCAGTTTATTTGATTTCTTGACTGGAGTTCAGAGGCTCTGAGGGTTCAAATACAGCTTAATGGATTGTGTGTGAAAGGCAGGTGACTAATGTAGTCAGGATTACTGAAATAATGAGAACTTACTGTTCTGCTAATGCAGCTGTTCCTGAGAATGAGCCCCTCCATAGCTTCCTAATCAACCCCTACAAAACTGCTCTGTGTTGATAGAAATGTTGTGGCTTGTAGACTGGTATGGGAGGGCAGGGGATGATTAATTGGATGGATTTTTTTAGATAGCCTGTCAGCACAGTACCCTGTAGTGTCTGCCAATACAGAATGCATTAAGTGGTACATATTTGGAGTTCACTATGCTAAGTTTAACCTTTTCTCTGCTTTCTCTAGCCTGTTTATCCCTCCTTGAGCAACTGTAAAGATCTAAGATGAGTAAACCCTTTGCTTAAATGCCTCAGCATCATTGTACACATCACAGTGAATAGCAGTTCTTTTTCAGAACAGTAGCAGCAGAAAACAGCTATTTTTGCACAGCTAAGAATGTTCAGGCAGGTCTTGGAAGAAGATTTTTAACAGTTTTCAGGACTCTGATTTGTGTATTGAGGATTTTTTGCATCCGACTCCTATATAGAGTATGTGGATGGGAGCATTTGTAGGACTTGAAATCTGTGGTTTCTGAAAGACTTTTTTTTTCCTGCTTTCAAGCTTAGTGCTTTGAATAATGAGATCCTCTGTTACTTCACTGAAGTAGTTGTTGTATAGAAAACTGGATTTAAAGGTAAGCAGCAGGGATATAGGTCCTTGCTCTGTCTTTGCTTCTGCGGCCTTGGATTTACTCCTCTATCCATTCTTATTTACACTTATTTTGCCTCGTTGAGTGAAAGTCTTTGAGAGATTTAGATAAAAAATATTTTGTAAGAATGAATGGTTTTTTGAGGAAGTTCTTGTTGCTGAGGAAATAGAGGCGACAAGAATAGTGCCAAAGAGACCTCTGTTTGTGTTAAAGTAGAACCGACCGTAAAATCACTGTGGTGTTTGGATTGCTTCAGAGTTGGTGACCTTTTATTATTCTTCATCTTGGCTGCTCATTTTAGTGAACAAGCTTCTGATGATTCTGTGTTTTTATTGGTTCATTTCCTTTAAAAGCTACAAAGGAAAATAATTTTTTCTTACAATAAAATGCTTTCCCCAAAATGGCAATTTGGAAGAGAACAATGCATCTTATGTTAACACAGCGTGGTCTTTTGCAATATTAGACAATGCTTCATTTATGTGACAGTGTTGGGATGGAAATGTTCAGTTCTGGACACTTCTGTAACATTCAAGCTGTTTCTGGTTGTGAGAACATCTATCAGTGAATCCTCTCTGCCTTTGTGTGGGTGGAAGACTTATCTTAGGCTCCAGCTTTCCTAGAAGTGTAAATACCTTGTCCCTTGCTATTGAGTGATAAATGTCCAGATGGAGTATGTTTTATTCAAACACGACTTTTGGTGCAAAACATTAGGAGCATGTTGTTGTGTCCTTGGCAGTCTTCCCATGTACCATATGATAGATATTGGACTTTTTCTAGTAAGTATCAAAAATGGACCAGCAGAAAGCAATTTCTGGGTGTGCTCTTGAGGCTTCTCCTTTCAAACCATGTGATTTTTAATTTTATGTAAACTTGAAAAACCTTCAGTTGATTTCATGTATATTTGAATCCTGAAGGAGAAGCAGAGTTGGACNTGAACTGAAAAGAGGTTGCTCGCCCTGAAGAATTTTGTGTCCTTGGCCAAGATTTTCTAAAAGTGGTTAAATATTATATTCCTCTCTGGGAGAGGGGAGGCCAAACAATTTTCCTGCTGCAGTTTCCAGAAGAGGTGGCAGGTGGTGGAGGTGCCTGTTCTGGCAGGCTGGCAGCTTGCCTGCTGATGGCTCAGCAGGAGGGTGGGTGCATTGCAATGGGGAGCTGTGGCTGGTCAGCGCGTATCAACGCCACTTCCCTGTGTCAGGGTTGGAGAGATCTAACTCCTAGATTAATCCTTTTATTACACCATTGTCTCTGGCATGCTGGTGGAGTTTAAAGGCTAGAAATAGTGTAACTTGGAACATTTTTTCTGCATGTTTGTAAGATACTTGGTAAGTAGCAGAAACTAAAGTAATAAATTTGGATTCTGCTAATGCCTACAGCAGGATTATTGAGCATAGAATCATAGAACGTTAGGGGTTGGAAGGGTCCTCTAGAGATCATCTAGTCCAACCCCCCTGCCAGAGCAGGATCACCCAGGGCAGGCCACACAGGAACGCATCCAGGTGGGTTTTGAAAGTCTCCAGAGAAGGAGATTCCACAACCTCTCTGGGCAGCTTGTTCCAGGCTCCATCACCCTCACAGGAAAGAAGTTTCTCCTCACGTTGAGGTGGAACTTCCTATGTTCTAACTTAAACCCATTATTTCTTGTTGTATTGCTGGGCACCATTGAAAAGAGATTGTCCCCTTCCTCTTGACACCCACCCCTCAGATATTTGTATACATTAACAAGATCCCCTCTCAGCCATCTCCTTTCAAGGCTAAACAGTTCACTCAGTCTGTCTTCATAGGAGAGATGGTCTAGTCCCTTTATCATCCTCGTAGCTCTTTGTTGGACTCTCTCCAGTAGGTCCCTGTCTCTCTTGAATTGGGAAGCCCAAAACTGGACTTTGGAAAGTATGGCCTGGTTCTCCATGAACCACAAGCTCCACATGGAGCACATCTCTGTTGGATTAATTGTAGAGAGAAATCGAACTGATGTGAGCAGCACTATGAATATAGAAAGCTTTAAAAATAGATGAAGGACTTTGAAATAGAGATGAACGTACCACGGTGCCAGTGTAGAGCTAGGAGTAAATAGTTTCAGCCTACCTGAAGCAGAGGTGTGTAACTGCACCCTGAGCCAGCGGAAGCTGTCACAGAGACTTAAGGTACTCTAGAGGGAGATTCTGGGCTGCTCTTTCAAGGACTATATCCTAAAGAAAACACTATTTCTCCTGACCATCTCAGTGTGCTAGAGGAGTGGTGAAATAGGGTGTACGTGTCCTCTTGTGTGGGACATGAGCTCCCAGCTGCAGCTTGGTTCTTGGTGCTTTCTCAAATCATCATGTCCTTTTATTCTAAATGGACTTGCATCAGCTGCTGGTGGTGTGAGGTGCTGCATTTATCTCATGTTAGGACAGTCGTGTAATGAGAGAACTGAGCACCTGGTGTGCCCCATGCAGCTCCTGATCTTTCCCAATGAACTAACAGATGTTAAAAGGTTCCCAAAGGGCTTTATGTGAGAGCTTCTAAGGAAAGGCCAGGCTGCCTGTCATGGCTTTCTTCAGAAATATTTAGATTTGGATCACGAGGGTGTAACCATCAGCATCACAGTAGTGCTGGAATTAATTTTGAGCTAGATAGTTCAGGTAATACTTGCAAACAGATGCTGTATCAGCACGGGGGCTCAGCCTAGACTGATACATTTAGTACCTTGGAGGAGCCCCACAGGCCATGCTGAGCTCTGCGTTGCCACAGATGGGCTGTTCCCCAGTATCCAGGGCTGTCCATGGGAGCAGCAGCAGGCTTAGTGGCTTAGTCACACCTTCAGAGGGGCAACATGTCTAAACCCACAAATACTTTTCTAACAGGAGGCTCAAGCTATCCCTATGACATAGATGTCTGGCAAAAGTCACTGAAAGACGGGAACGAATATTTGAATCGTTAGCCAGAATTTTGTGAAAATATGTTGAAAGATCCTATTATTTTTTTTTTTTTTCCTGTTACAATATAAAATCTGGACATCACTCTGCACTTTGGAGGTGCTAGGACACAAGGGGCTTACATTCTGGGATGGTGTATTTTGTTCTTTCTTTCATTGTCATCAACATTATTCTAAGAATTATGGGAAATGCACTGCCTAGAAGGCTGGCAGTTCTTTTTGGTGTGGGAATTGCTAGTCCCATGATGCATGGGGTTGCCAAATAGCTGAGCTGTTGCTTTCTCCTTGGTGCCTGTGAATACATCCTATGAGTTGGAGTGCCACCCACAATTCAATCTCAGTTATGTCAGCAGGCTCGGCAGCGTGCTGGCCCAGATCTCTCCCTCAGGTTGGAGGTCGGTGCCACGTTACACAAACATTCCTGTTCAGCATCACGTGAAGAAGCCTTGTCTGACTCATCTTGTTCATTTTCAGATGTTTCCTGCATACCTGAGCCTGCCTCTCTCTTCACTTTGCATTGTGTAACAGCACTAGATGCCAAAATCCCGCCTGTTATATCCACCCCAGTACAACGGGAGTTAGTGCGCGTCTCGTTCTTCCAGCTTTTTTGTGTGTTTCTAGATCTTTTTTGAAGTATGATCCTTTTTGAAGTACGTATGTTTCAAATCAGTCAAAACATCATCTTTATTTTGAAGAGTGGATTTTGTATTTGCATTGCTCCTGCCTGGAAAACCTTGCTGGTTGATACTCAGGCTGGAGTGCTGCTGCTTTTGTATTCTGCCCAAGAACTTCACTGTCCCACTTGTGACAAAACCTCTAAGCAATTTCCAGGAACCTCTTTGAAGTTCATATTCAGCAGAAGACACAAGAGAAATACTACAGTAACATTTAAGCGTTTAAACATAGCTACTTGCCCTTTTATTGTCTTTTTGAGTTGTATTTCTGCTCTTCGTGTTGCTACTACTGGATTAGACTGATCAGTTGTATTTCTCTATCTGGTAGCGGGTACAGTTCAATGCTCCCAAATGGTGGTTGTAGTTTTAGCCTATAAAGAGGTTTTGAAGCTATTGGGATGGAAATCGCCAACGTAGATAACTGTTACAGGAAGAGCTGTCTTCTTGGGAGTTTCATGTAATTAATTTAGTGCTTAGGGAACTTCTCCTAGGGCCTGGAGCAACTCTGCACATTGCATATGCAGATGTGTCTGTGTGTGGGCACACAGTTTCTGATGTGTCACATTTTTTTCTGCATGTACAAAGGTACTGTGTGTGTGTAACATACATAGAGCAGCAGTCTGATGCTTCTAGTCTGGAGCGTGCGTGTCCTCTTTTCTAGTTAGCCAGTTCTGTAATGACCTGGCTTTCTCTGTGTTTATCTGGAGGACTGATAGCTCAGTGCGTGCCATTTCTTTGATTAATAGCATCTGACCTCTCCTCTCCTGGCACTGAGATGGGAAATTAATTTACTTTCAGTCCCTTGGGGAAAAGGCAGAGGCTGCATGACTGCATTGGTATCATGGCAGGAGCACACAAGTCAGAGATCTCTGCCTCATTCTTCCTGTAACTTCGTGTCTGAACACTGTGTATTAGCTGCCCTGGTGTGTATTGAACTGAGAGGACTGAAGTGAAGTTCTACTAAGCTCACTAACTTAGATGCTCAACTGACAGTTTTAACTACTCCTCTGCTGCTGTGGCTTCTGTGTAAGATGGAGCAGTGCCTTCATCAGTGGTCATTCTTGAGCAAAAAACAAAGGACAGCTGCGGCAAAGCAGTATAAACAAATACTACGTCACAGATGCATCCAATAATAATTCATCCTTTTAGCCTTTTAAAACTTACTCTGTAGGAATAGGCAGAATCTGCAATAGCATTTGAATTATTTCTGTTTTCCTGTCACCCCATATCAGGGTGGTGGCAGCTTGTAAGCTTCGTGCAGGACTGTCTGTGCCCCAGAACTCCTCCGCAGAGGCTGAAGGGCATGGTGCACCTCCACAGTAGATTACTAGGAACCAGGGGTCCTCCTCAAGGTCCTTCCTCAGCAATTCTAGGGAAAGTAGCTGCAAATATGTTGACATCACCAAAGTTTCAGTGAAAGAATAGCAGGGAAAAACCATCTGAAGTTAAATAAATAGAAGTAGAATAGACTGCTGGAAAAAGCCTGAAGTTGCATTAATCTAGATTGATGATAGTGGTTTCTCTAAATAATACGTAGCTACGGTGATGTAAGTGCCAGGGTAGTTGGTGGGAGGGTGATTTCTGTGCAATTGTAGGGAGATAAAAATGTGTCAGAGCTACGCAGTGCGCTGTGCCAAAGTGGTATGAGATGTAGGAGTCTTGTGTAATTATTTCATTTACAGCAACTTAGCCTGATTCATTGTTATCACTACTTGTTGTATTTTGAATGAAACGTGCAAACTGTGCCCATATTCCCATGTCTGTAATTATTGCTATCACAAAATGAATATCTGCCTCCTGCACTTCTAAGAGTTCAGAGAACCCAGCGAGGTTATGCTGCGTATTTTGGGGTGACTATATGGTAATATAGGAAATCTTTTTTTTCGTTATAGACTCTAAAGCGACAGAGCCAGTTGGCACTCTATTTCTTTAACACTATTCTAGCTCATGGGGATCTACGAAACAACAAACTAAACCAGCTCTCAGTCAATCTCTGGAATCTTGCTCAGAAACACGGCTTTGCCGACACCAAGACTATGGTAAGAGAAACAGATAATGCAGAGAAATTCTAGTCCTTAAGATCTTTTTCACCTCCTCATATGGGAAAAGGTAGCATTTTCTTAAACTGAATAAACCTAATCTCTTTACAAGTTGCTCTCTTAAAAATAATTAAATGAGCATTAAAAAAACCTGCTCTGTTTTTGAAATGCTTCTTAATGAATAAGCACCTTATTTCAAGTGGTCTTTATCTTTCTAGCACTTTAAAATATATTTCACACCTTAAGGAACGTGGAAATGTAGAGTGTTGTAACTCGTTTTCAGTACAGAAAAACTATCTTCAAGAGAAATACAACATTTTTATTTAGTGGAAAAACTATACGGTGTAAGCTTGTTAAGTGAGCATTCCAGAACCTTTAAGAAAGACCTGGGATATTGAGCTCTGGAGTAAGAAACACAGGTGCTCATGTAACCACTGAAATTTAGGGAAAATCACAGAAGTGTCTATTAAAACACCTTTGCATACATTAAATGACTGCCTGTGAAATAAGACAAAGACACTAAAAATCTCAAAATATTTCTTTTCAAACCCAGGTGAAAACACTAGAATACATCAAGAGGCGAAGCAAACAACCTGAAATGAGTCACTTCACAGACTTGGCCCTTCGGCTTCCTCTGCAGTCCAGGACCTGATGAATTCCTTTTTTTCACGCAGTCATCTGTACAAGAGAGCACGTAGCCAAGGCCGAAAGTCACCCATCTAGATTTTGACTGGAGTTCAGTGTATTTTTCTTAGTGTGACAGATTTACTTGGAGACAGGTAAAGGTAAAATTGTTCTGAGTGCAATAATTTAACCTGAATTTCTGCTTCCAGTTTTACCGCTATATTCTTGTTTTAAATGCTGAAGGGTATTTTGAACCTCTATGGTTGCAAAAGTCTTTTGAAAACTAATCTGTTGTCATTTTAGCAACAAAGGAAGATAATCTGCACGGATCAATTCACGGCCTCCAAACTTCATCCCACTTGCAGAATAGTCTTTCTCCTGTGTAAAAAGCAGCATTTCAATATAATAATCCTACTAAGTCGTCTTTCTGCTTTGGGATTCTGCCAACGTTTGTTTGGTCAGTTCCAGTAAGAGAAACATGGCTGATGTGTTACTGCTCTAATTTCTACAATACATTTTCACAGACATGTTTATACTTTCATTTTAGTTCAATGGTGTTTTGTAAAATGGAAGGAATCTTTAAGTGCTGTCTGTAAAGGAAAATGGAAATGTATGCAAAGTACTCTATATTTGCATAGTACTCTGTCACTGAATAAAACAATTTGCAGTTCATCTGTTTGTTCTGGGGGAGTTTGTGTACACACATTTATCACCTTACCCTTGTGGAATTTAGTTACATGTGCTGCAATTACACCTAATAAAATTTCACTCTCACCACTTCTGTCCCATGGTAAGGAACCACATCGAGACCTTGCATCTATTGCTGCTTTTGCTTAGTGGTAAGTATTTTAATGAGCTAATATGGATATTAAGATATATTTTTTTCAAAAAATGTTTTATTATGTTAAGGTTGAATAAGTAATCAGTTTTGCTAGAACCATATATTTAAGGAGGTAGCAAGCTTATAAATAAATACCATCCAAATTATTAAACCATTCTTGTTGCATGTTTTTCATCTCCTCAATAGTAATTGAAGCAGGGTGCATCTAAAAATCTGTATTTTGTGTTACGGTTGTAAAAAACTGAATCCTTTGGTCCTGGTACAGACTATATATGTAAGCTGAGTAGAACTGCAGGAATACAAGATAATTATGAAGTGGTATCAACTTGATACAGAACCCTTCCAGCCTTTAGTATATAGCTGTTTTAATTATACTGACTTTCCTTAAATAATTCTATATAAAGTGCACATAGATACTGAAATGATAGTACTGCAATATGTTATCATGCCCCACTTTAATTTAGCTTTCCTTCTTGCTGCAGCTGCACAAAGCACCTCTCAACAGCACATAGATGATTCTTCCTGTTGGGCTTGGAAACATAAACCACAAACTGGGTAAGTGGGATTAAACTCCGAGCGAGCACTCTAAACAGCCAAGTGGGTCGCACTAAGCGGCCGTGGTATGGCAGAAATTGCCCTCTGGGGGCAGATGTACTGCTCTAAACCCAGCGTGGAGTTGTTCCAGATTCTGTAAAATGGAAACTCTTACAGCAGGCTCACAAATGTCCCAGCCATTCCTCTTCCCCATGCAGCCACTGATTTTTTTGCCTGTTGTCATTTAAACACAGTGCAACTTTGGTTTCTTTATTGATGCAAGACTGCCATCAGAAATGTTTTCAAATGTTTTACTGCTGTTTTTATTAGTGCAAAAAATAGCTCAATGACAGGCAGAAAGCTCTCGTTAGTTATCAGGAGTAACCTCTAAACATCCAGCTTAGAAGCTAACACGACCACTCTAATAAACTGCATTTGGCTTACTTCCATGTTAGAGCAAAATTCATTTTAGTTAAAGCACTCTCCATTACAGTTCTTCTGTATACAGCAAATATATAGGCCAGACCAAGTTCGCTTGGAAAAAAGCTTGAGTTTTTTCCTCAGGCATGTGTCCTGTTTTTCAAACTATGACATTTTGATGTCCACAGTATTATCGAGAGCAAGGTGCCAGGCCATCCACAAAGCTACACTAGAGCAATACACTGGTATAAAAGATGCAATTCTAAATGGCAAAAAGAGTCCTTATCCAAAGGAAAGGCTAGAACTAATACCATCTTCCACATCCTTGTCAGGGGCAGTGCAAGACCAGTCCCTACCTATCCGAGACTGGCTGTGCAGCAGAGAGCTGTACATGCTGTCCCTCTCCTAAATGAAGTCACTAGTTAACATTTTCCTTCCTGTTCCTTGAACTCACTTTTTCAACAGACAAGTAGCTGAGGGCCTGAATTCAGCATTTTTCTTAAATCAGAAGAGAAAACATAACTTCAGCTACCTGGATTTAAGTAAAGCAACATCTGAAGCCTTAAAGGGCCAGTTCCAGCCAGTTGTTAAGCTTTGGGAGTGCTGGTGCCAAACAGACTCACCCTGAGGCCATGGTGGTTTTAAATGACACTTTAAAGGAGATGGTTTCCTCAAAGACAAGTTCAGACCCAGCAGGAACTGGTTCAGCACCTCCCTCTTCCCTGCTATGGGAATGGATTCATGGCAACTCTAAAGCTGGAGCCTCTACATAGTTTTCACTTCCCTTCAGGAGATGTCCAAAATGTGCTGGAACCAACTGCTCTTTTGTTAAGTGTATTTTCTGCTGGAGGCAGCTGCTTTCTCCGTTGGAGAAGACTTTTCTGGAATGTGAGGTTGCCTTAAAAAAGCAAGAAATTTATTAGCTCAGTTGGCATGATCTTATCAAAAAGGATAGGTGACTTGGTAGAGAAAACGAGCTGGTCAAGTAGAGATAGGAACCTAATTTTGGGGAGCTGGGGTTCCCCTGCAAGTCAGGCACTATTACACTACAGCAGGTACGGACACAAGAGATGGTGACCTTGTTCTGCTTAAAAAAACAAGAGCTACACTAAAACTTCACCACACGGTCTCCCATAACAAGTGGCACAGCCAGTAATAAAATACCTGATAGTTTTTCCCTATCTTCTTTGTAGCTTCAAGCAAGACACGGATTGAACTGCTTTGTACCCTTGAATTTTGAACAGGAGGTACACAAATGCAGTCTTATATTTTGTACTCTTATTAAAAGTGCAGGTTGCCTGAAAATCCACAGGTTAGAAATTTCATTCACATTGGTGTTTAATAAACTGAATAATCACTTTAATAAAGTTTCCTTGCTTTCTATAATTTAGGAAGCCCAGATCCATGTATTTGGTGGCGCTTCCCAGAAAGCGTTTACTTTCATTTACAGGTAGCAGCTGCTGTTTGAAGAGCCAACTGCCAGAGCACAGTTAAAATACAGAGGATATTCAATGCTATACATTATTATAATGAAGATGCTAATATTTAAGAAACTACTTTCTGAGCAAGAAGTCTTCCCTCATCAAATCTGTAGGCCTACCATTAACGTTTCTTCAAAGTAAAACGCCATCACTTTGTACCACTCACTGAGTAAAACTGTTGCTAAAACTAGGTTTATGAAATCGGCATTGTTTAAAAATTACTAAGCTTCAACTTGTAGATATTGCCAACATCTTCAGCCTTTGAAGGAAGCTGTCAGTGTTTTCGGCCTTGTAGAAAACATTGTAATGGTTTCAAAACTTACTGTTTAGCTGAAGTGAGGACCCAGCTCCACATAATCTGCTATATGCAGTAGAAAACTCGTACAAAAAGTGCCTCATAAATCAAATTTCTTAAACATTTTGTATTTTAAGTAAAAAGATATGGAAAGTAAAAAGAAATTTGCCTGTTGAATTTTCATTCCTTTTATTACTTCAGTTTTAATCTTCAAATTTTATAGATCTAGTTGTGTATTTGTCTATGTATACTTTTTTGTTGGCAGCAGGTTGAAATCCAAGTCCAATTCCTCTCTGTTGCTTCAAGTTCATTGCTTTATCGAATTCCATCTTCAGAGCCTGCTGTAACTTCTCCTCCCCTTCCCTGGTCAGAGCCATGTTCGGTTTGTTTGTAGTCGCTGAGAGATTTTGGATAGGAACTGAGCCCTTTTTAAGGCCACCCATCAGTCTAAAAAACTTCATTTCTTTCTCAGAACTTTCAAAAGCAGCTGTACTCCACTGGCCAAACTTTGTATCCTGTGAAGCAAAACAAGGTTAATGCTAAAATTAAATAATACCAAGACTAAAGGAAGACAATTTCTGGCTGTGTACTGCGAGAACAGAACCACCTACAAAAAACCTGACAGGGCTGACAAAGTTGGGAAGCAGTCGTTCCATAGGTAGTACCTCTCCAAGGACATGATAAAAGAATGACATAACCCTGCCTGAGTGCATCTTCATTAGTATTTCAGTTCATTTAACCTGGAGACAAGGTTTAACACACTTTCAGAATCTCCTTTCCCTCTGTCTTTAGGAATCTTGGCTTTTCTGCTCTCTGAATATTTACCTAGCTCAGAGCGCCAGACATTGCACAATCATTTCTCTTATTCTAAGACAACTGTCAGACTTAATCTTCTCTCTCTTCCACTGTGTCACTTTGTATGGTTATCTTTTCATTTTTCTGTGGCATAGGTAGGTAGCTTTTGTTTCCAGCAGTGGTTTTTTATGTTGTTTTTTGAGACAGCGTTTAATCTGGTTCATATGCTTTAAGTAATATTTGCATTCTCATCCCACTAATTACCACTAATATTGCAAAGGTGCAACTGAGGGCTTACCCTTACCCAACTGGACTAAATACAGCACTCCTAAAGCCTCCCCTCCCTTGAAGTTTGCTGTATTGTTTGTATTTGCCTTTTACTGTATCTTTCAAGTATTTCACTCCTTCAGGATTTTGCTTTTGCCTGCAGATGCCGGCTCCTTTCTGAGAATATAGGCAATGTTAAAATGAAATGAGAATTCAGCCATTTGTGGATAACCCAAGATACATCATATGATTTACAAAGTTTATGAAATTTTGGCTTACCTAAGAACAGGTTCCATCATCTACGGTTCTTATTTGACTCCTGAGCTATAGCTGGGAGCTGTGCAATCATTTATAACTATTTTTGGCTGGACTGCTACTCCCAATTTTTCCTTTAAAATTGGGGCTGATACTAAGTGGAAGAATGTTTGATCGTTAATTAAATAGATTGAGCTGGCTACATCAAAGGCAAAAAATGTGAATTGAGTGGTGTGTTTATGTAAGCCTGAAATCCTTCCAAGTGAACAGTTGCAGCCTGCGTGAAACAGTCGTTCTCCACTAGTCAGCCAACACGACACACAGCACGCTACACGATATTGCAGGCAAGCTTTAGCAGGTTTTTTTAAGGTAAAAAAAAAAAAATGCAAGGTTGGAGTATCATTGACTATCACAGGCCAGAATACCTGCTATTAAAAGCAAGCTATCCATAATACTTTAATATTTTTACCTTGCTCAAAGACAAGCTGCTGTCTAAGCCTAGGCGTGTGACACAGACGCGTGCACACGTACATAAATATATGTCCTCCCTTTGGAATGGGAGACATCTGCACAGATGCAAAAATAATTATGGCTTGTCAAACCCTGTAATTTTTTTTAAGTGAATTGCTGGCAGGCACTCACTACACATAGCTTTTGCTGTGGCATTTCCAGCTCACCCTTTGTGAAGCGGATGAATTAGTTTTCATAGCTTCTGTTCTTCTGCGTACTACTAAACAGAGCCAGATCAGCACCAAAAGAACTCAGATCCCTGCCAAGGATGACACTTTTCTGAATGACTTCAGAGACTATGACATAGGTGTGGTTCCAGGGCTATTGCGCTGTGCCTCCTGCTAGGTAAAAATGTAGAGGAGTGGTTTCTGGCATTTGTTTGAGGTATATTCCAACTTTCTAGGCATCCTGGTAGTCTTGGAAAACATCTAAGAATCCTGAATTACTAGCAAAGCTTTCTCTCCTCCTAATTTCCCCTGCTAAACACCACTGCAACAGCTCCCACTGCCTTACTGTAAACCTGCCAGGAGGCAGGCTAAGTAGGATGAAAAAGCAACACAGTGAGCAGAAAATACTTCTGGAGCAATTTGTCCTGGCTCGTTCTCCAGAGGAATCAGAGAAAATGTTGCTTTTGAGGACTGATGATGGGAATTAAGAGCGCTGTACAATGCCAACTGCTGTTGGCATCCACTGGTCAGCCCCCAGCCTCTCCTGAGATTGTACCGGCCTGTTCTATAGCGTGAACTTAAATTTAGAGTCAGAAGGAAGACTGTTGTGCCAAGCCACGTAACTGAGCCACATACAAAAAAGAACGCAAAGTTTTTTTTCAGGGTTTTGTTCTGTGATATAATATTTTCATCAGATCAAGGTCTAAGTTCATACACACCCGTTCCACTTTGGGACTGAAAACTGTAGTTTTGCCAGATTCTCTATCGATTTCTTCCTGCAGAGCCCGCCGCCTCACCTAGCATGCAGAAAAAACAGCACAGGACACTATCTTCTGTGTGTTAAGTGACAGTTAATGTAATTCACAATTAAAAGGTAAGAAAACAATAAAATAATTAGTTATTTTCAGAATTTTGCAAGGATAATTAAAGTTGCGTGTGATCCTTTTACACTGTGATTTTTTTCCAGTGGTACTTTAAATGAACATTTTACTGTATCAAGTGTGTTTAATATTCTAACTGCAGGCTACAGCTACACCAAAACTGCCAACATTGATGAGAGGCAAAGAAACCTGTATTTAACCTAATAAGCTACTTAGAAGCTTCTGACATGGACTGGAGCTGTGCATTTTGGACTTAACCCATGGAAGGTAAAGCACATTTTAAGCAGAGCTCTTTTTAGGGCAATCTTGGCAGAAATGAGCAACAAAGCAGGTTTTCTGTTACAAATTCTACGCATACATTAAATGCTGATTTGTCTTAATTTTGTAAGATTTAAAGCAAAGCATACCTTGTCTATGTTGACTTCATCACAGTTTCCTTTTTTTTCTTGCACAATAGTTACATCATCCACATGTTCCTATAAAATAGGAAAAAGCTTGTATGGATACTTTTACCTGTTCAGGTTAATTAGAATTTACACAGCCCTGACTCCAAAGGTAGTAAAACCACAAAGTAATACAGTAGTACTATTCTGAGGCAAGAGGAAAGTCAGATCTAGGTTGGAAATGCCAATCAAACCTGTGCATTTCTATGGAGAGACGTTCTCCCCAAGGAAAAGATCCTTTCTTTAACAAAGAGGATATGGGATTTTTTTAAATCCACATATTAAAATGGACCTGCCAACATGACAGACGCATATGGTAACTTTTGCAGACACGGCCATTTCAAATTAAACCATTTCATAAAAGTTTAAATTTATACTTGAAATAGGAGGCAGAAAGAGTGAAAGTTAAAAAGAAAATAATTAAAAATAAGATAATTAAAAATCGGTGGTAAGATAATGGCCCCTCTGAAGGCCCAGGACAAGCTTGAGGCATGTTGATCCCATTAGCCACTTAAAAAAACAAACAAACCAACCGACAGACAAAAAAGGTCTAGAGGCAGCTGCATTGTACCCAGTCTTGTACAAATGCAAAGAGCTTCCAGTCTGGAAAGAGCACAGGGAAAAGGGTGTAACACACATAGAGAGCGGCAGCAAACAGCACATTCTCTCCCCACTGGAGAGTGAGGAATGGGGAGCTGATGGGAAAAGGCAGAGCAGCTACAACAGGAGCGGATGGGCAGGATGACAGGAGAGAAAGCAGCAGCAGAATTCCCAAGCAGCCAGATCCTGGTAACTCTTCCACAAAGCACGGCCCTTCAGCAGCTTTTGCTCCCACTGACTGGTATTTCTAGATCACTGCCCTCAGCCTTTTCCAGATTTGTAATAAGGATAAGATTTTGGGGCACCCAGTGTAACAGGATAATTAATAAGTCCTGGACAGTGGTAAATTAGAGCCATAAGCTTGAGACCAGCCTGGAAAAGGTGGCCAAAGGGAAGATGTATTGACACAGCTAACATAATAATCCAAGCATGAAATAGCCAGGGAACACTAAGACAAGGAAATGATTTGTAACATACTGCTGTCAGCAGAAGCTGCTGTTACTTTTTTGAAGGTTTACAGTTTTATTTAAAGCCATGAATGATTTACCTTGTTTTCCAAAGCTACCTTTTACGCGCTGATTTCACACACACCCACCCCCCCCATTAAAAATGTGAGAATATTGTCTGCAATAAGGACAACTCGTTTCCTTGGATAAAAAAAACACCACCACAAAAACACAAACTAAAAACACAATCCCAATTTATTTCTAGATGGCCTGGTACTGTCTTTTCAGATCTATTAAAACAAGCAGGAAAATTGCCATGACAGAATTCTGCAAACAGCTGCAACATTTGGGTTTTTTTAGCTGGAAGGTTAAGCGGCGGACAAGGGAGGAAGGACGCACCCCCATCCCTGCGGATTCGCAGCGTGTCGCTGACCTGCGGAAGGCTCCTGTGTGCCAAAAATCACCCCCTCGGGATGTGTGCCAGTCTTCTCCCAACTCCATGGAAGGGGAGCACATTCACACAGGGTAGGGATTATGCTATCTGCAGGCAAACAACTTCAAAGAAGTAAAGAGAGTCTTCACTCCTCCTCTGCCCAAGTTGACTGTAATGGCATCCAATGGGAAAAATATCAGTCATTGGTATTAAGTGGGTATCGCTCCACGTAGTCTTTAAAAATTTACTCCTGTCCTTGCTGCACAAGGCCAACAGAGGATTTCTGAAGGCACACAGCAGTGTGTGCGACACTGTAGACCAGAAGATGTTTCAGGCCTATGGCGCAGTTAAATGCATAACCGAGGTTATCAGCCATTTATTACAGCAGAGTCTTTTGGCCTGGCAGGAAGAAACTAGGTTTCTCCAGAACTGATTTCCCCAGACTTCTCAATCTTCAGGAGAATTTCTCTGAAGTGCTTTTTATTATTAAAGGACAGAGGTAATTACAGGAAAGAGAAATAAAACACGCATCACCCTACACCCTTCTCAACTGTTTGCACGGTATTTGCTGTAATTGGTTGTGCAAGTTGACCTGTCATTTTTGGGCTTATCTTGCCTCCACAGAATGTGAGCAGCTGCAAGAATCCAAATAACCTCTAATAGTCTCAAAAAGGCAATGTCAATTTAATTAGAAAATATATCCCAGCAATAAAACCACCTTGTCCTTTGAAAGGTCAAAATGAGAAACCTAAGTAAAAAGCCTCAAACATCTGCTCACCTCATGACCGATAAGCATCCACACTCCTGACACAAACCTCTGTGGAAAAGCCTGTATCTGGGTCTCCATGAGGGCTGAAGGAAGTTCTTATATAAATCTATATTTAATTATTAGCACTAGACACTGGAAAGCTGTCGAGTTTCCACAGAACATGGAGAAACTGCATATATGAGCACAAAACAAAGGAAAGCACGCCATACAGTGTGCTTGAGAGGCTTCCCTATCCCTACTTCACAAAAATCTTTAAGTAGTCCTTGACTTTTAAACAAGCCAAGCATTCAAAATTCTTGATAAAAAAATAAACAACTGGAATGCAGTTTCCCATTACCTACAAAAATAAAAACAAACTAATAATGACTGGCAATCAGCCATTTTCAAAGTTGTTTAAGCAGCTACAAATACAGATAGCTACCTACTGAATTTCTGAGCATCTTCCAGCTTACCTCCCAACGATAACAGAGGTTAGGCAGGTAGGTACTAACTTCAGGCACTTAAGTAGCTTTAAAATATGACCCTAATCAGATAAAATAAAATTTGAATATTAAAAAAAGAAATGTTAAAGCAATAAACCCAGATAACATAACAAACTTCTGTAAGTCAAATCTTTCATCAGTTCCTCTCCGTATTTGTTTCACCCCAGAAATTGCAGCACTGCAAGAGTCTGGGTGGGATTTCTTTTAACAGACAGTCTGGAGACTTTGGGATGAGATTTCTTTTAAGACAGTCTGGATACAATTCCAGTTACCTTCCTTTCCAATTTACATAGCTCTTACACCTGTTGATTTTCTTATGCAGAGATTCATGTTTTCAGTTAAGAATTCTTATTTAGGTTGTTCTCTATTATTTTTCTGTCAGATTTTATACACCAATGCTCTAGGCCTAGTCTATACTTAGGATTTGTAGGATTTTCTCTAAAGTTTTGTCCAAGTTAGACAACAGGTTTTGGCTAAACTTCCTCTTGTTTCTTAACACTATGCAATTCCAGCACTAACAGCAGCAAAAGCTTGAGGAAACATCTGAGAAATACAGTTAGATGCACTCACGTTGCCAGTGTTACCAGGCTGCTGAGGTTAAATGACATGGTGGACATAATATCCTATAAAAAGGAATGTTGCCACTTAGCTAAGAGCAGCTGAAGGAGGGAAAGAAGAACATTTATGACGGTACATTACTGGTTCTCTGTTTGTGCCAATACTCGCTATTAGTTGTAATACTTACATTTTCATAACTGAAATCCCAGAGGACTACAGCAGCAGGCATTAAAAAATACTTTCCCATGTTTCACAACTATTACCTGCTGAAATCAGTAGATCAGCTGATCTGCTTCTCCAAACCCAGAGGAGGGTTGACCTAAATGTAACCTAAGGGTCTGAAGAGGCAGAACAGCCTGAAAAATAGGAAACTGTCGACCTAGAAAGCTTTCAATTCCTTAGCAGGAGGGTGCAAAGATACCCTCTTCAATACAACTTACCAGTGCCTCATTTCCCATGTCTTCTTTGATCTTTTTCTTTTCTCTGTTTGCTTCGGAACCTGGTTCTTCAGCAAACTCCTGTGGTGCTTCTTTTTGTCTTTTCTTCCTTTTTCTGTCACAGAACATATGATTACTATTGCATAATACCCTACCTTCAACATCCCCTGTGGCATAGTCAGCTCGTTTCATTTTGCTCTCTTTGTTCTTTTTATTGCTTTCTAGGAGTATTAATTTTTGGCTTTTAGATGCACTGTTATTGTTTAAAGAAACTTTTGAATATGTCCTTCCCTCCTTCTCTTTCTCAATCTTCTTTTTCTTGATGACTTTCTTATTATCCTTGATATTCTTCCTCCTTTTTTTTCCAGAAAGCTCTTCATCCTCAGACTCAACTTCTTGCTGTGCCAGGAGGTGTTTATCAGGAACTCTACAACTGCAGTCTCGATTACCTTCACATATTAAGGAACAAACATCTTTGCTTTTCTTCTTCCTCTTGATCCCTCTGATACTTCCAGCAGTGTCCTCTTCCTCTCTATCTGTCAAGGTAATTTCCTGGGAATTCTTTCTTTGCCTTTTTCTGAAGTCACTTGGAATTCCACAGGTGTTTTTCTGATTATCTGCTAGTGGTAAAAAGGAGTCAGACTTATCTTTCTTCCTCTTCTTTTTTCTCATGTAACTCTTCTTATCATTCTGGATGATATCTGTTCTGTGGTTTTCACCTGTAAAAGCTTTTTTTTGTGAAATGTATTTGTGAGATTTTTTACAAAATTTTTCAGACTGTTCACTGTCCTGGATGTCCTCTAATGAGAAAGAAAAAAAGCCTTTCTTTTTTTTTTTCTTAATTCCTTCATCATTCCATTCCAAATTCAAAGCATTATTCTTTCTGCTTTTTTTAAAAGCAAATTCATTTTCATTAGTACCATCTGTACAATGATTTGAAAGCTCCACATCACTACTCGGATTATTCTCGAATGACAAGAAGGAATGACACTGGACTTTTTTCTTCCTCTTTTTGAGAACTTTAATTTTTTCCTCTGATTCTTCTTCAAGTTCTGAATCCAGATGGCCTTTTACATTCCCAAAGTTTTCTGAATGCACTTCGAGTAGTTTAGAGCCAACTTTCTTTTTCTTTTTTTTCTTCTTCTTCGGTTCTAATTGGTTTAAATATTCATCTTCTTTTAAATGTTTCTTTTTCCTTACCTTTGTTTTTGTCTTAAGCTGATCATTAGCCTCAGTTTTAATGACAGCTTGAACTTCTTTCTCAATTTTAATGATAGTCTCTGTCCTAGTACTTTTCACCTTTTTCTGTGCAGTTGCCTCATGAATTTTTCTCTTTATCATTCTAAAACAATGAAATTAAGATGTTAGTGCACTGCTTCAACAAGATGATGCAAGCCTTACTCTATTTGCTCTTCCTTTATTCTGAAACCATTCCCTATCTCTCATTGTCACCAGCACTTTTCCCAATTCCACTGTCCACTTTCCTGGATGCAGGGAACCAGACCTGCATGTGCCACAGAAAATGTAGTTTACTGTAGTGGAGAAGGGGGGATTTTTTTTATTTTTTTTTTGTCTTGTTCTTTAGTGCCGTCCTAGTTACTTTGCAACTTTCTATTTGTATTTTTGACAGCTGCCGGCCACGGCCGACCTGCACATGAGGTGCACAAGCTGGTCAGCCTTCACCCAAAGTCCACCCGCTCCCTCTGCTCCCGCTGGGCTCGGCGGGCCGGGCCCGCGCTGCCCAGGCGCGTCCGCAAGGAAGGCGCCGGACCCACCGACTGAAATCGATTCCAAGGGACGCACCCAGCGCGGCGAGGCAGGGAGGGGGAGGATGACCCTACATCCCGCCCCACTTCTGCCCCCGCTCCTTCCATCAAGCAGCGGAGCGCNACCGGGCTCTGCGCCCTCGCGAGGAGAGACCCCCGGTGCCGTCCTGCGCCTCGGTCCCTCGGGGCTCGTCAGGGCCGCTTCTCGCTGCTGCCCGGGCTAAGGCCGGCGGCTCCCGCCCCCCTCTGAGTGCTGGGGAGCCAGGCCGGCCCCGCGGCCCTCTTGTCTGTACCGGCCTCGAGGGTGATAAAAGCTGCCTTGACCGCCCCTGAGGGCCCGTCACCAAAGCGATTCTGCCCATCAGCCTTACGCTGCTTTTTATTGTATCATCTTCCGACAGAAACAGAACTTAGTGTGTGTTTCTGGTGCCAGCAGGGCCAAAAATGACCAGCTTATTGCAGTAGTGTCGTAGCTTCTGCGGTCACCCGCGCCCTGTGCGTATGCAACTTTGGAAATCATCCTGGTCATGGAGTAAGGTTATTGCCTCAGGAAAGCAGAACAGTGATAATATTCCTGCTGTTAGGCAAGTTCGATGAATACAAAACTTCTGTTATCAGAGTCCTAATAGCGAAAGTGTTGGTCTTTTCCTAAAAATCTCGGAGCACTGAGACTGATTGGGAAGCTGAGAACAGCCCCATAGTTTTGTGGTGCCCAAATGGAGTTCTCCTCACTTAGTACTTAATGATGCTTTAAAGTAGGTGTTTTGTGTTAAAATGGCCATTTTTAACGAAGGAATAAAGCTGCTTATTCTAATACAATTCAGCTGAGTCATCTGTTCTACACAGGAAAGTAGCGATGCCAGTAAGTCTCCTAATTGTAGTGGTAGAAGGGTAAATCTGGGTTTGGCTTTAAGAATTTTCTGTATTGTGTGATCTTCAAGGTTTGTTCATATTGGGTCCATTGTCCTTCTTTATTTTTCATAGCCTGATTCTCTCAATCTATGTGGGTCATGGACTGCTTGTGCCTTTTTTTTGAAAGTGGAGACAGTAATACTTAGCAATGTCCTGGGGATTTAATTGCTTGTAGAATTCAAGTTGAAAAGAACTATTACATACTACTAAAAACAGTGCTTAATTTTGTGCAAGTATCTGCGTTTTACTTACATTAGAGTAATTTATTATTTTGGTTAAAATTTTTTCTCCCAGTAAAGAGTTCTTTTATCACTGAGAACCTTGAACTTGACTTAAAGCCAAGACAAGAGGCTCTAAAGTTCTCATTTGTTTCAAAACGTTAGATTTCACGTTAAACAAATACTTGTATACTTTTTGTTGTTTCAAACCAGGGTAAGTATCTTTAGAAAGTAATGTTTGTTTAGGAGAAAAATATGGTTTTAAAGTCTTCTGGATAAATGTTCTACTTCTTTTTACTTTCAGAGTATGAAGCAGAACACCCTCAATTTCCAGGTGTTCCTGAAGCGAAACATGAATCTGTGAGTATAGTTTGAGGGAAAAAAATCGTGTGTAGGTCTGGTTTTAGAAGATTTTAAATAACTAAATGGGAAAATTAGATACCTTCAGAGCAGAGTCATCCATAGAATGAAAACAAAGCGAAGTTTTGCAAATAATTTCTGTGAATCAACAAATGCAATATTCCAAATCATTGCTTTTATTTAAAGCAACTCGGGTAGCGCTATCCTAAAATTAGATTACCAGCTGTGTTTGGTGTGTGCATCTCGCTGTCTTTGGTCTGGGAGCGCCGGCTTTGCGGGTGGGGGTCCCCTTTGGGCGCTGGGACCGGCAGGCTGAGCACTGAAACAGGCAGGAGAGGGGAGCAAGCACAGTGGAGGATTGCTGCCCCAATTGCACATATCTCACAGGTCACTTCCATGTGGCCATTGAAATTGGTGGAATTAAACCTGATCCGAGTTGTTTAAAGTCTAATTTTAACCAAATAAATTCAGTGTAGGAAAACTTGTGTGGCAGACATAAAAATGTAAGGCAAACCGCTTTAAGTCTGTCCCCAGCAATTCTAGGGGTAGCAAAATTAGTTCTTTTGGGCATCACAGACAGAGGTAAATGGATTTCAATGAGTCATTTTTGTAGACATTTTGTCTTATTATTCTGTACTTCGGTTACTCTGTTATTTCAAAACTGTTCTGAGATGCTATAGTGTACATTGTCTGACAGTTTGTCTATTTAGATCTATCCTGTTCCCTCAAATGAAGCTGGCTTCATTACAGCCTGTTATTAAATTTGAGGAGTGAACTCTGCTTGAGGCATTAGCCTGGCCATAATTTATTGATATCTTTGAGCATAGAAGTAAGTTAGTATACCTTTTCATGTTGATGCACTTTTATTTTTTTTTTAATTTCCAAAAGGATATTTTTTTGAATCTTGCATATGTTAAAAAGGAGTCTATCTGTAGTGCTTGACATGCAGTGCATTAGAAGCGTAGTGAATTTGGTTTTGCCTTGTTTAGAAGGAAAGTTTCTTTCTTTAAAGGTGTGTGTCAGGACTTCTGAACAATACAGAAACAAATATATAAGCTGCTGAGTGGAAAAATACTTATTCGGAAAATGTTGCTAATTTTAATTTTCAAATAACTGCCATTTCTTACAATCACTGAAATATTTTTAGAATTGCAATATCTCACCATATTCTTTTAAAAGCAGTCATATGTCTTCTGTTAGCTTTGGATGTTTTTATCCTGCTGGAAACTGCATAGTTTTTAAAATTGTACTTCTTTCTTTCAAGATACTCAGAAAATACTGAAAAAAAAAAAAAAAGTATTTTAATTAGAAACTCTATTCCATATTTTTTTAGCTGACCTTGTAATTTTTGCTGTTGAATTGGCTTCTGTATTTTTTGACAGTCTGGTTGTGGTAGTTACATAGGTTACATTTATCTTGAACAGGTGTCTTTGGAAGCAGGAATACTGCAGCCCTTACAGATGGAACAATTTTATTCAGCCCCTGCAGCTGAGACTGTTTTCCAACAGTCGCTTCCTGTACCTGAGGCAGCCTCCTTTCCAGAACCACCTAATCCAAAAACATGTAAGTAGGAGTATAATACCTTGAACCTTGTTGTCATTACTTTTATTGCATTTGCAAGGGTTTGTAATTTGATGTATTTAAAATGTTAACAGCTACACTACCTTTACTTAAGTGGAGTTTGCATAATTAGTCCCCTGGTCTGTAAACAGGGGGCCAGTTTGGCCACTTGGTCGGTAGGAGGAAGCTCAAATGGTGCACTGAAAATCAGTGTCATTGTCCAGCTGGTTAAAGTAGTTATGTTCTTTTCTGAATAAGTGTCTTTTTATTTAGCCACTTACATCAGGGAAAGGCAAACGTTTGTTCTTTTAATTTAATAATGCAAAACTGGGATCAATAGACTAAATGGACAATTGAGTTTGAAAACTGCTTCAAAATATTATCTTTGTTGGCTGATTACAGATTAGAATGGAAACAGCCCTAAAGTTTTGTCCTTCCATTTTTATCAGTTTCTATACTTTATAAAATTTACCAAGTAGCAATGTATTTTTTTAATGTGTTTTTGTCTTCTCTTCCATTCATTCTTGCTCATTAGGAATTCCTATTGCTAGTCAGAAGCAGCGTCACCCTTCACTTTTATATATATAGTGTCCTTCCAATTACGAACATTTTCTGGAAGTATATCAACCAATTAAAGGTATAAAGCAAAGAATAAATTCATTGTTTCAGCTGTGTTGCCAAAAGAGAACACTTCTATGACTTAATCTTTACTGATCACACCAAAACCTGAATACTTGCTGGGTATTTGGATCAAGGACAGCGCTTCAGCCGATAAGCCCCTCCTGCTCATCTAGGATCCTAACAGGTTTTGGTTTGTTCACCTTTCTGGCGGAAGTGCTCTTACAGCTTTGTACAAGGTCATGCTCCTTGCTCCCTCTGGCCTGGTGATCGTGAGCTCCTCCGTGCGGTGTCTCCATCAGAAAGGGTGGAAGGCTCCTCCATTTCACCCAGCTGGTGAAAGGTCCTGTTAGAGAAGATGGAGATGTGGGAAAAAGCTGAGAAGGAAACAGAGCTTGAGTCTCTCAGCTGAGAGGCATTAGGCCGCGTGTAGAGCATGGGCAATAGCACTGCTGGGGCTTGGTGATGCTGCCTGCAGCTGCTTGCTGCTGCGTGTTGCTCAGTGGTGCCAGTGTGTATGAGCACATGGAAGCAGGGTAAGTAGCTCTCACGTAAGGGCAGTGCAATCCGATGTAAGAGAGAGGTACCAACCCAGGCTGCCCTCCCAAGGTGCAGGCATTTGGTATATGGAGTCACGTTCAAATTTCTGAAGCATCTGGCTAGTAGGAAGTAAATATGAGAAAGAAATCACAGCACTACTGAAATATAACCTTTGTTTTTCCCTCTGTCTAGAAATTCAGTTTTATGACCAGCTCTGTTACTGCAGATCGTAAAGGGCATGAGTGTAGATACCAAAAGTGTACCAAAAGCTCTGACAGCACCGAGTTCAGTGCAGGCTAATTTGCTTTTCTATCTGTCAGGGCAAATTAGTCCACACTGCTTCTCATTTCCATGATTAAACTGCTTCTGATGTCTGAGTTTACTCATTTAAAACTCAGCCTGACGTGTCAAAGGCACACTGTAGTTTGCAGTGTTGATGCACTTTTAGTTTGAAATTTACTCAATTTTATGGTGTCCTGGCTGATGAGAAGTGAAGACAGATCCATGGCTGCATCTGGACTGAATGAATCTGTTTAGTTCAAGCTGTGCTGGTATTGATAAAATGGCTGATACTTATTTATGATATCTAATGTTTGTCTTTTTGTGAAATCTAAGTGCTTACCTGTAAGTGAAGGGTGTACTGTTGTGCGCAGGTTCTCCTCGAGAATACTTAGAGTATTACATATTTCCAGTACTCTTACCCGGAATGGCTGAACTTCTGCATCGAGCAGAGAAGGAAAAGTGTTTTGAGGTTAGTTTTTCATTTTCAGTTCAAATCATTGCAGGATATTTCAGCCTTTTATTTCACAGGCCGTATTTCTTTATTTGATCTTTTGCAAGAAAACCTAGCACAATAATATGAAATAACACATCATGAGTTCTTTTGGATCTGGTCTTGAATGTTATTTTCTCCAGTAATTCCAAACAGATTGCATACTGCACACACTTAGTCGTTGTGACAACCTCTAACTCACAACAAATCCTCCTTAAATACCCCGTTGCATCCAGCCTAAATAGTCTTGTATTTTAGAGAAATAGGCTTCCTTTCAGATTAATATGCATCGCTCTTTTGAGGGTGACATGAAGAATTAGAATTTTACTTCATTACTCAATTATTCTTGCTGTGCTGGCATCCTAAGAGGGGTACATTTTGTTGTTTAGCTTTTTAAAAATCATTGTTTGTTACATATATTTTTATAAATTTGTTTTCAGCGTATGTAAACATATCTAGAGAGACATTCCTCACTGTACACAGGAAATGCTTAAAAAAAGCATTAGTACTGGTGCAAAATAAAGCTAATTTTCTCACCATAGCCTAACTCACAGACTCCCAGCAGTAGATTAGGTACTGGGAATTGTGGGGTTTCCAATAATTTCTGCCATTTTCTCCATTTTTTTTTCTATTTCTTTCCCACTTTTTGCCTGTTATCCACACTTCCCAATGTAAAATTTCTCTATATTTTTATGCTTGCAGCTGAGCCTCCTCTTACTTGCAGCTTACTTATGTAAAGAGCAATTCATATAAATGACAATTAAAATATCTCCCTTTTTGTACACGACACACATCTGAGGAATACAGTTTGTGCTCTCAGGGTTATAGACTAAAACGTTATAGATTAAAATGGTAGCGAAGCGAGGAGGACTTTGAGTTACCCAGTGGGTTATTAACCATCTCAGGTCTTGATCTGCCCCCTCTCCAACTACTGACATTGATTTCCTGTTGCAGGCAAGTGAAGCCATGATGACAGACATGGTGGGACAGTTTGTAAACATCTCCATGTAGGATTTGTTACTGACCTGTACATTCCTGGCACAGCCAAACATACGCAAAGCTCACTGTGCCTGAACGGACACCTCAAACTTGCATTTCAAATCCAAATCTGTACATTTAATAACAGTCAGTTATTTCAATTTTTGCTCACTCTTCACAAATTTTTCTGTATCCATAAACTGATGGATTTACAGGTATATGTGTATATGTGTGTATAATCTGTGATTAATACAGGTAGAAAAGGAAAATGGTTCATTTACATGTCATTATGTACATCTTTCCTGCCATCACATTTACATTACCTAGCCAAGAACAGATTAAATATATATATTATTCATCACACTTCTAAAGAAATTTATATTGATTTTTTTTTTGTTTTTTTTTTAAAGGAAGCACATATCCTTTAACAGGAAAAAGGCATGCCTTACAACTGGCTTAAAATACAGCCCTTGATAGATGTTACGTATTTTTGAAGGCAATAAACCAGCACAATACAAAAATATGAGAATTTTTAGAAATATTGCAATTTCACTGTCAGGACAAATCTAAGATTTCTTCATTTTTTTTAATCTGAGAAATTTTGCAGAGCTTCAGTGGCATATGGATTGGAGAGTATCTGTTCTGAAAATGGATTTTATGTGGATCTGTGTGTTGCTTTACAGTAAACCATGAAAGCATTTCTAATGTATAGAAACTTTATATAAATGAGCACATCTTATCAAAGAGACATTAAATTATTTTTGTTGCTGTAGAGAGAGATGTCCTGCTATTGGGGAAGGAAGTTTAGGAAATCAAGCTTAAGTCAGATGATCATTTTCCACCATGACATCATTTCTTCCTCCTTTTGAACAACAACTAGTAAAACAATAGCTCTTTATGCTTGCCATATAACTGGATAGTGTTCTTTTCCATTGCTGTCCAGGTGCTTGTACTTGGACGTTCTGTTTCCTTATTTGACTTAAATATGTAATTTCTAATTAGACTTTTGTTTCATAAGAACTGTATTGTTCCATATGGATTTGGAGAAAAAAAGGCACGCTATAGTCTGCATTAAAATGGTTAGTGTAATAACTGGAACTGATTTTTAGGGTCAAAACCAGAGCCTTTAAAAACCCAGAGAAAGTTAGGGACAAGAAGAAAGGACCCTGTGATAAATACACCAGAAGATAGCTTTGGAGAACAAAGAGTAAAAAGATTTATGAAATACATGAGAGAACAGGAGAGAGATATGATTAATTGTGATTAAGCTAACTGAAATCATGAAGGATGAGAACAGAACACTGGGTTTGAATTTTGGCTAGACATGAGTCATTAAAGCCTGTAAAGGGCAGCTCCAATAGAATAAACCAGTGAAAGATAAATGGAAGAAGCACTGGAGGAACACTCAAACTGACTGCAGTCAACGCTGAATGAGCCTGGGAGAAGAGAGAGAGAACTGAGAGACAGAATGACAAGTGGGGTTTTGATGAGAGGGACTAAAGGTTTTCATGTTTTGAAGGGGAATGAAGACAAATGAGAAGAGAATGAAAAATTAAGTAGAGGAGTTGTTTAGCAATTGAAATTAGGGTAAGGGAGATCAGATCATGGGAGCAACAGAGGAGTTCAAGGAAGAGATCAGACAAGATGCATCCATGTCTGGAAAGAAAGAATTGTAGACTCAGATGGAAAAGTCAGGAAAGGGAGATGATTATGCTGAAAGTAGTCATTTGTGTAGGAAAGAAATCTGTAAGATCTTATTTGGAAGGTGGTATTGAAACATAACAGTGTAAACATTTCATTTAAAATAGGCTCTCTTGCATAATGTACTGCATATGAAAAAATCTAAAAAGTGAAAACCTAGAAAAACTGCCAGCTGCTAGATTTATTTGGAAACTTCAAGCTGACATAAATACGAGAACAGTTTGCAGAAGCTTCATTTTAAAATCAGAGATGAAAGAAACCTGTTAGGTTGTCCACTGTATTCCCTTGGTGATTTTTTTTTTCGCCCACCATAAGTTCTCCTGTGCTTTATCCTGTCTGCTGGCAAATGTCTCCAGGGGAAAGACTATTTCCTTAAATCTTTTCTCTTGTGAGAAGTGACTAATGTATTCATTTTTCAGCATTGCAACTGAACAATGTTTAAATGTTTTTATTAGCATAACTCTGATTTTTCTTTCTGATTACCAGTCCCAGAAAAAGGATGCTGTGTTAGACTCTGTAATGGAATATATTAGATTTAGAAGTATGATAGATCAGGGAAAGTGAATGGAAGGTTTCCTAATGACTTTGCCCTATTCTGATCACCAGTATTTTTGCATGGTTATTACCAAGTACATCATATTTAAACTGAAAAATGAAAAATGAATTCTGAGTATAAATAGTTTATAAACACATCTGCAGGTTAACAATGCACATTGTGCAGTTATTTCCTGTGTTTATCCTAATTCGTGTAGCATAGGAGGAATGTGTCAAAGGCAGGTCAGTTTGTGTCATTTTTTTCCCTTCTATAAATGTTGACTGCTGTACAACTAATGATTTAATTCATTAGCAAAGTGAACTGTTTCCTGGCAAAAAAAATAACAAAATAAAATATATTCAGCTTGACCAAATTCCTTCCTGATAAGTTCTCTGGATCTAACAAGGATAAAGCAAGATGAATTTGATTCCTTTCGTCATGACTGTTTTGACAACTCTGTGCTGATCATTCTCATTGCAAAGGAAAAGCAATTTACTTAAAACAGATTAAATTACAACAGCTAGATTAAATTGACTTTTGTTGTCAAAGTATAGAATTTATTCTCTGAAACAATTCAGTAAGTAATGGGACCCAGTTTCATGCTGTGATTGAGAGTAGCTGTAGCTGTACAAAGGCAATCGGACTCTGCTATTTGTACTCGGATCCTGTTCAAGAGAAAATTTGTCTACTTACCAGCTGAAATGACCTGTAGAAAGCTCTCCAGTGAAGGTGTTGGTCTCTTAAAGCTCAGGTGTTAGGCTTCTCAGAGCAGTATCTGGTGTTAGCATGGCAAGTGTGAAAATTGCTTAAGGAGATGTGTTTCTCCACAGCCAAGCGCTATAACGGGGCCCTACATGAACCCCAAAGCTTTTTTTGAAAGAGATCACAAAGGCACATGGAGTTCAGGACTGATAATTGTTTTGCAGTGCTCTCTTCTGTTCTTCTGCTTCTTGTGTTGTTTTTTTTCTCTTTTAAAAGAAATTCTCTTTCTTTTCTGTGGGAGTCGGGCTGTATGTTTCCCAAGGCTAAGATACACTTAGAGAAGTAAAGCCTTTCCTGGGTATCATCTAGTAATGCCACATAGTCTACCTCTGCACTTTGTCATCCTCTGGCTACGCGACTACCACGTGTGCCAGCACCTTCCCTGTGCTGTCCGCACCTCACATCGTGTTCCTCTTCTACTTCAGCTGTGGCTGAAGTAATACACTGACCCCCAAATGATGCCGTGTGCGAATACCTCAAACTTTGAAAGAATTGTGCCATGCCTGGCACTTTTTTTCTGTCTCTGTTTTCACATTCCCCCATCCTTTTTGCATCATATTCTTGTAGCATAGAGAGAAACACGGATGGCGAGGATAATACATAAAGTTATCCGTCACACATTACGTTTCCAATTACATATCTATTGTATTTTTCTTAGCAAGTCATAGTACTACCTTCGTTTCTTACATTTTAATCAAGACTCCAACCTTTTTCCTGACATTTAGCAGTTTCATAAATGTGTTTGACCAATATGAAATGTTTTCCTAAAAACTAATAATTGCAGTTAACTCTCCCATTTCACAGGGTAAGCATTACTTCTGGATGGGAGCGAGGCTTTCCGCTGGCTAAATGGCTGCTGTTTGGCTAAAGCGCTCGCTGTCTCTGCTCTGCAGGGCTTAATGTCTTTTAGTGTTCACTCTCTGGCTATGTATGTCTATAACACATCTCATGTGAGAGGACTTCAGAAGGTACTAGTCGAGCTCTTCTGTTATTCTGACCAGATGTCTCCATTAGATTCTCCACACCATAGTCACTCAGGTTTGTGATAAGCAGAATAAGCAACGGTCCTTATCCGTACATTCCTTCTGTAAAGATGGAGTGCAGAGAGGAAATCTCTAAGAAAAGGAAGGCCCTAATCACTTCTGTATTGATCTCAATTGATCCTCTGAATTTTGAACTCTTTAAATATGTTTTACACCATACAGTGCTGTCCAGCTAAACAGCTACTGACTGCATCAGTCACTACAGATAACCTGCTGCAAAGCATTTCACAACATTCTCTTTGGTGGTGAAGAAGTCTTACAACTGGGAGTAAAGGGCACAACTGTTTTGGTCTAAAGCTCCAGGTTTTGAACTTTCAACCTGATTCTCTGTAATGTCCGTGGAGGTTGTGGATATACACATGCCTTGGTTCTGCCTCTCTGAACTACCCAACAGACAATTTTGTCTGAGCAGCCACACGATACTCTGCTCTCTGGGTTTCTAAGTATGCACAGGGCCTTCAAGCTGGTTCCATGCAGGGGGAAAAGTATTCCATCAGTGTTCCTTCTGTGCCTTGGAAGTAATGAAGTATTTTAAGTATGATAATAGAACTTTGAACAAAATGACAAGTGATTTACAAAATGTTTTCATATATGAGTTCTGTTAATTTCTTTGCAATGAGATGGCCACTTAATACCTTTCAGAGATATTTGTTACAGCTATACTGCAGAAAATATCAAGTTAGCGTATGTAAAATTTTCTCACTCAGTTTTTGACTTGACTTCAAAGTGTTCCACAAAATTTCTAAAATTTTGGCTGAGCCACTGACTGTTGGCAGTAAAAATATTAAAGTAGACAGAGTAATGTACTGTATATTTTGTTTAATAAAAGTAGTCAATTTAACTTCTATTTTTCTCCAGTAGTAAAAGCATGTGATCAATCCAAAGATAATAAATAATTTGAAACTATCTTCTATCTTTAGAGGAAAAGGACCAAATTTATTGCCTGTGATTTCCTAACTGAGTGGCTATACAAGTAAGTTTAACGTGGCTTTTACTATTAATTATATCAATGTTTCAAAGACATTAATTTGCAAATGGAATAGATGAAATGTAAATTAATATCAGTTGTTTTCTTTTTTTTTCTTTTTTTGTTGTTATTAGCAAGAACCCAAAGAGGAAGGATGAGTCATTCACAGAATTCTTTTCCATTCCATTTGTCAGTGACTGGCTGAAGGACCAGTAAGTTATTGCAGTATTCGGAGTAACCTTTTCTCCTTTTCTTCTTTTTCCCCTGCTATTCCAAAAAAAAAGTAACAGAGCTTCAACACATTACAATTGTGCCCTCTAAATGCCCTGTACTGCATGCAACAAAGAAATACATGATGCTTTCTAAAGGTAGTGTATTAGTTACAAGGTATTTTGTACCAGAATTGTTTGCAGAGAAATTAGTTTAGAATTCTTAAGCATGTTAATTACAGAGTGCAGGGTGTTCAAATTGTCTGGTAGTGTTATGAATATCTTTGTATTAAGTAGCAAAGGTGTGTTTTCAATGCTGTTTCCTACTGTGGATATCTTTGAGGATATACAGTCTATAAATTCTTCCTCTAACTCTAAACAGCTGGTTTAAAAATACCTGTAATAATCCTTGGCATCAGGATGCATTTCTGCAGACATTTATGATTTTGCATCTGAGAAATGAACACTTTTTTTGGCAGCCTCAATCGTATATTCCTCATTATTCCTGTAGAACCAAGCTACACAGTAGTTTTGAAAGAAATATTACTGTCCTTGGGACTACAGTTTGTTTTACAATGTAGCTGTTGTATGAAAAAAGAGGAAAAGTAGAGTCATAGTCCACAGTGAAAAAGAAGAAAATTACAGAGGTCAGATTTTAAAGGAAACTTTCGATTTGAAAACTTACTTGAAGACTAGGTTGGTGACTGGTAGAAACTAATACAAAGATATTAGATAAATAGTGTAATGAAATAAATGTAAGTGCCACTGTTGTTCAAACCTGCCACTGGTGGAACATTTCTGACAGCTTCCTTCTGTGGATCGCTAGTTCTTGCCAACGAGATTCCCGTTTAAGGTCATGAATTTCATAAAATCACGGAATTTTGCAGTTTGCAAACTTACTATGAACTGCAGTGAGGTTTGCCATCCTCATTTTTAAACATACTGAAGAACCATTTTTTAGTAAGGCAGTTTTGATACCACTGAATTGTGAGGATGGGTATTTGTACCTAAGATAAATACCTAAGATCACAGTTTTATGAATATTTATCTTGAAAGTAAAACTGATGTAAATAGTTCCCTGTTTTATCCAGCTCTTCATCCCAGCCTGCTTGTAGACAACGTAGTATCACCCTATCTGTTTAGTATAATGCTTAATTATTCTGATCAGGGACCTGAGTTTGAAATCTCTCTGTGCCAAAATGTGAGAGGAGGATTTGTGTACCTGTTTAAAATCAAGGTAATTTCTTCCATCCGTTTCACCTGGGAGCTTGACAAACCTCACTGTTGGCACAAACAAGAGGATTAAAATGAAAGGCTCAGGGCAAGGTGAAGAGAACAAATGAGCTGGTAAGATACAGAGATGGTGGCAGGAACTGCCTAAGTCAGCTTCACCAACAAGAGAAATACACTGTGGAATCACAGCCTGAATGACTCATAGCTTCTGTTAGGACTTGTGCTCCTAAATAACACAGTGACAGCTCCACAAGGACACTGAGGTGTCAAAGTCCTACTTAAACTGATACACACTTGAATCACCTTAAATCCTCTAAACAAGTAGGCCTTAAAAATTCTTATTAAAATTACTATGAAAAATCAGCTTTTTGTGAACTTATCTTAAAATTACGTATTTCTTAATAAATATTGCTTATGAAGGAAGAATTACTAGAGCAAAGTGAAAGATCGCAATGGGAATAAAAGTGAGAGATTTTGTTCTTATATTCTTCTGAATATGTCATAAATAGTTTATTACTATATGCTTCCAGATAGCACATTTTAAATGCAATTAATTCTATGCTTTTTATTGTCATTTCTGTTTTTATTTATAAAGGAGTTATCATTTTTTAACAGGATATATGAATATATATGAGACAATACGCTAAAAAGCACTGGTCAAAATTTGATGGGAAGCATCTTTATTCCAATTGTTTAGATGATATAATGAAGAAAAAGAAGTAAAAAGTGTTACTGCAAATTTAAGGAGTAAACTCTTGTGTTGCTTTTTCAGTTACTTGTCTAAATTTGTAAAGCATTCTGAAAGGTTTTTAAAATTGGAATACAATTTTATACTGTGTTAAAATAGGGTTTATCAGTGCAAAGTGCTCTTCATGTTTAAAAAAAAATAAATCTTAAACCAAAAAAGCAGAGGGATAAATTTTTTATTCTGCCAGAGATCCAGCTTTTTTTAATATATTCTGTACTTGAGTATGACTTTTTTGGCTCTCCTCCAGTCCCTCCAGTTTTTTCTTTGAAGCTGGATTTTTAAATTTTTTTTTTTTTTTTTTAAGAATAGTCAAAGCCACAGTCTTATGAGCCTCACTCTCTGTATGATGTGTTTCTAAATGAAATCTTGCAGCCTGCTTTTCCTTCCTAAGGAGACCTAAATGCTGCATCCATTTCCAGAATTTTAAATGCAAACATTGTACCTTCAAAAGCTGGTTACTAGAGGCAAATTTGTTTCCAGCTTTAGTATTTATAGTAATTGCTATGACATCAGTAAATAAAAGCCTCCTCTTCCACTGGATTCTGTGTATTACCAGTAACACTGACAAAATATTATATCCCTTGAGAATCCGTGATTCAGGAAGCAGATCTCAAAAGCAATAGAAGGAGCAGCCTCAACACTGACTGTTAATCCTCATTTCATGTCCAGGAGAACACAAAACATTTCTGTGGCCTTAAAGGACAGCTCTACCTTCCAGAGGATGGGAAAGCCGAGTTTTAACAAGAAACTAACAAAAGTTTTTGGAAACTTGCAGAAATATTTATTGATGTCCCTATTTCTACATTCAAGACTGCTGATAAAACCAAGTAAAGTAAACAGAATTAGAGCCTCAAATGTTTTGTACTCCTATAAATATGCTAACGAGGAACACAGTTGCCTTTTGTCAGCATTTTCCAGTGGTGTTTCTGGTTGAATAGCAGTGAAGCTCAATCACAAGTAACCAGGCTGTATGTACTGAATCAGGGACAGGGAGAGTGTGATCTGTGTCTGTGCCTTGATCCTCTTTAAATTTTACTTTCCTGTCATAGGCAGGCTGAGTCTTTATTCGGAGTATCATAGGAGTATCGTGACCCAACCTTCTTTAGCATATTAATGAAAGAAATAGGAAGAAAACAATAGAAAAAAGTCCCATGCCCTGAAAAATACTGATGTCATAGTAGTCTACTGTCACATGAATTTAGTAATATGACAGTAATATGGCTGTTGAAGATCAGTCTTTGCATATTTTACAGGGATTACAGGAACTGAAGGTATATTTTAGAAATAAACACTAATTCATGAGAATTTATTTATCTGCATTTTATATGTAGAGGTATTTACTTGATACTCAGTTCAGAAGGGCACATTCTGGTTTAATCTATCTGTGTGTACCAAACCAAATGTGCAGATACAGGGAAAATAAATTTATCATCACTTTAATGAAGTGGACAGCTAAGGTATATATTTATATATCCATAAATGATTAGTAAATCTGAAGTAGTGGCTTTTTGCCAAACATCTGTATATTCATATATATACATTGATTATTTTTCTTCTCCCTCCCCCCAATATTTTAATTAGGTGAAGTCTGCTGGACTCAGCTGCCTTTACAGTTGACTTCATTGTCAGTTCTCAGATGGCCAACGGGGATAATTTTGCATGGGTGGCCGATTTCTTTCTTTACATAATGTGCCCAGTTTCTACAGGCTTTGCTTTCTGCACACAGTTGTATTCCACTGCTTTATCTCTAAACCAGCCATGTTTAGAGTATTTTGATTCAAGTTACGATTTTTATTTCATTTTCTTTAATAATTTGGTCTTTGAATTACCTTTTTTTAGGGAGGAAGGGGAGAGTAACACATTTTAATAGTAGTAACAGAAAAGTCCAACAAATTTATGTATGGATGTTATTCTACGTGGATTCATGCAAAGAATTGCCATTCCAGGAAAGTTAATGAAGAATAATTTCTTTTTGCGTAAAAAACCTACAAGTGTAGGTTGGAAAATTGCACAAAGTTTACGTATAAAATATTTATAGTGTGTAATGTTGGTTTATGAGGTTGAAGTTTTATGGCTACAAATCCTGATGCAGCGTTGAAACTTGATTTATGTAAAGATTGTCAAAATTACAGTGAAAAAATCAAAAACCTATTAGTGGTTCGTGACATCTTTCTAATGTTGGTATTAGAGCACTGTTTGAATACTACTTTTTGCTGCTGTTATTTTTTCATGTTTACAGGATAGGAGGTCTGATCTAAAGTACACAAACATAGATGGAAATTGCCCTGTTGACCTGAATGGACTTTGGAATAGGTCCATGTTTGGTTTCCTTCAGTCCAGGACCACAAACACTCTTGCTGAACACATAAATATTGGTCCTATAAACGAGAAAGCTGAGGCCACACATTGTGACTTGCAAAATATGTAGCAAGTGTGCAAGCACAGAAGGAGGAATGAGTTCTATCGTTAAAATAGATAGGTCTTCCCAAACTAGAGAGCATATTAAGAGGGAAGAAAGCCACTATAGTTTTCTAGACAGAATTTAAGACAAAGGATGCTTGATCTTTTATTGTTCTGGTACATTCTCACTACTAAGATTTCTTACTGTGCTGCTTCTAATTCTTCTCACCTCCTGTTATCATTCACCTATTCTGCCTCATTTTCCTGTCCGTTATATGGCTCTGCCTCCTCACTCACCAACTTCCTTATGTTAGTTCCACACTATCTTTTCTTTTTACCATGTCTTTTCTTCATTATAAATGGGTAAATAAGTATACAAATCATTTGTATGTGGTAGTTGTATGCACATTATCATATGACCACTTTGATAATACTTCTCAATATATTTTTATAGTTTTATTATACTGTAAAATTTTGCACCTTTTTTGGGGGGTATGTGAGTATGTAGAATTATGTCTGAGAAAGAAATGAAATGGGAAATGTAAAAGTGAAATATTTTGTTTGTTTACAACCTATAGCCTTTATACTTTAGGATATTCAAAAAGCAAAACTATATTCAAAAGACCAGCAAAGAAGTGGAGGATGCAGAGAATAGAGGGGGGGCAAAAGGGGCCTATATATATGTGTGTGTGTGTATATACATTCTTCATTTAGCTATTGGTAATATCAAGGAACTTTTATTTGGAGGTGATAAGAAGAGTTCAGAGAGTTAGCACGAGTCACACTTCAAAATGTCTGCTCAATTGTGCTTGCTTTCTTCAGAAGATTAATTTTGGTTATTCCCACATTCCTTCAAAAATTTACCCTCCATATAATGCACAAAAATGTTTTCTTATATATTTTAAGGATTCTTTTTCTCCAAATACTTTTATTCTAGTGCATTTAGATTACTGCAAAAGATGGTTAAATTTGGTGGTTGTCCATTACTGTTAGAGAACAGATTTGAATAAGAAGAGCAATTACAAAATCCTGAACGATACATAGTGAAAATTTTGCTTGATTACATTTCTTCTTGTATTTCAAGGAAGGAATCAGACCTATTTGTAGGACAGATTTGGAACATAATGACAGTTGGGGTTTCCAGACATTACTGTGTAATAGCGTGACTGTGAACCCCCGTAAGTTAGTTTGTCTATTTTGATGACAAGATAATGGAGGGGCTTTTTTTTTTTTTCCATCATTGCTTGAGAGTTCATTGAGAAACCCACATTCTGTCCATGAGGAAGTCGGATGCACGTCTTCAATAAGAACCTTTTTCAGTACTTCATATGTTTATTTAATGCAAGTCTCCTTTGTATCTTCTGGGTGCCAGATTCCACCTGCATAATATAATACTATTAATATGTATCTCACGTGATCAGGATCTGTACAATTTATCTCAGAAAGCAAGAAATGTGTTCTGGAATTTAACTTTCCTCCAGTCAGTGTCTGCTTTATTCAGTTTTGGTAAAATACAATACTTAAGAAAAATCATTTTACTGATGGTCTTTTACTGGTGCAGCTTATGTTAAATAATATATCTGATAGATCTATCTCAGTGTGTTTAATGGGTGCATTTTTAAGATTGTGCATAATGAAAGACTAAATAAGCAGAATGTAGCTGTTGAGCATCTTACTGTCGGATTTAATCTTCTTGGAGGTGTACAGCTGCCTTCTGCCACAGATGATGTATTCCCTCTTTTCCCAGTTGGCTGCTGAGGGGTGATTGCCTCTGCTCGGATTCTATTTTTATTTGACCCAAAGCCAATTGCGTACATTCTCTCAAACAAAACTGGACCTGGCATGACTTCTTTTCTTTAAAGCTGCCCTCTTGAAATGATTGATATTTGCCAGTGACTGTCCTGCTGAAAATTAAGTCCCGTTCTTCCTTGATTTTTATATTGGTATCTCAAATTTAGTGTTGGATTATGAATTAGACATTTTTATAATTTGAAAATGAAAGCAAGTGAATGCTAGAGTCAGCCTTGCAAGCTAGGAGAAATCTCAGTGTGTTCTTTGGAGATGTACTCATTCTTATAGAAAGTTCAATGTCTTTGATATAGCTGCTGTAAAATATGTAGGTCTTTCTGTGATTTTCCCACTCTAAGTTTTGGTTTTCAAAAAGATCAAAAATAGAACAGAGGATGAAAGCCTATCGGCCAAACCAGCACAGTTCAACTTCCTATTTTGAAGTCTGATTATAAGAAGCAGTTAGCTCAGGAAGCCTTGCTTGTCCAAGACTTATGATTTCCCTTGAGCAGTAGAAATGCTAATTAACATTCACAGAGCTAAAACTGTTTAGCTTAATGGAGAGGCTGCTTTTTTTTTTCTTTTTTTTTCCTTTTTTCTACTTTTCCAAACAGGCTGAGCTTTTCTTTCACATTAAAATAAATGTAGGCCAAAAGCCAGCTGACATGATGATGAGACCAATTTAGCTGAGTACACAGACTAAAACGATGCAGTCAGTGCACCATTAGATAATAGTTCAGATTGTGCCCTAAGTTGAAATGCTCCTTCAGTGAAGACAAGCCCTGAGAGAAAGACGTCAGAGAGCGTAGGAAGCTTACCAGGGCTGAGACTAATATGAATGAAATTCAATGAAAGGAAAATGTAAGCTGTCAAGCCTCCTAGCCTGAGCTGTAATACGCTGTAAAATAAACTTCCAAAAGAAATGGCAGAAGTAATGTTTTAGCCAGAAAATGTAAGACTGCATAAATAGCTTGTTAATTGATGGCCGTTGCAGTATGTGTGTCTTTGTAGTATAAATACCGTAAATACTGTTCCTGTGTGGGTTGCGTGTGTCCGTAGAGGATTGCTGGATCCAAATTTTTAATGTTATGGTCCTCCAAGTCAAAGCTGTGGTCAATCTGTGCCCCATGCAGGGAGAGCGGCTCTCAGCAGCCGTTCTAACGCTGTGCCAAGTCTACTGTTTATAATGGGTATTTTCATGAGTTGCAACCTTATTGCCCTGTGGTTCATTAGCTTGAAATTACATTTATTATGAAAGGAACTATATAAATTAATTTTGTCTTGTCCTTTCCAGTGAATGCTTTCTGTTCATTATGTGTGAGAAATAAATCAACATCCATAGAAAATGGCCTTTGGGAAGCAAGATTTGATGTAGTGATTTGAGTTTTTGTTGGCGGGGGCTGAATTGTGATTGTAGTCTACAGTGTTTTCAATTAAAATCGGTACCAACAGAATCGCCAAACATACTTTCAAATTACTGTATATTTTGGTTGAAAATTGTTGACTTCACATGTATTACTTTTTTTTTGTCACCAAACAATGACTATACGCTGTCAAAAGTAAATTTCAGCATTTTACAAACTCGTTTAGACATGTCTCAACATGGGTTCGTGCTCATGCAGATATGATAATCATTACTTTTTTCAGTACATTTTAATTTTATGTGAAATCATAATGTAAATTAATGTAGTAAAACCCATTTATGTTCTGTGTATTTAATAATTGTTATAAACATTTACGTCGTAAGTCTGTTCATTGTTGCATGTGCACTAAAACCTCTGCTTTACAAATGGGACCCCTACTTCTCTCGCTCCCCCTCCCCACCCCCGCCACCTCAGACCTTATCATAAGAGTGGGAATTTGACATCTGTGTAGAAGAATAAGAAAGGGTAATGTGCTCCATGTACCATTTGTATATTATTGTTTTAAATAAATGATTGTAGCATACATAGCACAGAGTATACTTTTAAAGGAGATATTCTTTGCACATTTTATCTTTGGAGCAGTAAGAAACTATACCTTTCAAGCTCTTGAGCAACCCTTCTCTTTTTTATGAAATATACTGTTGCATTTACAGGCTGGCTTTTTTCAAAACACTTTTTTTTTTTTTTTTTTTTAAGTCCTAGGCCACCAATTCCTCTCTCTCTCCTTCTGTCAGAAGAAGAAGCAAGCATAGTAATTCAGTCCTTCTGGAGAGGTTATCGGGTAAGAGTAATCTATAATTATTTTGCTTGATGTGGAAAACTGTAGGACTGTGAAGGCCCCAGGGAAAATCCTTATATAAATTTTAAGTAGGGGATGCTATAAATAGCTGCTGAGACCCCCATGGTTCACTGGCTTTGGATGTTGTTCTGCCTTATGCCTAGTGACTAAATTTTTTTCACAGGCATTTACATTGATGCAATCTCACTGTTTTCCTCAACGACAGAAAACCCACAGAAATTCAATTTTTAAAAGTACAATTAACACTGAACAATTTTCTTTTTTTTTATGTTGATGTTTGGCTGTTTGCTAAAGGATGAAATGTTATTTTGCTTCATGTGGGGATATGTGAGTGGAGACGCACAAGGAGAAGTGGTGAGGTCTGTTAAAAAATAAAAGCATACAGCAAAAAAAGGACAAAAAATTGAGACCAAGAACAAGACGGAAGATGTAGGAGAGGCATGAAGGCTGTTATTCAAGGAAAGGGAAAACAACATGACAAGCAGATGTTGCAAACCGTACTAGTAATACAACACTAATGCAATCTCCAGTTTAGGGAGAGGAAAGCAAAGCACATCAAATAAATACAAAGAAAAATGGTTAATACTATTATTTTGGAGGGTAACAGCCGTGCTAACCCTAGGGTACGAAATAAATTATTTTGAAAATCTTGAAAAGATTCTGTAAAATACTTCTTCAAAACATTGCAACACTGTCAGGCTTTGGAAAGAAATTGACTTGAAATTCAGGAGACTTTAAGTGACAAAGAAATGTCTTTGCCACCTTTATCAGTATTTAACCTTGTAAAAAGCCTCCAGATAGAGCAGTAATTTCATTGTGATGGGCAGTGAGACATCTCTGCCTGTACATTAGGTGTTCTATAAATAACAGTCAGGATAAAATACTCTCTGTTAAGTTCTCCTTTACTACTTTAAACAAGCAGGAATATATTGAGTGGCTACTACAATGTGCCATGGAGCTAAAGATGATGAAATACCTTGAAATGGTCTTCTTGACTGATAGATTTTTGTGACGTTTTCTGCTTGTTCATTTTCCTTTTTTTATTTTTAAACAGAGATGGCATTGACAGTACCATTAATTAACACTGGCAGTATCACTGCAGGCATCTTTACGGTGGTGTATTGCAAAGGAAACCATTGGCCAATAACAGTTATGTTTGCTGAACATGTTTGCACAGTTGCTCAGATGCCTTGTGCTTCTACCAAAGCTTCTGAAGGGCTCTATCCTTCCTTTGCTATATATTCGCTTCAGAATTTTCATAGTAATATTTACCATTCTAAACCAGTCCCCAGAAATGAGAGAGAAACTGTACATATAAAAAGTAGGGGGCATAAATAATAATTAAGACTATAGCACTAGCTGTTACGTCTTTTAGGTTATTAGAGCTGAAAGAATTTGGGAGTTTAAAAGTTAAAATCAGCATATAAAATAAAAGTAATTAGTAACAATTTACTACAGAGAGTAATGTGTTATTCTTGGGCTTGTAAGTTAAGAGAACACTAAGTTTAAATGGGATTTTATTGCATAAACGTCAAAGTGTATTGTGGAAACTTACCAAAGAATTCAGATTATTTGCTTTTAAAAGAAATGGCTCTCGGCTAACTCTGATTTATGGTCATCATAACTGAACACTTACAAGTAATGCCCTTTTGAATTCTAAGGATATTATGGTGTCAGCATTTAAAACACGTTTCTGGTATTTTTCATTAAACCTTGCTTTATAATTTAAAGAATTTGGAACTGTAAAACACTATTAGAGAAATAAAAATTTACACATTGTAATAACATTGACTAATTAAACACAAGCACACACACACATATTTTACATGGCACTGATAAAAGAACAATGTACTACAGCCTACGTGTCACCTTCATCCCTGTCCAACCACGGCCACATCCCAGGAGGTGTCCCCAAGACCTTGTGGTCATAATAATGTTGGGTAGACGGTTGGACTTTATGATCTTGGAGATCTTTTCCAGCCTTAATGATTCTGTGATTGGTCTTCTCGAGATATGCTTTAGAGGATATAAAATCACATGCCATAGGTACTGGCTTGAAAGACAGCTTCAAAATTGCTCTTCCCTGTTTTACTGCAGGTGGTGGATCTGTGTTTCTTTTCCTTTTCTTTCACTTTTCTAAAAAATCACTTTGTTCTGGGAGCTCATGTTCACTGTTTGGATTTAAGGTGGACTTTGGAGTATTTGAGTCTGTCTACCTATGCCTTTATCGCAGAGCCTGTATTTTGCCATGTATTTCACTATACTTTCATTGGTTTATTTTTCTAGGGAGAGTAGACAGAACCTACTATACTTGCCTTTTACCTTTAAACTGTTCAGAGTTACTGTTTTCAGTGTGCAGAGGTGACTGTGGCCCTGTCACTGGCCAAAATACAGATCTTATGTAGCTGAAGTTGTAAATGGACGCTTCATTTTTTCAAAAATTTTATGTTTAGACATAGAGGTAGTCATTTCTGTATCTTCCTGCCCCTTCTGTTACTCTCATTTATATGTCCTATAAGCATTCCCTTAACCCTGTCTTGTGCAGATAAACTGACTCAATGTAATAGGAAATTATGGGTTTTATAAAAGCAAACATGACAATATAAAAGAAAAAAATGTCTCTTGCAAGTCTGAAAAACTATCCTGTGTTTGGGATTAGATTTTATTTTTGAAAATAGTATTTGATGGATTTAACAGAAATTGTATTTGATTTTTTTTGTATAGCTGAAAAGATCACTAGTTAACTGTTGAATTTTTAAAAGAATATTTCATGTCAGCCTTGTAAGAACTTCTTACAACTTTTATAGAAAATAATACAGAACTATATTAGTGTAATGGGATATTATTAGAGACCTAAGAGGTATCTGATGTCAAGCCACTGAGTAAAAGTCTTGTCTGACTTCTTGACCATGTAACCTTGTATTGTATTTCTGCTTTGCCAGTGCATTGTCATAGAGCAAGTTATCTTCTCCTAAGTGAATTGAAAAGTGCTGTGGGAGTTCAGCTACTGTCTGTTGCATTCTTAGCTGCACTACAAGGGAGAAATTCTGGTTGGAAAGAATACTTTTTATAAATAATTTATATTGTTTTCTTTAAGCTGTTTTTGCTTGGCTTTTTGGTGTGCTTTTTTGACTAGTGGAAAACCACATCCTCTCTTTTGCTCGGTATGTATCTAGGACACTAGGAGAAAACCAGAGTGTAATGGAGTAGAGTAATAGCGTTCAAATCACAGAGAAAACTCATTACCATATAATGTAAGAACAGAATAAATCTAAGAAATTTTCTAGAAAACTAAATTGTCGATTTCCTGAAAGCAAAAACGTGTCCAGGAGAAATCAAGCTTATTGCTACTTGTTCCTGCCATCTCATTCAACTTCAGCCTGAATTACTAGAATGTGAAACCCTAAAACATAATGATATTTTATATACCTAACATTGAGAAAAACCACAAACTCTATTTTTAATAATGCTATTATAATTTGAATATGACGCTAAGAGAATAATTGCTTACCAATATCTAATGTAATCGTAGCATGTTCCCTTCCTGCTGTTGCCAGAGGGTTGGTGTCTGTTCGGGGTTTTTGCTCTAGCACTGGAGGTAGTGACTGTGTGAATGCCAAGGGGGACAACTGGCACCACACTGCTAATCCATCAGTTCCTGATTAGAACAAGTTTAAGTAGTAGAGTGGTAAAAGATGTTGATGCAAAGTTAGCTCTTTCTTGTATTAGTAGGTTCTACACCAGAACAAAAGTAATAACAGAAGAATTCAACTTAAATGGATCCAAGGCCTGTGATTGTTGTCATTTTATGTGGAAGCAGAATTACACACTTCGTAGGGGTGATTGACTGACAAAGAATAGATATCATGTAGTGTGTTCCAATTACTTTAAATAACAGATTAATGGCTCTCTGATTCATGAAAATTGTATGGCTGGTGTTGTCTGTAAGTCTATTTGCTGCTGCTGCTAGCAGGTGTGAAGCAGTTTGCTGAACTAAATTTCCTGCCGTAAGACCCTTTATGCTCTTTCTTCTACTCTATTATGTTGGTCAGTGGGTTGGTTTTATAGTGTTGTGGTTTTCTAAAGGCTCTAATACCCTTCAGCATAATGCTTTAAATTTTAATTAACTCAAAGAACAAGCATCTCACTGCAATCACATTCTCAGGAGTCCTTGGGAATCAAAATGATCCCTCAATTGGCATATTTATGTTCCCAGTGGGGTTTGTCAATTATGTGGTTTTATTTCTGTGTAAGTTGAAAACTATAAACCTCTGAGATTGTGCTTCTATATCAGGCCTAGCAAAAAGGATGGGTGTCGTGTATTTGTCCAGGCACAGCCTCATGAAAAAATTGTATCGTCATCTTGGATAATATGAACATACATAATTTCGGTTGCATTTTCTGTTTTCCCTTTCCCAGGTCCGCTGTGATAGTGACGTACAAGAGCTACGTCAGTGGCAAAAGCAGCTGAGAGAGGACAAAAACATTGTTAAGAGAGTGAAAGAATTCTGGACTAAGCAGGAAGCCAAAGGTAAGTGAATTAAATTCTGGGGGTTTTTTGGTTGTTGTTGTGTTTTTTTTAACATTTTGTTACAGCATTGTGTTTAAAAATAGGACACACAGTAGGACACTAATCCCAAGTGAGAAGAGCAGGTAATATCTGGTGGAAATGCCTGGCTGTTTCTTGGCAGTCTATACTTACTCCGAGTTAGTTGCCTGCGTAGTTGAAAGTGGCAATGAAAAATACAGCACAGGGCCAAAACTCAGTCGTGTCAGAGAATGGTGACAATGTTCTGCCACAGTATTTCCTAGGGCAGGATCAGACCCTTACCAGCTACACAACATGTAACATGTAACTACTGATTTTTACCAGACGTGTCGTAGTACAGTTTTTTCTTAACTGTGAGTTTGTTATCTGATAAATATTCTACTGGCATTTTCGTGTAGTTATTTATAGCAAGAGTTGGCCTGTACAGTTCTAAAAAAAGAAAACAAACCCAAACAGCCCAATATAATTGCCAAGGGAAATGAGGCCAGATTGCTTTAAGAACCAACACTGTAATACATTTCCTTTTTGCCCTGACTGTGGACAAGGCTTTATTGGCAGGGCCAAAGTTACCAGTCAGTTTCTCAGGCACCGTGGTATGATTACAATTATTTGCCCAGTCTCTTTGTCTGCTGACGCAGCAGAGTCCACTGGCTCCTCAGCCAGTCTACATTTTATCGACTTCTGTGTGCTGGACTCAGATGCGATGGACGTAGGGATGTGAATCACCCCCACCAGTAGATGGGGGTGAGAAGAGGTCATTAATCTGTGTGGTTCTTGTGTTGAAGAGAGGGAAAATGGCATTGTACCAGTCACCATTGTGTGGTCCTTCAGTCTGATGAGACTCTCACAGATGTGTTCTCAGGTGGCCGATCTTTGCCTTCCTAAGAGCAGTCGAGGTGCAGTTTCACACAGGCAATTGAATCAGTCTGGGAGCTGCCAGAAGGGTTGATCCCACCCTATAGTTCTTCCATCAGTTTTAGTGATTGTGCAACTGCACCATGGGTTTGGATCAGTGAGGGGTTTTGGTTTGGGGCGGTTTAGTTTTCCGCAATGTTGTTGCCACGTGATTGCTGTATCTAATGTGTAGAAAGTGAACTGGGAGAAGAGATGGATAATGACTTTCAGCAGCTCACAGCTCGGTTAAATTATGCAGAATATGAGATGGTATTCTCATACCTGGTTACTGTTCATGGCTGAGAAAGTGCCATTCTTCAGGTGATTGGCAGGAGTTAAAAGGCAGGGGCAAGTCATGGCTCAGACCTCTTCAGCTCAATACACAAAAGCACCTCTGTCAGTGCCCTCATTCTGAGCCTGTTTTTTGTGGGACCTCACCGGGAAAGGAAAAACTTACATCTGAATCCCTGCAGGGTGAGAGAATTTAGAATCGCGTTTCTGTGAAAGGATGTAAAATGCTGAATCCTGATCAGCTTGATACCTACTATCTAGAAAAATCTGCGACTCTGGATTTCAAGGGACGGAAAATTGCTGATATGCAATCTGGAATTAGGCAGTTTAATGGGAGGCTGTGTCTTCTGTGTTGCCTGATGACCTAGGTAGCTTTTCACTCGGCATCATATATTTGTGGGTCACCATTTGGAGCTCTTTTTCTTTGGTGCCTCTATAGACCATGCCATTGTTCCCTTGGTTCACCTTCAGGTGCCCAGTTTCTGCACGTTTGAAGTCTAAGCTGAGACGTTCAATATATCCTGCTCGGTCTTAACTGAGGTGTTTTGTTTTTTTTCCTTTCTTATTCTCTATGCAACTTAACTGTTCTTTTTAATTAAATGGAGTTATTGTACTCATGCACAGATACAAGCTGGCAGATTCTGGAATTAAGTGTTTGACATTTCTGACAGTATGCTTTCTTTTAAAAACTACAGTAAGAAAGGCCCTACATAAAGAGTACTTATTACCATCGCTGCTGTAGCAGTCGGAGCTTGTTTTACGTGACTAGAACCTTGCAATTCTTCAATAACTCACCAAGTCTTTTATGGCTGTTGTTCACTGCTAAACCATCCTGCTTTTCAGTAGATAATACAGCTAAAACTTCCCTGTGAGGCATTGTGATTATGAAACAGTCCATGCTCTGTACATGCCAAAGGGACTCACAGCAATCAGGTCATTAACCTGATACACTACAATTACTCGCTCATTTTTCATTGTGCATCCATTCTGTCTATCATTGGTTACAAGTAGACCAGCCTTGCAAGTAAGAAAAGTAGAAGCTAAAGGTGGAGTGAATGGTGTCATTTGGCAGTTGAATGGATTCAAAAAACTCCTGTATCTGAAGAAATTTAATCTTTCCAGAAACTGTATTTATGTCATTTTGGAGAGTAATGGAGTGACAAGATTTCCTTTCCCTTCTTTACCAATCGTTTCATAAGGAAAAACACATTTCCTTTTAATCACTCTGACAGAATTTTCCCATCATCAAATCGATTATTTTAGGACTAGGACACACAGCTGTCTCACCGCTTCAAAGAGAGTTGTAAAATTGCCCCTTTTCAATGTTGTTATTTTTTTTTTTCAAACCGGCGCAAGTTTGTATTGCTTATACCACATTATCTTGCAATATTATCACATTGTTTCTGTAATTCCTTAGCTGAGCTCTGCTAAGTTAATTTAAGAGTATCCATACATAAAATAGCCTTGGGGCCCAGACAGATGGCTCTTTGGAAACAGCTGTAGTAGTTTGAGAGGTTACTGTCCAGGGGTTTTCATTAGCCATCTCAGCTGTGATGCCGTAATTAATTTTGTTAGTGCTCCAGCTGCTCTTATTTCTGCTATTACTATTCTGCTGTTTATTGATGTCGTTAAACTTTATTTCATTGTAAAGTCATCAAGGTTCGTTTAAACTGCTTGTACTGGTGATTCGATCTAACCTGGCTAACTTACGCTGAAGTGGATTGTGGACACTCGTACGATAATGAATGGCATAATACGTCTACTTCTTAACCTTTTCTTTCTGTGCGTTTGGTTTAACTGAACTAATTCATTCAGTTAATTCATTTAATCCTCTTTAATTAAACTACTGAGCTCTTTGCATCAAGCAGACAAAGCATTTATTGTTACTAAAAAAATCAAATGTCACAAAGCATTAAGATTCGTGATCAAAAGAAAAACATTTTTAATAAGATACATCGATTTATTATAAAGTTAACTCCATTAAGAATAACAATGAAGTCTCTCTTCCATTTGTATATGACTGTTTATTAGATGCTGTAAACAGTGTTGAATCTAACCGTAGGGGCTGAGTGGGGAGCTGCCAAATAGCTTTTAGAAAATGCTGACTCGAGCAGTAATGTGATTCTATTGACTCTACTAGAAAGATCAGCATACCTTCCATGAAAATATCAGCCAAAGACTCGGTTAATGTGAGCTCACACTCAGATTCTGCTTTATTGTGGCTCTCAGCACAATGCTACGTCTGCCTTATTGCAAGGCTATGTTTTAGGCAAAGATACGTTATTTATGAAATTGTGGTTGTATAATCTTGACCAGTGTGGTACCTAAAAAGGATATCAAGAGGAAGTTAGACATGTAAATGGATTCTAATTAACAAATCCAAAAGCATTCTTAATTTATTCTTCTGGTTTCAGAAAGTGCATTAGAATTTGTTATTACTGACACAAGTAGTGAAGTTTTAGTTTTCATTAGAGCATAACCAGAACAAAATACTTTTGGAGGTTCTTTTTAAGTAGGGACTAAAAGTGTGATTTTTTTTTTTTACGGGGCAGCTGAGGTGATCCAGCAACTTCCTCACTAGAAAGGCAGTCCTGTGCTTCCTTGGCCAAGACTCCTGCCATCCTTTCCTTTTCTCGGCACTAGTGGTCATGGCTTCACGGTGAGTTGGTTCAGCTGGCTCATCTGCCAGGGAAGTGCTCTGCAGTTCTCTTCAGCTGCCCCTCGGCTTAGTTTTCTGCTGGATCAGCCTGAAAAACTGACCTGCCCGCTAATGGCACTGTCCTTACATCCAATATAAGGGAAATGGTGCAACACTAATAGAGGGAAGGAAAACTGCCCATTTGTGATGGCTGCTCACTTTTAGATCAGCTAATCTGTCCTGTGCCTGCTGTGTCATGTGAAACTATGCCCCGCGTGGTGTGGCTGCTTGGTTTGATAGGCCAGGGTGTAATGTAGCCTCACACAAACCACTGCTTCTCGCCCTGCTTCGCTGAATGTTTGAAGCGTCTTTTTTTCTTTTTTTTTTTCCCTTGTAATTCTTTACTTTTCTTTCACAGTATCTTTTATTACTAGTCTTGAAAACTGTTCTAGGATAGAAAGTGTGAAAACTTTGCGTGAAAATTACTTTAGAAATTAAGAGGCTCTTGCAGGACTGTTGACCCCTTTTAATGCCTATGCCTGCTGATTCTCTGAGTGCAAAGAAAAGGTGTGTTTCTTTCAGGCTTTACCCAAGATTATAAAGCTACAGCATTCTTAGCTGACATATGTGTTGCTCCACTGCTGTAACATTACATTCCACAAAATAACCTGTACTTAAGGTGTGATGGTTCTCACTCTCAACAGTTCCTACTTTCAACCTGAAAATGTAGAGAGATGCATAGTACTTAAGACTCAGTTTAGTGGCATACAGCTTTAGACTTGTAGGAAGAAAGAGAATTCTCCCCCATATAGCGCAGCTAATGGGATAAATTTGGTCCAGAATATTTTACAGAATTAAAAAAAAAAATATTATCTTCTACAGAAAGTATGGCTAATACAAAAACAACCTCCAGAGGATGTGAGTTAAGAGCAGATGCGCTGGGGCTTTTTTCCTTCTTTTTTTGTTTTGGAAGAGGATATCTTTTCAGATTTTATTATTCTGATTTGTTGAAATTACTTTAATGTAAATGTATTTAAAAAGGTGATTTAATAACCTGCATGTTATTTGAGACCACATTTGGCAGGATGTGACACAGTGACATGCACGTAGCAAGACCTACTTTTGATTTCATGAGGCTGACGCTCTGTTCATGGTCTGTTCAGGAGAACTTCTTTTCCCAGGGTGCATTTATCTAGGGCTGTCCCTATCGATTTTGTCAATATGTGCAGCCTCAAACATCCATTTGAAATTGGACAGAATTTACTGCATCTTCTTGTTTTGCAGCTGGTATCCCACGTAGCTCTATTCATATTTTTGCTTTAATGTTTCCAAGAAGAAATAGGGCTTTGCTTTTTGGTTAACAGCCTGATGAATTTAATTTGTGCCTCCATGCAGTGAACAAACCCCATCTAGTAGTGATCTGAGCAGTGCAATATGCAGATCCAGTACTGAGGAGACATCACTGGAAATGCAAATGTATCTGTACAGTGTATCACTGTAATGTATCACTACAGTGAAAGGAATTTGAAAACATTTGGACTTTGTTGTGCAAATACCTAAATCTCCATCCATCACTCATCTCCTGACACTGTCTGTTACAAAGGTTATTTCTCTGCTGGTGTGCTGTAGGAATGACCATTGGTTCTGTAAACTCTGTCTAGTACTTTCAACCTGTTTATTTTCTAAGGGCTTTCTTGTCTTCTTACCTGCATAAAAATTTTAAAACATTATTTTTAAAAAGAATTATGCTTAGGGAAAATAATAAAAGAAACAAATATTCCAGGTTTTATTGCAAAAAGAATTGTGAGCCTATTAGCTAGCAGTTCTTACAGAGAGACCATAGCCCTGGCTTTGCAAGGTACTTCTGTAGCAGTGAATGTACACAGTGTATGGAAAATCTAGTTAAATCAAACTGCAACGGAAAGTAATCTTCACAGCAGGTGGAAGGGTCCATTTCCAGATACAGGACGGAATATTCCTTCACATGCCATTTGATTTTCAAGATGTGTTTCTCTTTTGGCAGTAGAAGTTACTACTCACCTATACTGAGAGGTTTTAAAAAATACTTCTGTCATGGAAAGAATCTTTTCCCTTGGGAAGACGCAACCAGCAACATGCTGAAGAAATCAGAATGTAGGTGTTCTGTCACTGGAAAATCCTTGAAAATATGAATGAGATCAGCGATAAAGGGGAGCACAGGCTGCATATTTTAGGATTGCTAGAGGAGGAACAGATGGATACTGTCAAGAAGCAGGGAAACAGAGTCAGTCACTTCTTATACAGCTGTGATGTCTCCACCTGAATTACAAGGAGGGATTTGAAAGCTAAATATGCTTGCCAGGTTAGGTTGAACAGGGGAAGTCTAGTCTGCATGCTTGTGAAGGATGGCTCTATGTAATCATATCAAAGTAAATAATCATATCACATCAAAGCAGAATGAATTGAGGAAGATAAATGTCAAATGCTGTACCCAGAAAAAAAGGCTACACTGTGAAACTTCTTGGAATTCATTCCATAAACAAATAAACATATGAGTATAGTCACGTGCTCTAATGGATCCTTAGTAATGAGTCCGTAAATGAAGTTACAATCAGACGCGTGTTTGCAGCACTGAATAGTTTCCCAAGGAAAATACCGAAAAGGGGATAGTTATAAATGGGATGTCTTACCCTAGGCTTAAAAAAATATTTAAAATGTACTGTAGGTAATAATGCTGGATTAGGAAAAAACATAGTCTGAATAGCTAATGGACTTCTTAACGACTGCACCTCTGTGCTTTATTTATGAAAATTCAGCTTAGTAAACTGTAAGGAATTCCATCAGTTTTATGTGAGAGAGTTTGTTTTCTTTCTCCCCCCCTGCCCCCCTTCACCAAGGGTGGTTGAAATGAAGTCATTTTAGAAATTATTTTGTTTAAAATCTATGTTTCTAATTTCATCTGCCCTCCTGTTCCTATAGCTGTAATTCTTTAATTAATCTCATCGTGGTGCCCTTGTAAGTGGTGACACCTCATATCCCGTGGTTTTACACTCGTATCTGTTATATAGCATATATATGTATGTTAAGATCTCACATGTGGAAGTTATTTCCTCAAATTATTTTCTTTCAAGCTGAGCTATATAAACAGATTTAAAGTGGAAGGTTACTTGTTATCAGTAGGACACTGCAATTAAAATAATTTGACTGTTTTTTTTCATGAACATTACGATATTTACAGGTAGTCAGTCGCTTCTGAAAACGAAAGTGCTACAGTCAAAATGGTTTAAAATGGGTTCATAAATGTGGTTGCTTTTGATTTAAAATCACATGTGTACAGTTTCAGTTACACAAAAAAAAAAACACTTTAAAAGTTATCTTTTTTGAAAAAAAAAGAGAAAATCCAAGAACAAAGCAGTGCCGATAGCTGAGTATGTGGTGGTTTTCGTCAAGCCTAAGTCAAGATGCTTGAGATGTTTCTGAAAGTTTAATCTTGGCACTAACAGCTGAGAATGTAGTGATAAAAGTCATAAGACTCATGATGCAGATTCCTCTTTATTGGTCCACGCCCTGGACTCAGTCGTCTTTGAAAAGTTATAAAGATTACAGTAACATTTAATTTCTGAAACTACGTTGAGAACGTTTGGGGGGGAAAAAAAAAAAAAAAGATCATTTAGATAAGCTACAAAATACTGTGATCTTCTGACCTGTGCTTACCCAGGCATAGCGGTGTATCTGCTCATACAAGTCTGAACTAATCCTCCAGTACCAAACCTGTATTTTTAGCTATCACTCTGCAGTTCTTAATACTGATTTGTAATTGGGGGGGGGGGACACACACAACAATTGCAATTTGGTGATTTTTCTGTGATTATAAAAACAAGATACATATTTCTTTCTGTTTTAATGGAGAGAAGAAATTTTTCAAGGGGTTTGCAGAATTATTTCTTTTTCCTTTTTCTTCCTTTAACCTTTTTCATGATAATAGTGAAAAAAATGGGAGTGTTTTTATTGAAAATTTTCTTGATTTTTTTTTTTTTTTTATTAGCTATTTAGATATGCAACCCCCCAATTCCTCTTTATGAGATGCATTAAAAGGCTGGAGAAAAGGCTGACACCAGTTAAAAAGGAAAACCTCCAAATAATCCTGCAGCAAAACTCATCTTGAGACTCTTGGTTAAAAAAAAAGGGGGTGGGAGATAGGGAAAGAAAGGCTACGAAGTGTTAGTGAAGACTTAAAATATGATTCAGTGATTAAGAAAGAAGTGGGTGACACTGCAGAACATGCAAGCTACTTGCCCCAGACTTCCCTTTAAAGCCAGGTTGGGGTATTGGTCACAGGGACATAACTTTTTTTTTTTTTTTCTCTCCCCTGATCATTTGTTTTAGTCTGTGTAAGAGTTTAGATTTGGTGAATTTACAGAACCTGTCGTATTTTTCAAGTAGGAAACATTTCAGAAATGAGAGGGGCTAATGGGTGTAAATGCAGTTCTCAGGAAGCTTCCCAGCAAATCTGGCGTTCTGGTTTTCTGCCCATGTTGGCTTCTGTGTCTAAATCCCCAAATGGTTTTTGCTGGGAACCTCCACTCTAGAATGATTTCTCTCCATTTCTGGTCAGTTCTTTCTCTTTTCACCATTCTCTTTTTCTCTCTTTACTATATACATGAAAAAGCCTGCATTAATCAGATACACTGAAGATGTGCTGGGCCTTTGTTCTGGACTTAGCTCTCTGAGTCCAGGGTCATCTTCCCTAAACTGTTGTGTGTCTGTGGCTGTCTCTTCATGAAACTCAGATCATTGCATGATTTGGAGGACACTTGCAATAATCAGGAGCGATGTGATCTCCAGTATGTCTAATTCTGTGTAGTTTGTTCTCTCCTAAACTCAGGCATTCAATGTCAGTTGTTCATCTAGTCTAATGCATGTATCTTTCCATATTTTTTTTTCTCTTTGTGCACCTTGAAGTGTAAAAATGCCATCTAGATATATCCAAGTGAATTCTTAATCTTTCCATCAGAATATTAAGAAAACATGGTGTATTGCACAAACAAATTCTGCTAGAGATCTTGCAGCCCCTTTTTCCCCATCTCCACTCCTGGATGTTGGTGTTTGGGATTCTTCTGTGTGTCTGCTCTTGCTTCCCTAATCTGATCCTGAGTGAATTAAAGAAATGCCTTGAAATTGTTTGTTCTCTAAAGTCATGGGGCCAAGACTAAGAACTTTACAAACTCTGTTGCTGATCGGGAGAATTAGGTTTGTCTTGTCACTTTGCAGAAGTCTCTTCTGGTAAGTGATCCTCTGGCAGTTCCATTTCAGATTCACGAGTAGCAGGAGCATCTTTGGGCATCATTTCCGACTTATTATTTGTTAGTTTGTTTAACAAAGTGACTAGTGACTGAAAATTTCCTGAAGTGAAAGGTTTCACTAATTGCGTATGTGCTGACTTCCAATAGTAGGAGGCTAAAATTAGACACACTTTATAAAGAACTGTCTCTTTAAAAGTCAGGTCTTATTTCAGAAAGATTGCTGGTGGCTCTGATTTCATGTTCAGGCTTCTTTGGCATTTCATTGGGAGGCTAGGCTGAAACTGCTTTCTCTATATATATTTTACTCTAAGCCCCTGCTAATAAGTTATTCCAATAGATTTTCTTTAATGGATTTTCATCTTCTTATAGTCTGAGTCTATAGTATTTTTCATTACTGTTTTCAGCTGTTCAAATTACTAAATGTAACTCTCATAGTTCTTATGATTTAAACAAAATAGTGTGGGTGTATAAACCTTTCATAAGCTACAGTCATAAACCAGTTGTATTATACAGTGGTGTATAAAGTAGGTCGTAGTCTGTTTGCTGTTATGCTGAAACGACCGAGTCTCAAGGCAGAACATCAGTTCTGTGCCTTAAAATGAGGGAAAATTGTGTTTATTATCCAAAATAGATGGTACAGATGTTTGAACTTAATGCATATATAAATAGGACAGATGTCCAATAACAGTTTTGCAGATTTTTGAGTATTCCACTCCCAGAAGCTAAATCCAAGTAGATTCAAAGCCAGTGCATCCTTTAGCCATCATATGTGCCTCAACATTGCAACACATACATGATAAACTATGTCAAATGAGCTGCATTTCCAAGGAATGTGGCAAAGAATCTAACAGATAACTTCTTTATTATAGTCAGAGTAGCAAGTCAAAAATAACAGCTAACAGTTGTACTACCCTCTTCAGAGCAGCTCCCACCTCACTTCCAGGGAAATTAATCACAGCCTCCCTTAGTGCTTATTTATTGTAGTGATGGTTATAGCATCCTATGATTTAGAACATGCAACCAAAACATAGTTTAATCAGGTTTGCTCCGTATTAAAAAAAAAAAAAAAGGCGTAATGAGACTGAAATGTAGTGCCAACAAATTCATCCTGGTAGTAGAAACCATATGACCTATACAGATGGAAACTGTAATACTGGAAATAAGTCAGATGTGAGATTTATTTATTTTTAACTTAAACTGTCACAGCACTTAAGGGCCTCACTCTTGCTCTGTCTCGTAGGGCTTAAAACAGGAGTCAATGTTTTAAAACTATAACCAGTACTATGATCATGCTGCCAATGATGATGATTGTGTTACTTCTATTTAAATCTTATATTGCACCTCCTTAAATTAGTGATTAAACATTCTCTGTAGATAATTTTCACACATCCTGTTACACAAACATACTGGGAGTGAAAGTGTTAGTAATTTTCATGGGGGCTGGATGCAGCCTCCTGTGAGAACGGTTTTCTTGGCAGTGCCCTGAGACTGTCAGCAGTGCACAGTTGCAATCACCACGGTGTAAGCGGCATCGTTGGGCAGTTTGTTCTGCCCGGTTATGCCCATACACCTTTCTTCAGCACGCAGGAAATCTTTGTAAAGAAAAGGAGATGGTCTCCATTGCAGCAGAATCACAGTTCTGCCACAGAAGGAGTTTGCCAGCTTAACTGCACACGGTGACTAGAAACATAGAGGGATCAAATAGGAACGGTGCAGTTAAAGTTCAACCGGTACTGTTCTTTTTTAAATGCAACTGAAAATAGAAATGAGTCTTTCTCTTGCTCTGTTGAACAGGTGATAGGATTCCTCAGACTCAAGGGGTTAAAATCCAGCATATGAATGGCGTAATTGTAAGCTCGATGTTCATATTGACATTTAAGAGTATTCATTGCTTCTAGATAGGTGTTCTCTGAAAGAAATGCGCTGAATTATCAGCTAGTGTAAGTTGTTCTAAACTTCATGGGAGTTATGCTAATATACAAATCAAACATCTTTCTTAGACATTTCAAAACATTTTAAGCAAGTTCGTTCAGTTTGAGGTGTTCACTCCATTTTTCCAATGGAAATTTCTAGTGAATAGACAGCCAGGCAGCTTCTTTCCCCATCTTTCCAGCTTATCTGAATCCTGAGGACATCTTACTTTTCTGTCTGCTTAGGAAGCAAGTATATGTCGAAAACTATTTAAATAACTGCCTGAAAACGAAATTCACGCTGACAACCTGTGCTTTCTGGTTAGTGTGATGTGATTTGAAATTGTTATGCTTCAGTAACACAGGTTATGATAAGACATGGACGCTCCTGACTAAAAGCACTGCAGCAGCTACCTAAAAAACCTGCTCATTTTAATATGAAAGTGTGTGTGCACCCTGGGGGTTTTGAACTTGTTGCAATTTTTATGAAATATTTGCAAAGGCCAACCTCAGCCCATCAAGGAACATTACATAAAGTTCCACACAGTAGTTAGTGTTTTGTATATGGGACATTCACATGGGATATTTAATCCACTCTTGATTTTTGTCCTTACCAGCTGTACTGGTAAAGAGAACCCTAAAATCCAGACAGGTCTTGTGCCAGCGAGGCACTGGGCACATACTGCCTTGAGCATTGTAGGACATAGGGCATATCCTGCCACTGCACTCGTATTTGGGGTTTCTGAGGTGGTGTCTGCAGTCCTCATCGTCATACATCACTTCTCCTGTATATTTTCTATGAGCTGAGATCTTCCAGGTTGGAAGAACATTGAGCACCTTAAATGAGCACATGGGTCTGTTGCAGCCTGGTATTCTGGGTACGTACCAAGACGATTTTGTTCTCTGGCTTTTAGTTCCATGCCTTGGAAGGGTAACTAAGCTCTCCTGAAACTGTACATATAAAAGGGGATTTTTTTGGGCTTATTTGGCCTGCTTTGCCTCCAGCCTAACTTTCATACGTACATCTCCCAACAAGCTTGCTTGATATGAAAGGTGCACAGTACAGATGCATCTTCTGAAGTGCAGGGAGTAGAAAAACAGATTTTTATCTTTTTAAGTTAAAAGGCAATTTCTAAAATATTTTTAAAATGAAGAACAGAATATGGCAGCCGAAATTACAGAAGTAGACTGAGGAACAAGACTGTTGTATTAGCAGAAGAAAAACATTAGATTAATCTGTATTACAGCATTCTGAAAGAATACAGAGCTTTGAAAACAGCTTTCACTAGGGGGTGGGACATTTTACTTTTATGTAGGGCTTTTGTTCATTTAGAATTGTTTACTTCAGCAAGCAACCCTGTGCTCTTTGTTTAACTGATTTTTCCCATTTGGCAGACCCTTTGCAATCACATGGATAACATTCTTCTTTCCACTGAGACATAGAAAAACTATTCTCCATTGACCTTGCTTGTTGTCTTGAATGACAAAAATATCATTCTACACTAGGTGAACTGTATGACTTCATCACTGACTTTTAATTGAAAGTTCTTCAAAGCAAAAGCCTCAAAGAGCTGATTTCACTTTTTTTGAACAATCCTCTAATTTCTTAGTAGCCAACAACTCTGTCCTGAGATACACATGCACAACTCCCACAGATGGGACTGAGAGCCGTGTACAAGTATCTGAGTGCAGAACTGTGGCAAAACAAAAAGATGTCGTGCATAGAAGAAATAGGTCTTTTGGGTTGGATGGGAGATTTTTTATTTATGTGTTTATTGACCAACAGAGTATTTGCTGTGAAAGTATGGCTGTTTACTTTTTTTTGTTTCTGTGGATGTTTTGGGAAGTATAGTACATAATGTTTTATCTTGTATGGTTGCAGTGGGAAGCAAATTGGAAGACTCAGAAGAACATACACAAAATCATTCAACATCTTAATTTTAGTTTTCTCACCAGTATCACAAAACACAGAGCTCATGGACTAAACTTTGTGGTACTGAAACTCTCTTAGTATTACAGTTTTGCATGTGAGGTGGCGTAAATCGAAGGGAGATTAAGTAAAGGACCCAGCATGCCAAGACAAAATTCAGTCCTAGTTTAAGTGAGCACAAAGCTGTTAAAACAAATGGAATCATGCACACGTGGCCAAAAATCTTGAGTCTGTTTATCTTGTGCTCCTGAATGCTCACTTGCAAGCTTTCCTGACAGGGAGGAAACTCTGGATGAAATAACTGGGGTAAAACCCAGATGTAGGCAAGTGCTAAGACTAAGGCAAAAGTTTTTAGTTAGCATAAACTGGAATAGCTTTACTGACTTCTGCAGAGCTGTGATGATTTATACAAATCCAAGCTCTGCTCAGAAACACTGGTGCCTCTGCAGTTCCAACTAAGGCAATGAGAGCTGGGGTTGCTCTGCATTTCTGCAGGGGAAAAAAGTCAAAGGCCCTTTTGTTGCCACTCAGCACATGTGCTGAGAAAGTGTAAAATTAAGATCACAGTGATAGCATTTGCAGCAATCTTGTGTATTCTGCTTACACAAGGTGCAAGCAGAATAAAAATCTTATCAGGCACCCTACTAAGGAGCCCTCATTTTTTCAACTCACTCTTTTCAAGCATAGTGGTATTTAGGCCTTTATAATTTCACAATTAAGAGAAAATATTTGCAGTTCTACTACCAATTCCATCCAAGTCAAACAAAGGCCCAGTTGTTTTGAATGAAAGCATGATAAAACACAGATACCCTCTAGCTCTTGCTGGGGTTCAATGTGGATTTCTTCCATCACTTAGACAGACTTTGTCCTCAGTGTTAATACCAGTACCCACCCTTCATTTTTTTTCCTGCTTGGTGATGCTGGTTGTTGTACCAGATCAGGAAAATCAATCTACTTGGAAGTAAAATAAGAAAGAAACCTCTGAAGTTGCATTCTTCAACTCCATCTATGTGATCCTATCTTCTCCATTTCACATGCACTAGCAACTGAGCCAGTACAGGAAACTGCTGAGCCAATGGGGGAAAAAAATACCACTTGCAGTGTTAAAGAATTTGGCCGCTCAGCTCCTTGACTGGCTCACCGTGGGTTTGATAGGTGCCAGAGCGAAAGGTAAATGTGGGAGTGTGGCCAAAGGTGGAGGAATGTGGCCCTAGCCTCTAGGAACTAGTTTCCTTTAGTTTAACTTAGCTTGTATGCAGAATTGCACCCTCAGTATCACCACAGGTCTGTAGCACCATTAATTTAGTGTAATGGAAAAACTGTAGGTGGATTTTAATACAAAGTTAACACAAACATTCTAAGTAAATAGTAAAGCCTTTATTCTCGTTAAGAACAGCATTTTGAAAATAAAACATTTGCCCATGCTTTACAACCTTTGTAGTTTTGTATACTTATGTACAGTCATCATGGTACACATTGATTGTCTTGAAAAATCCTTTAAAGATGTACTTAATAAGATACCAGTATGCAACAATCAGCGGAAAAAAGGGTACGTTATAAAACACACATTAATACATTTAATAAATATATATTATCTATCAAAAATGAGCTTTAGCTCTCATCAATTAATAAAAAGCACCTGCTCTGTAATCCTGTAAGTTGGTAGAATACTCCAGTTGTTTTATTATAAAAGCTACAATGCTCCCTTTTGCATGGCCTTTGGTTAGACCCAAGGCATCAAGTTCAAACAAAGCCAACCAAGATGCCTGTGTTTAGACTAAAACCAGAAACATCTCGTTCTATACTATTTCATGTACCTTGCTTATAGAAACAATTCTAGATATTGAGTGTTCTTCTGAAGATGCTACATATTTTCTGGAAAGTGTTAAATACCCTCAACTCATCTGAAAGCAGGACAGGATCTGTAAAGTATGGCTTTGAACTTTTTTCCAGCCATTGATCAGAAGCCAGTTATTATAAATCTTGTTTCGGTAATATATTTTTCACATGCTTTACAATTTCATTTTTCTGCATGGAAACACCATGAGCACATAACCATCAAGGGACAACATGGTAGCTTTTATAGTATAAAAGCTAATTATAATTAACTGAACTGTGAAAGGCTTGTGCTTACTTACTTATTAGGTTGTTCACAGATGCTCTACATTCTAGCTAACTTTCAGAAAAGGCAAAAGTAAACAATTTGTTTACTGTAACAAAAATATAAGTTAACATAAAGGTGCCTTTCTTCAATTGCAGTTTTATTCGGGGCGTTTTACATCACAGACTCGTGACTTACAAAAAAAGTTGCTTATTACTAATTGTATAAAGTTGGAAAATAAAGACCCTCCTAATCTATTGCCACACCTTCACCACCACAAATTAAACCCAATCCTGCTAATCTTTAATTTTGTGAGTAGTTCACATGACTAACCCAGGGAGACTAGTCACGTGAGTAGCAGTTTGTAGGATCTGGCCCTATCTTTGCATAAGGCCTCAAATTCCAAACAACTTCATCAGGAGCAGGATTGGGAACTCTATTTATCAATTCAGTCACATCTAGAAAAAGAAAAAAACGTTTCTTAGGATAACTATATCTTGTACAGATTTTGTCCAAGGTCTGTAAAATGTGTATTATAATTCATAAATCTTGGTTGTAGCATGATAGATTTTTAAAAGAAAGCTGTCCTACCATTTATGCCATGGTCATCTTATATGTTTTTACACCGGATTTTTATGTGTTGTGGTTTTTTTTACTTGTTTTTTAAAAGCAAAATTCTGCAGGCAAGTGATGGTAATAGATTTTTTTATTGTACCAAATGATGCATCTTCTGGGTAACTATCATTATCTTAAATACTACCTTATTTGATCAAAGCTTTGCTTGAAACAAACTGTATTTCTAAGTCACTGGATAGCATGCAATATCCACCCCTACCCTACTTGGTTACTAAGGCCATCTAGTTACTTACAAAATAAAACAAGCAATCCCTAAAACAAGCACATGCTTCCTTTGCCTTGAGGAGGGAAGGGCAGGGGGGAGCTAACATGCTCCTTTACTCATGCATTACAGAAAAACATTGCTTCTGGAAGAGAAGGGCTTTGAAATACAACCCCATAAGATGATCATGGCAAGAATGGCAATATATATTTTTTGCATATCTATATATACACGTATATATCTGTGTGCAACACTTAGGGACCGGTCTTGCAGCCTCTGTACCTGTATGTAGACCTACTGGTATCGATGGAACTACTCGTGGGAGTACAAGTCTGCAGGACTAGGTTCCTAATTCAGTAGAAATGGAGGTACATGAAGAATCAGGAAGACTCTTGAAAAATAAAAAGCTCATCTTTCTTTTGCAGTATACAGCAAGTAACTTCTTTCGGTGAAGCTACTAAGCTATTCTGTTATTTGTACATTATACTTTTTTAGTTTGAAAATATATTTTTTATTACAGCATATGCAAAGTTTAATTGTTATAAGTTTCCTATGCCCTCAAGTAAAAACAATTAACTTTTAGTATCAAGGAAAGCTAAGATTAACATTGGCCAAACAGTGAGGATACAATGATGTTTTCAATGTCCGATATGTATTAAATGTTAAATAAAGGAATGATTGCTTAAACGTAATGAAAAACCATGGCACGAACAATGGGCAATGGGAACCTTTTAAATAACCTGGAGAAAACAAAGATAAAAAGCTTTGAGAAAGTCTGCCTTACATCAACTTAAAAAAAGTGATGGGGAGGAGTAGGGAAGAAACCACCTTAAAACTAACAAAACCAACAACAAACCACCTCCAGCACGGAGATTCTACGAGCTAGGCACTAAAATGCACAACCACATTTAAATGCACAAACAACTGCAGTCAAGGGGACGACTCATATGAACAGGAATTAGAAAGGGAGGTCTTGACCCTATCTGCTGCTGAGTTTTCTCCTGGAAGGTGGTCAGTACTTCTTGGCTGCCACCGCTCTCCTGCTTGACAAGATCAGCCCAACAGAACCGGCTGGCTCGGGCACTACAGTGGGTTGCCTTTCATCCATCACCACAACGAACTGCTTCCGGCAAACTCAAGTCACGTTCTCTCTCCCAGCTAAGTCCTTGCAAAAGCATATCCCTCCGAAGTTTCACTTCATGGCTTCGTCTGCAGGAGACGTGAGGGCGCACGGCTCTCTGCTCGCACCCGGGGTTGAGGCTGGAATAACGGGGAATCCATCCCATGCAGCCGAGGAGAGCTACCTCTGTGCCGGACCTACACTTTTTCTCTCTGCCTCAAGAAGCTCCATAACTTGCATGAAATGTCCATAGACCTTTCATCCCTCCAGAACTGCATTTCCTACACCAGCTTTTTAAAGAGAAGAGTATCAGCCTACACCATAAATGGTAATTCAGTTGCCATAGAGTGACAATGCTTGACTACACATGATGCTTCGTGACTCTACAGTACAGCTAAATAATGAAGCAAACAGGGTACTTCTCATGATGTTTGAAATGACGGGAAAAGGAGCAAAATGGAAAGAAATCCTGCATGTTTTCACACTGTAGTGGCAGTCTCTTGTGGCAACGTTAATTAAGCTTAGGTGAGAGGAGGGTATTTTGCAAGCAACTGGTAACTGACAAAACCAGGCTTGCCTTGCACACTAGTCACAGACAAGAGAGTATCTTACATTTCCAAATACAATATCCCTCTCTTCCAATTTAAGGTGTGCCTACTTCTATTTTAAATTAGATTCAGTTTTACAATGTTATTTTTTGCAATTATCAGTTCAATGGTGTTCACGTTTAGACAAAATCCTCTGTAGGATTTTGAAAGCTCCTGGATGTTTTGCTGCTTTGTTCTGGTACTGTTACGGATTCCTCCCTCAAAGACACACTGCCAGGGAACAACATCTGCAACAAGGATTCTTATCCTCTACAGCCTACAGCCTTTCACCAGAGGTGTCGTCCAGTGTAACTTGGCGGAGCAGTTGGTATCTGGAAATAAGGATAATAAACCCGTAACTGAGAGATCTAGTCTGTTCAAACACCAGTGTTATCATGCTACATGTACATTACAGCTTTCCAGACAGTAGTTCCAGAGAAAAGCAATACAAAGAAACTCGTCTTCCACCCATACAGTACATTTACCTCTCTGTAAAAAACATGACTATATATACACATTAATCTCTCATTTTACTATCTAGTGTTCTTCATAGTATTAATATCCAGCTCAAAACAAACAAACAAACAAAAATTCTCTAGCTTCTCATCCTTGAACTGCCTTGATGAATCCAAGCATCAGAAGGATGCTATTTGTTGCTGACAGCAAAGCCTTTTTATTTTATTCAGGTTGGCATGTTTCCCACTGTCTTGCCCACACAGGAGAATCCTTGTTATCTAGTCCCTCTTATTCACTAAAACCAACTAAAACTTTACTTATTTTAAAACAAAAAAAAATAAGCTGCAATCAGTCTGCATTATTTGCTTTTTAAATGTAGAGGTTGAGTTATGGAATCAGCTCATGATTCAAAATAAAGAAAACCCAACTCACATGAGTATAAACTGGCTCATGGGTAGATTTTTTTAAGCAGCATGTACGTATGCATGAAAAATATGGGGATGATAATTCTTCTTTTTCAACAATATACCTGGTATATGAAATGTCTTCGAGTGCAAATTACGCGTCTTGTGAAAAACATTTAGAACATCTGTTTGGCATCGGATCACTAAGCCATTCTTGAAAAAAAACAACAAAACAAAAAAACAAGCTGCAGAAAAACAGGTCTATCAAAGAATGGCATGCCAAAGTATCGTCTAAGAAAGAAAAATCAGTGCTATTAACATGAAAATATTCTATATTCCTCTTTTATGAATCCTTTTCTCAGAGATGTAAACATCTGTAACTTACAAAGAATTACATGCATTTTACAAGAAAATGGAAGATATGTGAGAGACCACCACTATCTGCAACAGTAATTCTTATTTAAAGTAATGTACGGGCCTGCAAACATTTGTGACTCACATCATCTTTAAAAAAAACAAAATCAGGTTAGAAATTGTGTCACTTAGTAGTCATGTTAAATACCTTAATACAGATGTAGCTTGAAAGGGCCACTGAACATGTAGCCTCACCAGAGAATTTGATTTACTCAAGCTGTACTGCAAAATGTGAATGGCCAAGTAAATTAAATGCAAAATACTTTGGAATTACATCTTTTCTAGAAGGAAGGGAAGCATTACATGCATACTTGCTGCTGGAATTTTCCTTGAGTAGCTTTCCCCCCTGCTGTGAATAAGCTAAAAGCAGGTTTTTCAATTAGCAGTGGTTGTACATATCAGTGCATATCAACGATTTCTAAAATCATCACATTTTGATACTTACAGTCCCACCATTTAGCACAACTGCCATCTCAGTTGGCTGATAAACATTGCTTCTAAAAGGAGCACTAGGTCTGCTTCCCAAACTGCCGTTTCGAAATCCTGCCGTTCTTAGCGCTGTGTTTAGAAAAGAGAGATCGTTCTTAGGAACACAATTAATGCTGCCACATCTCCTTTGAAATCATAAAAGTACCTTGCTTCCAGTTTTGTTATTGGGAACTCGCCATGGATTTTAACTTTCTTGCTGCCACACCAGTTTTCACATTGCTTTTGAACAGCAGTTTTTCTTACAGACTTGGGGATGGATCTCAAAAGAATCTGTATTACATAAAATTAACTGTTTGCTGTGGAATGGGAAGAAATTTATTTGAACCAAATTTTTCAAGTTTGCTTAGTCTGATTTCACTAGGAGCTCAGTGTCTTCCGTCGCCACATTTTTGATGTATCTTTGCAAAATACGTTGCACAAGTGCTTACTGTGTTGGTCTGGATACTGTGGGGTTAAGTAGAATGATCCTACATTTTGCTTTCTGTCAGATTCAAAGAACAGAGATCCAAAACATTGCTGGAGCCAGTAAGCATGCTCACAAACCCCCTGAGCATTACTTCAGCATGACTAGCGTATAAGGATTTTCCAGATGTTTCAGATTATATTTACTCTGAGAAACTAGAAATACAAGTAAATACTGCTTTTGATTAGCTTAAACATGGCAAATGACTGAAGCTAAAGTGAAGATCCTGATTGTCCTTCTGAATATTTATACCAGAAATACATCAGTCTCTCCATTAATCTTAGCACAAGTTTGGATTCAAGATGTATATTCTGACTGAGAGAGATGCATAGCTGGAAATACACTTCTTTCTCTCAAAACCAGTCTGGGCATTGGCACATACAAAATCTCTTTTACTTCAGGGGTAAAATCACTGAATTCAGATGTGGCCAGGGAACAAAGCTCATTTATCTGTGGGATTTGCATGGTTACAACGGGCAATACTCATCTGTGAGCTGTTAAATAGAAGCACGCTTAGCTGAGGCACACGGGGCAAGAATTTATCTTAGATTTCATTCAAATTACAATTCTAAAGCTCTCTGGCTGAAATTGTGAATGAGCTGAAGTTTACAAGAATTTCAGCATAGCCTTCAATGAAGTCAGGATTTAATAGTTGCACTGTGTGGAAAAAGATTTAAATGGATCCTCCTGCCATATGCCATCCTCTATCCACTGCTGCTCCTCTCTTTGGGAGTTGTGCGTAGAAATGGAGAACAGTATTGATTTAACACAGAAATTTAGAAATGCAGCCCTGCAAATGCTCCGTTGTTGGACTTCAGATACACACAGACGCTCACTTGCTCTGTATTTTTAAATTAGGTATTTTTGAAGAACAAAAGGAGAACAAAAGATGAAAATGGCTAAAATAGAATTATGTGTGTGTGGGTTCAATATTTAACCATCTCAGGGTCAGTAGTATCTTTTCTTTGTAGTTTGGCATCTTACCGTATGTTAAAGAGAAATAACTGCACTGGTATTTGCTAGTGCACATAAAGGGAAAAAAATATCTTTATGATGCATACTATCATTAAAATATTTACACATTTACACAAAATTTCCATGGTAATTTCAAAGTCATCTTAAAGAACCAGTAAATTCAATTTCATATTGCTAAATTTTCCTTCCCTCTTACCACAGTAAGTCTAAAATTCTTTTAACATGGGAACCTGAGACAAAGCCTGTGGACAAAATATCATTTTGGAATTTTCTTCTCATACCAGTCTTACCATTTTTCCTTGTCCTTTTTCCAATACTATTAAATAAATCTACTTGTATAGAGTATGTATACGTTAAAAAAAAAAAATAGTGCTGAGAAGACTAAGCCAATGTCGTGTCAAAGCCTCCTTTTAACACATATTTTAAATTTTGTTAACTTTGTGTTTAGACATCGGTTCTGAGGGTTCCTTGTAATACTAACGGTTGGGACATGAAATGCAGTGAGTACCAGAGCTGCTCAGGCTTGGCTCTCTGGGCAGCTGTGGCATTCTGTATTTCACATCCAGATATGTCATGTATAAGGCAAGTTCTCTTTGCCTTAGGGAAGCTGCCCCACTAGTGTGTGCACTGCACTTCCAGAGAACACCAAGAACTCATTCAACTTGCCTTTTTCCAGGGTTTCTAAATACTTTACTAACATTTTTACAAGACACAGGTATGAAAATAATTCTTAAGTAGATATTTTAACATACCTACCATATGAATATTAAAATCCCAGATTAGTATTAGTATTAAATGATTTTTAACTAACTGACTTTTAAAATAGTTTTGCTTTATTAATGCTTAAATATATTCCTGGAATAAAACAGCTCTTCTTATGTGTAACTTGGAGCTACGTTTTGCTAAGAAAGACAAACTAGGAGAATATATACTTGTTTGAATGTATAGTTTAAAGGTTATTCAGATCCTTGAAATACTGCTTAAAATCTAAAAAAAAAAAGGGGGGGAGCAAAATTACTAAATTACTTTACACAAGTATTAATTGAAAAAGCAAGAATTAATGGAAAATATGTTCATTTTACAACTAGTAGATCTTACATTCCTAAACGTCATTCTTAAGTGAAGAAAGTACCCTTCCTTTAATTTCTAAACTCTTAATGATGAATTATTGCATTGAGGTTAATGAAATGAATAAAAGAAGAGAATGTTCTCTACATACCTGCAGAGAGTGAATTGCAAATAGATTCCAGGTGCTCAGCCACTGACAATGAGCAACACAGTGATCTGACTTCAATTAACACTTCAGCAGCCATAGTATGTGACCTGAATATTATTAACTTCTATTTACTTTAAGTCTCTACCGTACTAGTAAGTTTTGTCTCCAGACTCTGATGTCACAAGTCTGTGCCTAAAGAACTGCTGCAAAGAAATAATCAATCTGTTTTGGTTTATTAAAGAAGTATGTTTCCTTCTCCCACTTGCCATAGAAATAGGAATGACATGCATTTGTTATGATAAATATTAATAAGGGCATGAGATAAGGAAATCTATTTTGTATTGTATAAAAGTCAGATTAAAACAGAAGATAAATTGCACTATAATAGACACCACAATGATTTTATAGATATCACGTCTATCCATTGCACTAAAAAAATTAATCACTCAGTGACTAGATCAAAAAGGAGCTTCCAGTTCGCTTCTTAAATGTATGCATGAATGGGAATAATACAGAGTGAAAGGTCAAATTTTGTTCTTAGATCTGCCTTAGTCAGAAATAACTCCACTGAAGCCACTGCAGTTACCTTACTATGAAATTAATTTAATGCGAGATGAAGGACTGTAAAAAAAAACAAACCAAACACCTCTACTTTTACAGTCCATCATGAAGCTGCCTCTGCTGCTCTAGCACATTAGTAATAAACAAGTTATTTTTTTTTACCACTGCCCTTGGTATATACTTATAGAACTTAACTCCTTTCTGTTCAAAGCTTCCATACTACAAGGAGACCTTTAAAGTTCCTGCTAAAAGCACTGAGAAGAAAAATGCCTTCCTGACCTGACCTTGTGCCAAACAAGAGTGTTATTTTCCTCCAAGTCTGGTCTATATCCAGAGGAAATTTCAAACCCAGAGGAAATCAAAGATGCATAAAAATGAATAGGAAGGTGAAGCGACTGGATGACGTGCCCCAAGCCGCCTTCTGGGGGCTGCCAAAGCGATGTAGCAACTATTGGCTGGGATACCAAAGTCGTTTTATCAGAGGGAATAAAAACCAATGTGACTAGTAATAAAATCTCTAACTGTGGGACAGCACCAGACTGCAACCTGCACCGCAGAGCACCACCAGGCTCCTGCCCCCATCGCCGGTCACAGAAACATCCCTGTGTATTTCCTGATACGGGTTAAATATTCCACAATGGTTTGGATCTCTTAAGCAACCACTTCTTGCTGGAGCCCTTTCAGGAATCACTCAAAAAACATTTTCACTGCAAATTTTAATGATGTGTCATCACATATTGTTCTGTGCCACCAAACAGCTATGACAAGGAAAGCAACCATAGCCTTGAAACCTCTATCTGTGGATACTCTGTTCAGACATGAAAGCCTTCAGAACAAAGACTGTCTGTGAACTTGTCTGTACGCCATTTGGCATTTTTTCCCCTCACAGTGTCATAAAGTGGCACTAAATCCCATTTTAATGGAAATATAATTAATAATAATTATTCTGTTGCTCAAGAGGCTGAGCATTTTTAACAGAGCACTTAACTTGATATTTTTCTTGGGGGTTTTGGGATATATTTCATATTAAATGTTGTCAGCTGATAATGACACAAATGTTATTTAAACTATTTTAAATTAGAAGCTATTTTTTCCACAGTATTTTTTTTTGTCTTTCAGTGTTGACTTCATATTTGAAATTGTTCTATTTCTGAATGAAAAAACAACATGCAGGAGAATAATCTTAATTAAACATTTTTCTGTATTGCATTTTTTTTTTTCACGTATTTCCCCCCACTAGCTTTTCATCTTAATGAAAACTGCAGAAGGGAACAATACGTAGTGTGCAAAATACGACATTTGTAATGACCCTTGTTTTGAACAGCTGAAAAATGTCTCATACAGCTGATTTTCTTGGCTACCACAGAAAAATATAGTCATCTATAGTAAATTCTTACCTGCATTATGTTCATCCATTGAAAAGGCTTTATTTTCCATGTAGCTCCGAGGAAGCTGTATATCTTCCTCAAAAGCAGTTTCACGCATCCTTGGCTGTGAAGTATCAAAATAATTGGGAGTGTTTTCCTGCTGTGATGGAAGGATGGTACAGTGGACCTCTGGGATGGCATGAAAAATAACAAACACCCAACCACTGGACACCAGTGCAATAGCAAGAGTGGGATCACTCCATTTGTCTCTTCTCTTTAGCTCGGCATTACCAAAGAGGTACATAGTCATCCAGGCTACCCAAATCAGAATGGAAAAAAAAAGTGTTATAATGAGGCATACTCCGTTTTTCTTCCATTTCTTAAACTTCCCACAGAGAGTGAAAAGAGAAAATCCCATGGTAAATACCATCAGGAACATAACGTAAATCAAAGCCATAGCAAAATCCATCGGTTCGTAGCTGCAGGCCAACTTGTTATCTCTGACAACTGTCAGTATTAACCACTCGGTTGCGATAATGACCTGAACGAGCATCAGGCAGATTGCCACACCAGCTAGATGCCAGCCAGACGGACTCTTCCCATGTCGAACTAGTCTACGAAGTCTCCAGGCTTGAGCTAGCAAGCACGAGAAGCACAAAGCAAAGATAACTCCCCACAGAAACCTTCGAGTAGAGCACACCATTTCATCTTCTTGGATGATGAAAGCAAACGTCAGCCCAAACAGTCCGAGAGTCCCAAAAAGAAAGAGGAAGTGCATTCCCAGGGGGCTCTTCTTCTCCTTGTCCTTGATGAAGGGCAGCCTCGCCAGCAAAATCAGCATCAGCAGTAACGTGGTCAGCACACCTGCCCCTGCAACGGCCTCCACGACTATCCCCCAGATGGCATCCAGGTTGCACAGGTAAACGTACTGAGGGAGAAGATCCAGTCCGCACCCTCGAGGTGTACTTGAGTTTTCAGAAGAGCCATAGCTGATCACGAAGAGGAGGAAGAAACCAATCGCTCGGTAGGTTTTCATTTTTCTGTCTGAGACAACAAAACATTTGTTTGTTTAGCTACAGTTCACTGTGGAGGATTTCAGGGCAGTTGGAAGCACGCTCGTTTCAATAGCCCTGTTTACTGGGGTTTTTTGCACTGGATTTGCAGCTGGCAGAGCCCACCCCCGGCGCCCTTTGCTGCCCTCCCAGAAAGCTGCTTTTGCCTGTTGTACTCAGAATGCAAACTGACTCATCTCTGTGGTTGCACTGATTGAGAATAACGTTTCCAAACACTGCCCCTGCAAATATCCTAAAATGTAGCCAGAAGAAATTATGCATCCTGTTGCAAAATGATATATTCTCTACAGTACTTTGTTGTTCAAATTCAGGTGCTTAAAGTATCTGTAAATTGCACTGGGCCTGACAAAAGTGTGAGTTGGATCAGAATGAGACTGTTGCACAGCCTTGCTCGTTTTTATAAGGTCAGAGTCAAACCACTTTTTTTTAAAGGATAGAGTAGTCCCAGGAAAACAAACATGGTGCTTTTTGTAAAAAAGGAAAATCTTGTTTTCATGCTCAGTCAATAGGCAGTTATAATATTCATTCTTTTCATCCTCTTCCAAAGCCCAGGTATTAGATTGCATTTGCAAATGGAAATGCTTGGCTAGAAAAATCCCATATTCTGTGACAATGGTGCACACATGCAGTGTCATCAATCAACTAATCAAAAATGAATGACTCATTGTGCTTCTTAGCAAGTCTAAAACCATTCAAAGGAAACAAACAACAAAAAAACAGAGCATCACTTTCCCCAATCCAGACAGTGAACAATGGTAAACTCTCTAGGAAGACAACACGTCTCCCATTTAGCCATCAAAACCAAAAAACCTGGATGAATCTCAAGTTTTAAGAACACAGGTTTTAGGTGCTTTAAGAAGATATAGGTTAAGGCATTTGCTTTTCTTAAGCAAAGCAGGGCAAAGGAGATTGTTAAAAATGTACCCTCTAACTGAACAGTCTGGCCCAGTGAGAGCTGCCCTGCAAGGGCAGGCTGAAGTAAACACTGTGTGTACCAGAAGTGAAACCTGATGCTGTTAACCTTCACTTGCATCAAAATGTTCGGAGTAAGCCTGCCATTTGCATGGTATTACCATATGGAGGAAAAGCACCATATAACCAGGCAATAATAGTCATGTAGCTCACGTGATGTGCTTAAGATACAAAGCGCGAAGCGGAGAAGCTGTTGGTAGCGCTTTTGTAAGTTAGACAACCGGCCCTAAGTGATTACCCATCTACAGATACTTCATAAATCTGACATGCATTTAATGAAAACATTGAAAAGTTTAATGAGAGTTGAAAATGATTTAAAGTAAGGGTGCAGTGGTGTTGTATTGAGCATGATCAGTCATAACCAATACTAACACTAGTTACATAGACTGGCTGAAACAGGACAGAGTCTCTCCTACAGCTGAGAACTAGAGGTTTTCTTTCTGTGCATTAGTCATGTTATGAGAAAAGTTAAATCTTGAGGATCTCCATCTTCAAACTAATGTCCATTCCCCTTTCACTGAGCAACCACCAATGCTCAGTTTCAGCCTCTGCCAGGAGACAGATGATGGAAATTACGCTTTTTCCTATTAGGCACCAAGACGGCAAATATGCTAATATAAATGTGTGATGACTTTATGGTCTTCATTCAGACAACCGACAAAAAAGCTTATTACAAAACTTCATCTCAAAGGTGGAAGCTGTGACAAAGGATGTGATCTGGGATTGGACAAACAGAAAACCAGTAATCGATGATCTGTGCCTGCCCATAGAAATGACAGTATCCCTGCACCGTTAAAAGGGCTACAATCCTCTAATGACCTGCAGCTAATGACTAATGATTTTTTTTCCCTACCTAGCTGTAAATTTACTTTATGGTGAATCAGTAGAATATTTACTTATTTATATTTGATTTGTGTAACAGGTTTCTCAATGACTCTGTCACAACATTCACATTAAAAACACTGACTTTACAAACAGAAAACTAATCATCAGTGAAATTTATTCATTTTTATATTGAATATGGTTACACTCAATAAATCTCCTTGCCCTGTGAGGACATAATTAACTAGAAGGAAACATTCTAAAGGTAATTTTGCAATTCCTGCTATGCACAAGGCAGTTCCTACTTCAACTGCTGCATTTACTCTTTAGAATATCAAAAATGTCCTAAAAAGAGTGAAATGGCCAGTGCTTGCTGATGCAAAGGGAGGAAATCCACTAGGATCTACTAAGGCAGTGCTGCAAACCGCTAGTACCAACTTCATGACGCTGGGGATCACATGGAAAATTATTCAAAATTCACTCTAAATGCCACCCAAACTGGAAACAATAAACAGCCCTTGAGTGAAGATCACATTAATTTTCCACTATGCTATCACTTTCAAATTACGCTATGCATGTACTAAATCAGTTTCAATACTTTATTAGATACTCTCCAAAGACCTGGGGGGCAATGAATTAAGTATCTCCAGTTCTAAGATATTTTCCAGTTTTCTGGTTACTTCATTCATGTCATGTAACCCTCATGTGATTGAGCTATTCTAGGACAGTCTGTTTCCATGGAGATTGTGCTGCATGGGTAAGCAGTCATATTGTCAGCCCATCATTTGTTTCCTCTTCCTGTTTGGAAGTGTTTGGGAGGGAGGAAGGGAGGGTTAATGAATTTCGAGTATTTTCCCCTCTACGAAGAAGTAGTTTCTTTTGGAAAGGGGGAATTAAGCTCTAACAAAGTATACTGAGAATTCAGACAAAATACATATTTAGAAGTTCAACTCGAGAGCAGTTTCCCTAAGTTGCTTCTGTTTGTGAAATTACTTTTGGAAAAGCTAATGGAGATAAACAGTGGTTCTCTTAGAAAGCTTCTAGACACCTACAGTATTGACCAAGAAATCTCTAGGACTGCTGACAGGTATTCTTGGCATGAAATCATATTCATACAAAATGTCAGTGAGTCTCGCTGAACACTAGATACTGTCCACACCGAAGCTTGAAAGCAGGACTCAAAATCTCCAAATGAAGAATCTTTTCCTCACTACTACTATCACTATAGCCATGTTTGCAATCTGTTTACTGTCTGTTTCTGCCTGACAAGGTACTGGCAACGTTAATAATCAACCTTCTGTGACAATACCAACCAAAATCCCCCTTCCAGCACTGGCACTCAACACTGAACTCGGGCTGCTGTAGAGACAGGGAGAAAAGCTGCATTACAACATACAAGTATGGCAAGAGCTGAAACCATAGATTCCATACATTTAAAGGAAAACTAGAAAGTCTTTTTGCCAGAGAAGTTGTTTTGGAAAAGTGAAGTATATCAATATGGGGGGTTTATTAAAATAATGTCTTCCTCAAGCCTGTGCTGTGGGTGGAGTGGCAGAGTCCTGTGTCTCAAGATTTTGTAGTAAAGTCTGCACATTATCGCCAGTAGTTACCAGTAACTGTAGAGGAGGAGTATTTTTACCCCTTTATGTCTAGAGTCGCTCTTAGCAAAGTTATGCAATCTCACGGTAGTAACAATAGTGCTGGATTTGACTGGCACTTCACTTCTATTACCAGAGAGCTACAGCAACAGTAAGGCAGAAATGTCACAGAAACATTCCAACACAGATAGAGTGACACCGATATATCCCCACATAGTTAAATGGAACTGTTGATACAGAAGGCAATCAACTTGATATTTCCCCCCCCCCAGATCCTCCTCCAAAAGTGTATTTCATTTAAACTATTAAACCAACATACCTGAACCCAGAGCAATCACAAGCACTTAAAATGAGTCAATAAGCCTTACACATTTTAGGCAAAAGCAGCAAACAACTATTTGGAAGCTGTCTTGCTACAGTCCTCAATTTTTTCGTCCAAAATCTACTCTCGATGACGACAGTAATAATTCCACTGTTTTCAACAGAGTGAAGTCCCCTCTATTATCTGGTGTGGAATCACTACAGAAAGGGCAGACACAAAGCTGCCCCAGCAGGTATGAAGTACAATTACAAGCAACTAAGCAGAAAGAAAATCTCACAGTTGTCATCAAAAAATTGTCACGCATAAAAATCAATGAGACTTTCAATAGTTAAAGAGATATTAGCACTCTTTGGTCAGAAGACTTATCTGCTCAAAAAGATACTCCTGCATGCTGCTAGAGAGTACAGACACAGAATAAATCTCTTACCGTGCAAAGATTTAAGGTTAGGCTGTTCATAGTTGGTTAGACTATTCCTAGTTGGATGTATTATCTGTTCCCCTTTTTAGAGTTCTAATGGTAATCAATTGATACAGGAAGATGCATCCAATCACAGAGAAGAAAAACAGCCTAGTAAATAAAAGCGATAGTAACACAAATAGTAACCTGCTCTGCCACACATAGGCAGAAGACTGGTTCACTGTATAATTTCCAAAAGAAAACCGCCCCCACCGCGAAGTGTTGCGGAGAGGTGCTAGTGAGTGAGGAATTAATCACAGCATGGGATCTCTGCCAGCTCCTTTTGATCAGATTTGAAGAACGAGCTTCAGGACTGATAACAGAGTAGCAACAGCCAAGCAGAGATCAGACTACTCAAGAAATGTATTTCCAGAATAATAATTAATAGTGCAACTGTGCTTTGTATGCAAAAGCGCAGCAGTGATTTAGACATCCCCTGCATATAATACAGAATAATACAGATCCTGCTGTGTACAGCTGCACGATTATGGAAAGCAAGACCCCACTCCAAAAAGGACACGTAGAAAAAGTACTGCTTTCATTTAGAAATACTTTGCAATGCTGAATATAATAGGTAATGATCTTTCTAATGGTCTAGGTGCTGACAATCCTCTTTGGTCAGATTTTGTACATCGCCTGTGCCTAGATACTTCTGACTCTAACACCTGATGTTCATTATAGTACAGATAGCAGTTGATGCTTTTCTTTGCTAATTCTCAGACTGTTTCTATTCATGTCACAGCCTCATGACAGATGGGTTTCCTTCACCTGATTTCTTCTGATGCAGCAAGAGAACACCTCAATCAACACTGATACTCACTGCTGGTAAGTAGCAAGCGTTATCAGCGACAAATAGATACTTGGTACTACAGCGACGATACCCAACCTAGGTGTTTAGGTTCGGCACGCAGGAAATCCTTTTAGCCCTGGGATAAACATTCTGTCAGGTGTAAACAAAGGGTTCACCTAAGTGCTAAATCCTATCGCTGTTTGGCTTCGAGGAGAGGTAATACAGAGACAGGGCTTTTATCAGCTAAAGAGAGAGCTGCTAACGCCGCGGAGCTTTCCTGCGGGGCTGCACTGCGCCCAGCGCTGCGCACCCACAACCCGCCCGGGGCTCTCCCCTCCCGCCGGCCCCAGGACCACACAGCAGCACCGAGGGGCCGACAAACGGCTCTTCCCCCCTCGGCCAGATCCCATTACTGCTGCCCTTGAGTGAGCTGGGGAACAGCGCGGAGGTGCCTGGCTTTGCTGCAACTACCCCGTGGGTGCGAAGTCAAAGCAACCCCCTCCTCCAGCCCGGTCCGCAGCTGCCGCCTCGCCGGGCTCCCCTTAATCCGCCGGCAACCTCCTCCTCCCGTACGATGTCTGTCCCGCTCCAGCCTCCTCTCTTTTGTCCCTCCGCTCATTTCTCTCTTCGGCTTCTTTTTCCAGTCTCTCCCTCCCCCGCCTGTCTCCGTTCCCCTTCCCCATCCTGTCTCCGAACTCCTCTGCCCACCTCCCTAGTATTCCTCCC
>VWZK01000764.1:375314-391953 GCA_013396935.1 Baryphthengus martii | reverse complement strand
GCTCGACTCGGCGGGGCCGGGCTCGACACGGCGCGGCCGGGAGCAGCGCACCCCGCCGGTACCGGGGTGTCCTGGCACCGGGGATCTCTCGGGAGAGGAGCACCCACAGGGCCAGGGTGCGCACACAGACACAGACACACACAGAGCTGCGTGTGCGGCGTGGCACGTATACGCCTCTATAAGCGTAGGCTTGTACAGTCGGCCACACGTATGGTCGCAGCTCTACGTGCTCCTACAAGGTGACGTGAAGGCAGGACACAGGGAAAGGCGAGCGCTGCGCTGGGCTCCTGTGCCGAGCCGGTGAGGGCGGGAGGAAAGCGGGCAGCGTGGGTGTGGAGAACACCTGCCGGGCGCACCAGCTGCGTGTGCACACCCGCGGCCGAGTCGGGGATTTCAGAGGTGAGAGGTTTTGCAGCCCTGTGACGGTTGGGTGTTTTGCGACGGGCTGGACACGTTCACCAAATCGGCCCTGAATGCCTGTGTCCAGCTGCTGCTACCTTAGACAGCAGCTAAACATTCGGAAGAGAAAAATGTTAAGTGACTCCTGCTGCTGCTGCTGCTGCAGCAAAATTCAGGAGCAGACCCCGTGAGCACACGAGGCCCTGCGAAGGTGATGGCGAAAACCCTTCAGCATCTGCCTCCTACCCTCTCAACATGCAAGTAGCCTCATGCTTTCCAGCCTTTCCGCAGTTCAACTGTGAGACGGTCACAACCCTTATGCACAGGAGGGGCTTCCTGCAAACTCCAGGAGGAGTTACCTGTAGCAAGGAAAGACAGTTCAGCTTCAGCGTATGATGTTCAGGAGCACCAGAAACTTGTTCACCATTCCAACAGTAAGTGTACGTTTGTGTGACACATCCGTGGCTGGCGGCCGTGCTGTATCGTGCGTCCGTGGGCTTCTGCCTTCGCTGAAACCACTAAGGAGAAACAGAGCAGCTAACAGTTGATGTGGTGTTATCAGCAGGGAGTGACTGATGCCTGTCCTTCCTGAAGGCAGGCGGCATGCTGCCCTGCTTGCCAGGGTTTCATATCTAGAGCCTTCCAAACAGAAACATCTGCTCTGAAATGTGAGTTCTTCAGCACAGGAAACCAGTAACCTTTAAACGGACCCATCCTAACATGTGCGGGCTTATTGAGATGTCACTTCTTATGCCTTGAGGGGTTACCTGAACTTCTCAGTGAGGCTGACATGGAAGAAATCCGACAGTGCAGTTGGGCTGTAATTGTCTGTGTTTAGGCAGGGTAGTGGGGGGAGAATAGCTGAGACAGAAGAACAATTTCACATTTCTGCTCTTTTCTCTCTCAATTTCTCTGCCTTGCTGATTCTGGATTTTAGGCATCGGCTTTATTTGAGTCACACGTAAGCAATAATACCCTGCCCTTGCATCAGTCGATATCTATGTGCTATTCAAAGTAAAACAGGATAATTTTACAGAAAGTGAGGTGGTGAGAGGTGAAGCAGCTGTAAACTGCCCAAGGTCACTCAGCAGTCTGGCAGGAGAGTAAAAGATACTGATTCACCAGATCAGTCTGTACCCCCCTTCGGCCTGGGAGCCTGAGCCAAGCACCCAAATACTACAGTAACAGCCAAAGACCTTTTTTTTTGTATAAATAAACACATAGAGTTCTCTGTACCACGCTGGATACAGAGAGGTAGAGCAGAGGGGAGGATGAATCACAAGAATTCATGTGCTGAAGGTCTTGGCCCGCTCACAAGGGAGCAATGTACTGAGCTCTTCAGCAAATGCAAATCTTGGTCATTGTTCCCTTCTTTCTGTGTGTCTCTGACACAACCCGTGGTACGAGGAAAGGAAATGGCCTCCCCCATTTGCCTTTTTGTGCTAGAACAGGGAAGATAATGTCCCTCTCAACCATTAGTAGTAGATCATTTAACGAATAAGCCTGACTTTTGTCCTGCTGAAGCAATTTTTAGTGTTAGCTACCACAAAAATGTATAGAACAGAACACAGAATCATCAGGGAAATTATAGGAGGACTTTGTAGGTAGATGGACTAAATTACAGCTTCCATTGCATTACTTTTCTGAGTAGTTAACTTGGAAAATATGTTCTGAAAACGTGCTTTTATTAAAGGGGAAAGTATTTCCATCAGTCAACCACTAACCAGCAACTTCAGCATTTCCTCACTTCAAGAGAGCGGGTGGAGCGCTCTCATAGGATGGAGTAGGTGCAGGATGACCCAGGTGGACTGTGTGAATTCTCTGATTTTCCATGGTGCTCCCAGCTCCTACGACACTTCCTGGGACCTGTGGAGGCTGCAGCCAGCGACTGCCTGCATGTGAGCACTGCTTGGGGGAGACTAAGAAAGGGGTGAGGTGTGCAAGGACAAAGTAAAAGTGAAATATGGACGAATCTGCCTATGCCATGCAATACTTTCCAGAGCTTAAAAAGCTCCATGGGTTTGTTCGTCTCTGAAATAGTGAAGAATTACATATGTTACAGATTTATCTCTATTTTAGACTAGGTGTATATATGTAGTGTACTCAACTTGAATAACCCCCCACTTTTCAGTAATTTTACTCTTCCTATTTGCTGTAACACACATTTTGTCATTGAACAGATTTTCAGGTTTTTTTTCAATATTTGATTTCCTGCTTGTGACACTAGGTAAACAAAGAGTCTGTGTGTTGCTGCGTGTCCCAAATTTTTTTCTCTTCTGCAGCAGTGCTCCTAGCAGGATTTGACAGCAGAGAGAGAGCGTGTTCCAGCAGCACTGAGTCGATAGCACTCACCCATCAACAAATGCCAAATCCGTATTGCCACAGACTGTCATCCTCACTTCAGAAATTTGCTGTGTCCCAACCTGAGATAAAGGCAATTTCCATCCTCTATTCCCTTCTTTCCCTACGGGGTGCCAAGAAGGTGTCACGCTTACTGTGGGAGCAGGCAGAAAAACTGTCAGACAGTATTTCACCATCAGCTTTACTATTGTACGGCAGGTCCTACAGAATCTTTTCACTTGGTAGACTGATTTTGCAGCTCCTGCCAGCCTGGAACTGTGCTTGTGCCAGTGCAATTTAAGTAGAATGTTTCATTAAGAGATCAGCAGTAGGCACATGGAAATGACAGCGATCATTAAGTCTGCATTACTGTTGTTTGCATTAGGGAGCACAGAGGGGCCCCGGGCAGAGACCAGACTGCACGGCACGAGATGAAGCCAGCCCCTCTACGTGCGGTGCAGCCTGTAAACCAGTTCGCTTTCCAGCAGTCCCTGAAAGGATACCCTGAGACAAACCACGTGCCTAAATCATAGGGTGACCAGGCTGTGGTAGCGCTTCCTGGATGTTCAGACACCCCAATAATGAACACGACAGGAGAGAATACGGAGAGCCTGGATGAATTTGCCCCAACCAATGGTGTGTGGTTGATTTACACCATTTCTGACCCCCAAGCAGAGGTACTTTTCGTTCTACAAATCCCTGCAGCGTGATTAGTTTGCCTAATACTTGCCCTGCTTTTTCTTAGGGCAGGATACAAATCCTGGTGCTCCCATTGGTTGGCAGCATCGAGGAGATGGCGAGATTTGTGTGACCACTGCAAGATGATTTCTCTGTAGCTGCAGAGAGTTTCACACGTTGCTCCTTGCACTGCCAAAGGCAGAGTCTGCTCTCCACAGTCCTCTGTTAAATGGGTCTAAGTGGCCAAATGTGGTTAGTGAGGAGGAGAAAGAGAATTGAAGGAAGGAGAGAGTCTTGAAATCAATATGAAGCAAAAGATGGATGGTGGGAGGGAGATGGATACATCGAGGAGAGAGAAAGAAAGAATTATTGAAACATTAAGGAGAAATGAAGAACTTATATCCACAGCACAAAACAATGGTGCTCTCAGGATGGATAGTGTGTTGGATGTCACATCCGTGTTCAGAACCAAATTATAACTGTTTTTCAACTTGGGTTAGACAAACCAAGGTAAGAACACGTCTTTTATAGCATTGCACCTACTAATAACTCTTTGACGGCTGGCTATTAAATAGAACCTGTCCTGTGGTTCACCTCATCACTCGTAACATGCCGTATGGAAAGGCAGTGAGTCTTCTCCACTTATTGGTCACAGCTCTCAACAGCAGGACAAGAGAGTAGCAGTGAAGGCAAGATTTACCGTGCAGTCAATGTGATAATTTTTTGTTTTCTCAACATATTTCTTTATCAGACAGTAATGCATAAATGCTTGCTTTCGACTGCAGAGAAACATGGACAAGTTTTAAGATCTAATGCACCTGGTAGAATTCGATTAAAACACAACTTGAATCAAGATAGTCTGTGACACCAGGCACATGTGGTTAAAATTCGTATGACTGGCAATTTCCACACTTTTCAATCCTCCTTTCACAAGGAAAACCACCAGAGAGAGAGATTTAAATCAGCATCTCTCTGGTTTATTCAATTATTGCTGTACACTCTCTGAGGCTCTAGTTAGCTGCATACCTTTCAAACCAGCCAAACCACTTTGATTTGAAAAGTTTATACTTGACCTTTGCTCAGGCAAAGTCCCAGTTGGGTTAATATAAATTGGATCAGGCAAATGATTTGTGGCTTTCTGTTCCTGGCATGAGAATATTTCCTTAAAATGGCATGTGACCCTGACCAAGACTGGCAACTTCTGCTTAAGAACCGAGAGCTTCTTCCTAGTGAGCAGCTGTTGATGGCAGTGGGTGCAGTGAGGTTTCTTAGAGTGACAGCTCTATGATAGGCAATGGCATTAAATGGTTGTGGAGTAGAAAACCTCCCTCTACCCGCTATGGGTTCTCATTTTTCCCTTAAATCACACATCCTGGTTCTGACTGTTCCATTCAAGCAGCTCTTGTATTCCTTTAGATTTTAAACAAGATGCAGCTGTTCCAGTAAGTATTATGTGTGTGTTTATATCAATGAAGGAAGCGTTTTCCTAGCTTTTACTGCAAGGGTTGTCTTGGTCATCAGAAGCAGTCATGTTGTAGGCACACGCCTCTCCTCACAGGCGGCGATTGTGCTCCAGGCTGTGCACACAGCCCTGCCTATGGATGCTGCAAGGAAAATGGTGCAGTTACCTAAAACACACATATTTTCTACATCCTATCCCCTCCTCAAAATGTTAGAGGTGTCAGTCGGTGTACCTGTGCCATGCTCAATGTACTTACATTTCAAACGGGCTTGATTTCTAAGTGCTAGTATTTATATCTGCCAGTTTCACACCTACACTGTGATCTAAAGAGTTTTTTTCTGAATGCTGCCAAGAATCGTGCTGGTACCTCTTGAGCGCAGTATCGTTAATGCCCTCATCTGTAATATCTCCTCAGGGAGGTAGGAAGCCACACCCGGGGGCTTTGCTGGCCTTCCTCTTTATTGGTGTGTTTGGTGAAAAATATTGGCCTCTATTGTAGACTTTCTGTGTGTCTAAAAACAAATAGCATTTACATCCCGGCAGAATATCGAACAGACTCCCTCTTTGTGAGCTGCCCAGGTTTTTGTGTTGCTGAGACTGTCACCTACTGGCCACGGAGCAGCTCACCAGGATCTCGGGAACAAAGTCAGAGTATGATGAATTAAATATTTAGCTTTACCTTGAGAAATTACACCACTGAGATGTCCCTGTTTTATCTAACTGTAAACACGGTGATAGTTCTGTAAATGGAGGTAGATCAAGAATCCAGAAAGCTTCCTCATTTATAAAATGTCCAGATTTCATAGTGTTTTAATGAAAAGGAAACCAGGATCTCATCACTGTGATGTGGGGTGAAATGCTAATTCTAGGGAATATAATAAGAGCAGAGTAAGCCATAACCAACACTCAGGGGAAAGGTAAAATAAAAAAAAAGACCAGCTATTCTGGCTCTGGTGGATTTTCATCATGTTAGAGACAAGACATCCTTAAGAAAGGGCCATATCTTAGTATTGACCAGAAGAGCTGAAGAGAAATCACAGGACCTTTATTGAAGATCTACGTTACAACTTTTACAAGAAAGGAGAAGAATTGCACTAAAAAACTCTTGTAGCTCTGTGTGTCCTTGTCCTCCCCTCACATCTGCTGTCCCTGCTAGCTCATTTTCTGCCAGTCTTTGGGCCAGAATCTCAGCCAGTGTAAACAAGAGCAAGTTTGAATTCACAGCTAGAATATGGGACTGTGGGGTGGTTTACTCTCCCTGTTTCGATGAGCACTCCACCCTGTTCCTCCCCAGACCTGAGAGCAGGTTAATGTACTGCCTGAGACGCACTGTTCAGCTGGGATTTTTGTCTGTTTAAGACACAGAAATGAGTTGGTGAGCTGGACAACAGGTGCCAGACTGCAAAACTGTGTCTTTAGTGGCTATTTCAATGGAGCACGGCTATCTATAGCTCTTCCTAAAATCTGTAATATTTTTCTTATATGTAATTGAGCTGTATTACTGGCATTCTGCAGGCCTGCTGGTAGGATAGGAAAGTGAGTGCCACAGACGCTGTTCATGACAAGTATTCTCAGCTCACTTGGTGTTACACAAGGGTATTGCTGCCTGAAAGCATGTCTAAAGCAACCCTCAAGCTCACTGCCGCGTGTCGTCCTGAAACTTTAAAGAGGAGATCTTTTTAATGGATATTTTTCATGTGCCTTTCAGTTCACATCTGTAAAAAATAGATTTCATGTACTTCCACAATACTTTTTGACCACGTGTGGAATCAATCCCTAGCACTGTATTTATGCTGTGGCCATATTTTTATTGCTTATTAGCTTTTTTTGTGAAATGAGTACATTATTTCCCTTTGTTTCCCTTCATTCCTGTGCTCGAGCACTTACAAGCTTTAATTGTTTTCAGAGAACACTGAGTGCCTGGATGTCTCTCTTATGAAAGCAAGTGGCTGGTTAAAAACAAAACTGGAGAGATTAGAGTCTGTGTGAAATTCCACTAAATTCAGTGAAAATGGTCATTTCAGAGGAGTTAGGATCAGATTTCAAATGCATTTTCTGAGAGGCTTTGAACTGGTGGATTACTATAGGATGCTGAGTCTCAGTCGTGTCCCTCCCCTAGTATGGAAAGGATAATACCATTTACCTCCCCTATAGGTTACCTCACTACTGGCTTCTTGTGCAGTGTTAGAAAAAGAGCAAAACACTTCAAGACCTTTCGGTGTCAAGAGGACTTGGAAACCTCTGGCTCGCAGCCAGGTAGACTCTGGGGCCAGCTCTCACAAACAGCAATGGAGAAAACCCATGGCCCTTCCAGCTTCATTGAGAATACGAGTCTTTGCCTGAAATGCTCTCTTTTCAAATTTGTGAATGCAAAACTAGAAAAAGTCCTCCTGGCTTCCTTCTCTGCTATCTGCCCACACTTCTCAGTAAGTCATTTCCTTGGAGCTGGTGGGATCTTTATTCAGGCGGAAGATGGTTGGGCAGTGTTGTCTCTGTAAATACCGTGGAGGCTTGGGAGCGTGGGCTCTCCAGGGCCATCATGCAGCCTCTTCAGTCCCATCTATCATTTTATTTATCACATGGAGATATTTTCTCACTGCTGGAGAAGCATTCTCTTTAAAACTGCTCTTTTGCTTGCTGGTAGATTTACTTTTCACTGAGACATAACATGAGTTAATCTTGTTTTGAGGGTAAATAAAGGGCAATGAAGATTCTAGCCTAAAAAATGTAGCCTATGAATTTTATCCCTGCACTGTGCATTCATTTTAATGGTCCTTGCTGTGTGTTTTATTGAAGGCTGAGTCATAAGACGATCTGACTGCTTTGGAAGAAAGGAAATGGAGTTGGAGCAAAAACATTGTGTGTCTCAAATGGATCCAGCGAACAGAGACTGCTCAAGCTGTGAAAACACAATGATGTATCTCAGCAAAAGGGAGAACTGAAGGTCAAAAAGAAATTCCTCGTGCTGCATTAAGAGTTTTCATCACCGAAGCTTGTCTGGACTGAGTGATATTTCTGGTGACAGATGCATCACAGTGAGAAGAACAGGTCCTGCTCTGGTCCCTCCCCTCGAAAAAAACAGTCCTAGAGTTAAGAAGACTCTCTCCCGGGTCTCGCATTTCAGTGTTATGATGAACATTTGCTCCCTGCTTGGGGCTGACGCAGTTGTTGTTGCTGGCACTTGATCAGGGCAAAGTATTTTTGACTGAGGTGGCTGAGGAAGAAGAGAGAATCTCTTGTGTTATGGCAGCACCTCTGTGGGATGCAGGATGGTCCCTTTGCAGATACCCTTAGGAGTGCTGCCTTTGGCTGTGGAGGAGAGGGGGGAACCACACAAGCTGAGCTATGCAGCTTGGAAGATGGTACTGTCTGCTGAGCAAAATCAGCCATGCCCAGGAATGTCCAACAGATCATCCACCCTGTCGTTAGAAGTCACCTCCACCTCACTCCACGAGTGGGACTGGATTGCAGTGTAATATGGGAGAAGTCATGAGATTCAGAGGGGGGTCTTTCATGCTCTTTGTAATAAACAGTATCTTTTCTGTGGTTTTTGTTTTGTTTTGTTTTGTTTTTTTAACCCCAGTTCCATTTTGTTCCTTAAGGCAAGGACTGGATCAGGTGTTACCTCTGGAAGCAGAGGTAGGCTGCCCTTTCCCTCAGGTGCTGCTGGAACATTCAGAGGGAAGATCTGAGACCTAGGCAGGGGACTGAAGACAGGGAGCACATCCCAGGAGCAGGAACAGCTCGGGCACAGAGATCAAGGAACTGCAGAGGAGTGGGCAGAAGGCAGCCAGGCTCAGGGCTCCCCAGGGATCCACTTGGACAGGCACAGCTGGCTGCAGCTCAAAAAGTCACTGACTTGCAGCCAAGCTTTGAAATAGAGTAGGCAGAGAGCTGTGTGTTCAGTCACTGATAGTTTGACTTTGAATTTGTTTAGGAAGTTGTGTCTTTTTTTTTTTCCCAGATAGAGCCGGGCTGTTCGAGATCAGAAGCATTTTGATCTTCTTCAAGGAAGCACACTGTGAGGGAGAGGTTTAGGTGTACCTAATTCAAAGCTCTGGACCACCTCCTTTTTTTTTGGTGCAGGATGCCACTGCTGTCACAGTCTCGGAGGCAGTGAAAGACCAGAGACATTCATTTGGCAGGATGTCTTTATAGGAGCCACAGCCCCACTGGCAAGAAGTGCCCCAAGAATGCTCCCTTCTGCTTTCTGAGCAGGACTTTGTGGCCCTTCCTCTGCCTCCCCTGGAATTATGGTAGGAAAGGTTGTCCTCTGCTGCAGGCAGGCAGTAAAGTGAAGAGCCTGGGGCCTGCAAGGAGGTAGCAGGCAGGACTAGGAGCTCTGCAGCAGGGCAGGAGTTGGGCTGCCACAATCCAATCGATCAGAATCACTAAGTGTATTTAAGATATCTTCATTTTGCAACTATATATACAAGTGTCACTGTTTAGTTAGCAATCCCTTAGGTGTCGTGGCACTTCAAGTATTTTCAAATGTGGACTTTACATCCCAGTAAACTCCTGATTTTGAGCAGGGGGCCTGCAGCCGGACCTGTACTACAAATACAGGTCCAGGTGCTGCACGCAGCTATGTACAGGCATAATATTTATACTGTTCTAATCTCTCAGGTGGATTTGTATACCCATATGGAAAAAACCAACATGTGAGTTTAACCATTATTTTGTTTCGATTTGAGAGAGTATTATTTCATTTGCCTGTTGTTCTGTCATTGTAACCTCAGAAGATAAAGGTCTGTAGCCAGCAGGATGAAGTGTTGCTTTGTTTTACTATTTACAGTGTTACATTTGGCTGGAGAGCACGATGCTGTAAGGCACAAAAAGCATGCAAATAACTTGTTTATCCTCAGAGATGGATCCTTTGTGCTGTAACAAGCTGTGCTGTTGGCTTAACCCAGCTTTACTTTCCCAGAACTGGGGAAGCTGGCAAAGCTTGCTCAGGAAGACTTCTAGATCAGACAGCTTTGATTTCACAACAGCTCCACAACGCATTGCAGTGCTTTGATCTGATGGTATCAATTATGAGAAAGGAAAGGAAGGTGGGAAATAAAGATGTTAAAGTGAAATGCCCAAGTGTAGATTTAAAGATCCCACAGCATAATTTAAAAACAGGATTGAGTGAGCAGGTGGGATGTGTGGGATAAATGGGGAGGCTGGTGATTGACCATGGAAGATGGTTTGCTAAAAAGTTATTTTTCATCAACCTGAAGAGGCTTTCATACTGAAACACACACAAAAAGTTGGTGTGAATGCAATACCTTGACCAAAAGTTCAGTTCCTTTTTTAGACATTTAAAATGCCTACGAAATTAAATTTTCCTCAATTCGAAAGCAGGACATTGAAATCTGAGGGAGGAATTTTCTTTGTGGGCCCATGTCCGGATGAAATGCATGTTGGGAATCTCAGCTAGTTTACAAAAAGCCTGTCCACTTTTCTCAACAGGAGGGAAGTACCAGATTTGGGCAAGCTCTAGTGGCTACATCACCTGTCTCCAAATTCCTCAGCACGTACAGCTGGGTGCAGACCCACATTCTCCCACCATTCCTGCTGGTGTGACTGCCGTGGCTTCAGCGAGGTGTTTTGTGGTGCTACAGCAGGAGCAGACTGTACCTGACGGCTGCCTCCTGCCAGGAGGGTGCTGCAGCTGGTGTGTGGCCACCGTGCTCCTCTCCGGACCGCTGGCAGCACTTCAGCCAGGAGTGAAGTGATCCAGAAATCTCTTACTTACCTCACAGCAAGCATTTCAAGTGTGTAAGAAGCTTAATTAATTAATACTTGTAAGACAGTGAGCTCTCCTGAGAAAAAAAAAGCCATGAGGGTGTGGGGAGATGACAGCCAAGTGGAACTCGTGGTGATTTCTGATTTTTCAATAGAACTAGATGAAAACTTCCTGTCCAAATACTGGCTGGTGTGATTTCTCTCAAGAGCCAGGGCTGGGGTTAGGTATTCCTTTTCTCAACCATTTATTACCCCAAAAAGTGGATTATTGTCATGTCAGGAGCCAGGGATCAGCCACAGGTGCCAACCCAGATACCGGTGTGTCTGAGGTAGGCAGCTGAACACATGGTTGGCTGAACTTTTCCACCAGGAACAGAAGAACTTTGTGCAAATATGGTGACTTTTCCAGCGTGGACAATCTAAATTAAATGTTTTGATTTAGTTCTACTTAAATCACATCTTTTTCTTTTAAAAAGTAAAAATAGCAAAACAAAACATGTCTGCACAGAACAGTGCATCTGCTGCTTCCAGATTCCCCACTCTCCTGGTGTTTCTGCTAGTATAAGTGATGAGTATCTCCACTGGCCTGGACAGTGTGACCTTCTGGGCACTGCAGTCTGACTGCTGGCCAAGTAGGAGTCATGGCTCAGGGGCTGACACTGAGCTGATGTCCAAGCCTAGCCAAAGCCCAGCTCTACCCAAGTCCAGGCAGGAGAAAGCCGCTGCCATTTCTGTGCCAAATGAGTTACTGGGCTGGAAAAGTCATTCCTGTAAGTAAATGATTAGTAAAAGATCGGCCTTTATCTGGTGACTCTCTGGTCACCATCAATAGCTCGTAACACAATCTGTGATCACAGCCCAAGAGGAAAGTAAAACAATTTCCTTCCAAAAAGACAATCAGTAGCTGGACTGATGTCAGCTCAGCCTCACAGCTCCAAAGCTTTGACATCATCTCATAAATTAGGAAGATTTTCAGGCCAGACAACACTTCAGTAGTGTGCATGGGCATTGAAAGGCTGTCACAATGAGCCTTGTAAAATAAAATGCTGACTATAAAAAGGAGGAAACAGCTGGTTCCCTTCAGCACTCAGGAACGTGTATGAGGCCAAAATCAGCTTAACAGATGTGATCAGATCCCAGCTCCTTTTAGCATGTACCTGGGGTTTATAGCTTTGCAGTTGCTGCTGGGAAGGGTGAGAAGATACCTGCCTAGGATGCGTGGGATGTAGTAACAGAGTAAGGAGATGAAGAGACAAAGAAACTACAAAGTCTTGCTCTCAGAGTGAAGTAAGGTTGTACTGACTAATCAAGTGGAATAAGTGTCTCTTTGCTTTGCAAACAAATCGTGACCTTGGTTATCTAGGCCCTGATCTTGCTTTCCCTGAAGTCAGTGCCAAAATGCTCCTTGACTTCGCCGTTGCACAACAGGCTCCGGCCTGTTTTGTCCGTGAGTGATACCCTGGCCCTTGCAAATGATCCGTGCGAGCAGAGTCGTGAGCAAGTCCGTAGGGTTCCCTGTGCCAATGATAAAGTTGATCTCATGGGAAGTTCTCGTGCCAATGCTTTTAGACAGTAAACTTCTGGGCAGCAGTCATGCAAATGTTCACATTCATTTAGATATGCAAGTGGACCAGGAAAATCAATGAAATCACTTAAATGATTAAAACTACTTTGTGCAAAGTGTTCCTAGCCTCTGTACAGGTCCTTGGTCTGTATGGATGGCTCGTCCACAGATCTGTGCACTTGCCAAGATTAAAAAAATACTTTTTGCATGAAGAGAACTCACTCTGCTTGAATGCAGAGAAGGTGACTGAGTAAAGCAAATAATTGTTTTCCCAGTGGCAGATGTTGTTTCCTGGTCTCTTTGTGTCGTAGTAACACAGGTACTGTCTGTGAGAGAGATGAGAAACTGTTATGCCAAGCTCAGTGAGTCCCTGATGCTTGCAAGTGTGTTTTCTTTATTTTTAGTATTTCCTGGAGAAGGGTTGAGTCCGTTCATGTGCAAAAGATCACAACTGACAGAGAGAGGAGGCATGCATGTGTTTCAAGACATGTGCCTGGGGTGGCTGTGGTTATATAAGGGCTCTTTTGACATGGCCAATTACATAAAATGGTAATACTGGGAAAGAAGGCAGTAAATGAATGCAGAGAAGGAATCTGTAGCAATGGAGCCTGTGTCACTGCGGGTGACAGGAATGAAGCGGAAGAAGGGTCACCAGGTTCGTTGTGGTTTGGCCATCCAGTAATCCCCAGGAGCTGCTGACTTTGAGCAAGCGAAGCGGGAATCCTGCTGCTGCAGCCCCTGCGTTGGATGGCCATCGGCAACCGTATGGTAATGCCTCCGCGAGCGCTGAGGAGGAATGAGGCCACGAAGCATCCCAGTTAATAAGATGCAATCGTTGGAAGGCTGTTTCTTTTGTTACATTTTTTACAGGAAAGTCCTCACTGAGCTGCATGACACGCGGCACAGCCAGTTCTGCCACTGCAGTGGCAGGAGGGGGAGAAGTACTAGTGCTTCTTTAACGATGCCGCGTGTGCTCAGCAGAGAGAGGATGTATGCAGGAATGCCCAGCGAACCATGTGCTCCGGCTGCGGGAGCTCAGTCCACAGGGTAGGATCCACAGCTCTGAAATCCCTGAAGCTGGCACACGGAATCGAGAAAGGTGTTTTTCAGTGAAAATGAAGTTCAGAGTTGTCTGGGCAGGCAGTAGGGGATCGGCCCAAACCCAAACGTGGACTCTTCTCAGCGTACAAGGAGGGCTTCAACCACAAAGGTTGCTCACCTTCCCCCACAGGTTAACACTCTTTCTCTGGCACCACTGCTGCCTCACTGGCGTAAGGGCACCGTGCCTGCTGATGGGAAGGGAGGGAGGACAAAGATTTGTGCCACTTGGCCTGTCCTACCGTATTGCAGGCAAGAAATCAGAGATCTTACTGCAGCCTCGCAGTACTTAAAGGGGGCCTGTGAGAAAGATGGGGACAGTCTTTTTAGCAGGGCCTGTTGCAACAGGACGAGGGGTAATGGTTTTAAACTAAGAGAGGGGACATTCAGACTAAGTAAGAGATTTTTTACAATGAAGGTGGTAAAATACTGGCACAGGTTGCACAGATTGGTGTAGACACCCTATCCCTGGAAACATTCCAGGTCAAGTTGGACGGGGTTCTGAGCAACCTGCTGTAGTTGAACATGTCCCTGCTCACTGAAAGGGGGTTGGACTAGATGACCTTTAAAGGTTCCTTACAACCCAAACCGTTCGATGATTCTGTGATCCTGTATCTCCCACAAGAAGGCCAAAATGCATATATATTCCATGTTTTAACCGATGTCAACCTTTGCAGGTGTAACGTCCAGCACTCTAACCAACCAAAGGGTCACAAAGGGCTAAATTTTGTCCCTAGAGCAAATATGTCATTGTCTGCTGTGCAGTCTCCAGTGAGCCGTGCTGTCTGCACAGCTTGCAGCACAGGCTCTTCTTCATGAGTCTCCTTAGTTTCACAGTTCCCTGCTGAGGACCACCTTTATGTCTCCATATTGATGCAGTCACCAGGTTCAGCAGCAGGAAGGAGCACCCAGGTGTGGGATGAACACCAGGTTCATTGGGGCTTCAGGAGGTTGCCTTTTCTAGAGAAACACATGTTTATTGGGTTTTGGTTGGTAACCACCAGGAGGAACTGGAGCATCGGGGCTTCCCTCCCCAAACTGTCGTCATCTCGCGCACATAAACCTGACGGTCTGTGTCTGCCTCGGCATCAGCTGAGGTGGTGAAGTGCAGGCTGGCCACTTTTAATGCATTTCCAACAGATGGTGCTGCAATGCCACTGAAAGCTAAGTGCATGCGTGGAGGAATGGGTTTAGAGGCCATTCTCTACCCTCCGTGCCTTCCCCCAACGGCTTCCCAGTTGAATTGCAGTGATTTTTGTTTTCCCCACAAAAATCTGCAGAGACTTTCCCTGGCTTCAGTGTTTACCCCTAACAGCCCAACAGGACACTGCCTGGCAGGGGCCAGGCTGCAGATCTTCCACCTTCCTGTTCATTCCATTTAATCCACCTGCTTTTGCAGGCAAGCTGTGACCCACCACAGACTTATAGCGAGCTTTCTGTGGACATCACTGCTGCAGTCCACGCCCAGCAGCTATGCCACATGCCATCCAGCATGGAGACTTCAGCCAGTTCCTTGCCACACTGCATGGCTGTGTTTTGGCATTGCCACACCTCCTGTCTAAATGTTATTTATGTTGCTGAGACTTTTCTCTCTTGACCTAGTGGCAGGGCTTCTAACCTTCTGGGGCTTTGAAGACACGGCTTTTAGGGCTGACAGCATTGGAATCTTCCTGTTAAGCTGCAATGAGCAGTTCTGTTTGCAAGAGAGCCATTCTTGCCTGAACAGTTTGGCTCATGGTGGGATGTTTCTTGTATCCTACGATTAGAGTTTTTTTCTGACTCCTTTAAATCTTCTGCACACCTGCTCACACCGGAGGGTTGGTAAAACCCTGTTCTATGGACCTTCCCCAGGAGACATTTCTCTAGCTCTGGAGCTCCTGGGGAACCATAAAGGTCATGTACCACCTGCCATCCAGGGAAGGCTGCCTCTCCCGCCAGCTGCTTGTCAGGGCCTGAGCACACTAATAGGTCCTAATTGGCCATGACCAGCTTCACCTGGGGCCTCCCCTTCCCCCAGTGGTGGGCCGGGAGTTCTATTTAAGCTCAGCCCAGGGAAGCCTAGCCTCTTTTTGGGAGATGTTGCAAGGGTGGTGGTCTTCATTTCAGCCTTAGTCCTGCCCTGCCTGGCCAAGGAGCTGCTTCATTGTTGTGAACTTGCCCAGTGATCTCAATTGCTGCTGGAACTCGGCCACAGTCTCTGCACCTGCCCTGCTCAGGTACTGTGAGGGGTGGTCTCTCTGCCCTATTGGCTCTTACTGTGCTTGGTCCAGAGGGTGCGGGTGGTCCTCACTGTGCCCTGCCACTGCTTGTGCTCTGTTTCTGAAGCTGAGAGATGCTGTAAATGCTTGAGGCAAGGGAAGTAGCTATTTTTGTGAGGAGCAGGTGGTTTGATTTCATCAGTGCTTGGGGAAGGGGAGAAAAGTACATTGGCATGTGTACTGTTAGTACTTACCTGCCTGCTCCTTGCTGCTGTTACTCATGGGAGTGCAGCCTAGTGTCTCCTCACTGTTGGTCTTGTTGGAGGTGCAGGGTGCCCATCTGCTGCCCCTCTCTGAGCCTGCTCTGAGTTCTGTATGACTTTAGAAACCCATCTTCCCTCTGATATGATCTGACAAATTTGTGCTAGGGAGCAAAGTTTGCAAAGAATTTGAGAGTGATGGAGAGCTTTCCCTTTTGACAGTGGGGGAATTGTTTTGGGGATGTGCACCAGGCAGTTGCTGGGGCCCCGTGTGAGAGCTTTGGTGTAACATCAGCTGTTCACAATGTTGAAGGACTGATGAGGTCAACGTGTGTAAGCCTGCTTCTTACCTTCTTCATTTAAAACTGGTATCCTTTTTCTGTTTCCCTTCCTCTGAAAGATTTGATACTTTCAAAGCATTTCAACAAACTGAGCAATCTTTGGAGACTGCCAAAGAATCCTGGGAAACTGAAATGAAACTGAGCTTTTTTTGATAAGGGCTGGAGGCTCTCCTTCTCGCCTCTGTCTCCACGAGTGCGCAGGTAAAGCCACCAGTGCTTTAACACTCCTGTGTAACGTTTCCGCAGCTTTGGCTAGCAGGAAATTTGTGACTGCACTGAGACTTGGTGCTGGATTTAGCAATCCAGCAAGTAGGTAGTTGTTACTCCACAGAATGTTGCCCAGAGCCCACGCAGACACGCAGCCCTGTGAAGGGCCATCGATGCCCCGCATCTCACCAGCCCTCACCTCCCGGTTCGGCTGCGGAAGGCTCTGAGGAAAGGGCCCCTGCACGGCAGCGGAGCGGTGAGGGGGGGCGGCGACGGCAGCAGCGCGGCTCCCTAAACTGGATTCGGTCCCTAAAGACGAAAATAACGAAAGACGCCGTAACCCCCGAGCCCCCGGGCCG
>VWZK01000764.1:315453-375300 GCA_013396935.1 Baryphthengus martii | reverse complement strand
CCCAGGCTTGACTAGGAGAGGAGGGGACACCTTTCCCTTCACGCCTGCTTTGGTACAGCCTTGCCCAGGAGTATCTGCAGCCTGACGGTGCCTCAGGGAGGTAGAGAACAGGCGGCAGCCGAGGGAGCGCGCTGTAGCCGTGGTGTGTGTGATTCCGGTGAGGCCTGTGCCCGGCAGGGTCGCGAGCTGCCGGCCAGGGGTGTGCTGTGGCCCCAGCTTGTCCCTAGAAGTACTCACGGCCCTTCCGTGGGTGGCACGGACAGGTCTGCTCCCCCTCTCTAACCTCAGGCGTGTCAGGAGCATCCTCGTGTCTAGTCTTGCTGAGTTGCAGTGACATTAATCCTGGAGCGATGGTAACACAGAGAGCGGACGTGGCAGGGCTGTTCGGGGCTGGTGCTGGGAGCAGCAGCAGAGGGATGTTTTCTGCCGTGCTCAGGTGGCCGTTTGCCCGAGTGCAGACCTGTGCAAACACTCCAACCTGCTCACGCGGCTTCCTCATGCTCCCTGCGTGCTGGTCTATCTGGATGCTACGTCCTTGCAGTCTGCCTGCACTGGACGATGAATTTGCTGTTGTTAAATAGTAATAGTGCTTAGAGAAGACAACAGGGAAAATATGGAAATACATCCAAATAAAGACTTGAATGCTCAAATTCACTTTACGGTAGTTCGTAATATCACTACTCAGCTCCTTGCAAAGCCTGTGTGGCTCCTGTCACCAGAAGCATTGTGAGATGAGGTGTTCTGGAGCCATGAACAGCCTCTCAAAGCATTGATCAAATCCAATTATTAGAAGATCCAAAAAGCAGCTTGAACATTGATCTGTGAGCTGACAACACTGTGCTGGCTGGCCAGGACTTTGATCTGAACACCCCATCTTTCAGATTCTACTTCATTCTTTTGCCATAAACAGAAACTGCCCTTTTGTATCTCAAGGCTATGAAATGAAGTGATTTCTCTCCAGGTCATGTGTGCCCCTGAAAAGCAGAGACTGCGTTGATTTCCCAGAAACCCAGGGGAACAATTGAATAAATGTGCAATCAGTGACCAGTTCCCCTAATTAATGCCGACAGTAAAATCTGATCCCCACCTCCATGTAGAGGAAATGATACTGAGATCATTTCACTCTAATTTAGTTGAAATGACCTGGATGTATGCGTGGCCACACCTTGGAATAGTGAGAGCGTTTGGCTGTATTCTCACATGAATATTTTCCCACTGGATGCAGTCTCATTGCATTAAAAAACCCCAACTTCTGAATATTGTATTCCTTTAAACAAATGTCTGTTAAAATTATCCTTAATTTCTTGGGCTGAAGGGGGAGGGAGAGCCCTGGTAGCCGTGATGGTTTTATAGTACTTTGTGGCAAGTGAAAAGCTCAGCAAGACAGCCAGTCTCCTTTCTTCCGTTATTTAGCCTTTAGCCTTTGAGCTCCAGCTGATAGCACAATGAGACCAGAGGAAAGCATCTGCTCAGCAGGGTATAGAACAGCAACTGAGGCCTAAGCCAGCCTTTGTCACAACTTTCAGGAGAAGCAGGCTGCCTCATCTTAACTTGTTTCTTGCATCCTGCTCCTACAGCAGCATCAACGGGCCATGGCTCTGGTCTTAGTGGGGCTGAGATTTCACTCTGCCTCCTGGTTTTCAGAACCTGCTTGCACAAGGAAGCACTGAAATCTAGTGGGTATCTGCACGGGGTCTTGCTCATGCAAAGTATCAAAGCTTCGAGGCTTGCTTACACACACGGTGCTCTGTGTGGACTTGGCGACTGGGGTCTTGGCTACTGCATCCAGGACTGATGGTGTTTGCAGTTCTGGAGCAACTGCATCATTGTTCATGTGGCTCAGCTGCTGCAGTCATCTGAGCAGATGACTGTCACATGTGGACCTCCCACAAATGGGCCCCTTGGAGATTCTTGTATCTGCTGCTGTCACCATGAACTCGTCTCTTTTTGGCCCAGCATGTCTGCACTGGCCCTGAAACTTCAGAGGTTTAACAAGGGTTGCAGGCTGATTTGGGGAGGTCTGACAGCTAAATTCCATTTTGCAAGTTTTCATGCCTATAAGATAGGATTTTAGCTTGTTTTTTATGTCTAGTCTGATCCGATTTCTGACTGCTCCTGAGCCGTAATCCTCCTGGAGGGCTATGAGTGGTAGTCAGCCCTCCTGGGAGTGCTGGGGTGTGTGAAGAGGAAGCTTGGCTGAATTGTCTTGATCCCTTTCGCCCCTCCCTTGGGCAAAGCATGGTGACAGGCAATGAGAAGTCAGGTTACTGTCAGCCCTCGCAGTGAACAGGAGCCATGTCCATAACTGCCCTCTCCAGAACATGTCCATGAGTCCTGGACCCCAAAACTTAGGAGGTGTTTTGTAGCTGAAGGCTCCCTTGCTCAAGCACCACCTTCACCAACATGACAGTGGGTGATAAACCCCATCCCGCTGCTGGCTGTCTGCAGAAGAACCACAATCACAACTGACCGGGGCTGGACCCCAGGAAGAAGCCAGTTTGCCCAGGAGGAGACAAGTGAAGCATCCCTTTGCAGTGAGATCCGGGCTGTCCTGTGCCAGCGCTGGTGGCACTAGATGGCACCATTGAATCAGGAGCGAGATGGGACACAAAGGATTTGGGAACCAGCAGTTGTCTCACAGGGGATCCAGGGAGAGTTGCTCCAGAAGATACCCCCATCTGCTGGGGTATCTTCTGCCAGAGCTTTAGTTAGTCTGTGTGTCTTTTCCTAGCACTGAGCGTATGTTCACCCCTCATGCTCTGAGTAACTGAACACCAGAGCTGTCTTTCACTCCGGCCTCCCTGTACTGTTGGCCCACAGAGCTTTTCCCCTCTTCTCTGCTGAGCAATGTGGGGATGAGTGTGGAGGTCTGACACGGCTGGAGGAGCTGTGATTTCATCTGAGCAGGAGTGAAACATGACTGCTGAATATCACCGCTCTCTCTTCATCCCTCACCAGCACCCCTGTCGTCTTGCTGCATAATTAGCTCTTCTGCCAGCAGCCCGTTGCAGTGGGAAGGAGAGGTTTCTCTTTTTACCTATTTTACTTGATCATCTTTCCATTTCTAGCCTTTTAGCCTGTTCCTATCCAGCATTGCAGAGTCTTTGATATAGACTAGTACTTTGCTCAAAGCCAGCCTATATCAAAAGAACTTGCTATGGGCGTGCTGACAGTGATACAATAATACAATACACTAACTGCAGGAAAAGCTCTTCCAAAAAGACTTTTTTCCTATAAGATTTTTATTGAAATATAATTTTAATCAAAGTATTCATTGCGACATCTAGATGTTGAAATTGGAAGCCAATACTTTCTGAGGGTATTTTGCTTGTAAATATTTAACATCACACTGCTGTTGTAAAACCCAAGTGTAAAGTAATGGAAAAATAGTGCTAGGAGTAGGAAGGGGTAATAGACTATACACAGAAATTGAGACTAATTAAACTAAAAGGTTGCTCTAACTGAATAGTGATCGATTAAAATTTGCTATTATCTTATGAGAACAAACATACAAACACCATTCTTTTGTTGCAGGAAAAGTGATTGTTGCCCACTTGTTCTCCCTTGCTAACACTGTGATGGTCAGGAGCAAACCTAGTGGAGCGGGGTTGAGCTGGTCTGCTGCTGGAGAGGAATGGGCCTTGTGTTTCTGAAGGATGCTAGTGCAGGGGCTAGGGTTAGTTGGGCAGCATGGCCTTTCAGCTCTGCACATTGAGTATCCTTATTTGGGAGTCACCTGCAGCTTTTATTGCTGGACACATCTTAAAAATGCTGTTCTTCAGTGCTGGCCCATCAGAGTGTGCTGATGAGGGGCCTGTTGGGTGGTGGGGCTCAATATCCTCTAGTTTGTAATGGTAGAAACTAGGAACAGCTTTCAAGGCCTGGATGTAATTCCAGCCTAAGAAGGGTGTGAGAGTGGGCAGCTTGTGCAGGGGCTGACAGCCAGTGAGTCTGTCCTGCTCTTGTGCTGTGTGCACTCAACCTTGGGAGTGCTCATGGGCTGACTCAAAGGTAAGTGGTGGCCCCTAAGCTGATGAGTGCGTAAGTGCCTCTAGAATGAGGAGGACCTCTACATTGACAACCCAGGTGGAAATGAGATGCACAGTTCAAGGCTGAGTTTTTCCCAGTGTCTGGATTTGTCAAGGTTGATGTTCAGGCTTGGATAAGAACCAAATTTTCATGCGTCTGTCTGTTTCAACAAGTGTTGCTGTTGATCTGCACAGTATGCTCTACCTAGCAGAGCATAGTGTCTGATTTGAAGTGCTGGTGTCCGGTGCCACAGGACCTGCTAGAATATCTCAGCTGGGAATAGTTTCCTTATGGTGAATATTCAGAGTTTCTAAACTGTGGAGTCTGCCAGCTGCTCGCAGTGTCCTAGTGGCAGGAGGGGCTCTGGCAAAGAGGACTCTCTGAGGCCAGATGGCAGCCAGGAGTGCAGTAATGGCAGGATTAGGTATTTCCCTGATGGATCTAGAAATCTGGGTTTGTGCCCAGCTACCCTCAAAGATACTCTCTGCAACAGTGTTGAGTGGTCATCAAGCTGGGAAACCAAGGGTGACCTGAAGGGAGAGACCACATATCTTCCTCTTGAGCTGGGCTGGCCCCAGAGCTATGCAGGGAGGATCCTGAGCTGACTCAGAATGCAGTGTGAAAGCTCTATAGTTTCTGCTAATGTATTACTCAAAGCTTAGGTGGTTATTATATAAATACACTATTCTACTAACCATTATAATACTCTAAGCATATGTTAATAATATGTCATTATATGCCTAGGTAAGTTTTTCTGCCTCTGATTCAAGCTTGTCTGTCTATGGAAAACCACTGAGCTCTTCCCTCCTGGTCTGCCTGCTGTCTGCTCCTGCCTGCCCAGCACTGACCCCAGCCTTACCTGACTTTTCCATCCTGGTTCTCCTCCCTGGGGAGGGCACCAGCTGTGAAATACAGCGCAAAAACACCTCATTTGCCCCTAAAATATAAGACATGTCAGTGATTTAGAGCAGTTGCTGCTGTTGATGCCAGTGCATGGTTATTTAGGTTAAAATGAGTTCAGCTTTTTGACTTCCCATTCAGAAAATGTGCAACAGGGAATAACAATGGATGAGTAAGCGCAGGTTTTGGCAGTTGGATGTTGCTTGATGTTTGGCATCCAGAGCTTTTTAAAAACTTATGTTATCTCTTTAATGCCAGAAAGTATAAATTAATGCATTGAATAGACAGTCATGTAGGGTATCAGGACCATGACTAGGCAGTTTCTCACCTGTCAGCAGAAAGATATGCTCTTGGCATCTCTTCTGAAATAGTTCACTGAGACTCTGTTTTGGGGAGAGGCAGATAAAGTTTTTACTGATTAGGTGAGGTGGACTTGAGAAACCAAATGTCAGGAGTGATAAAAAGTAACACATGATGGTGGGGAAAAATGCTGGAATCTGCAAGGGATAGAGCTAGAGACTTGTGTGGGGATGGAGAGAATCTGAAATGAGCTGAAAAAAAATAATTGGCACTGTTTGTTCATCCTTTCTTCCCATTTTGCTCTCTGCCTAACCCCTAACTGATTAGACAGACCAACCCATCCTTATACCAAATGGTTATTTCAATTAAAAAAGGCAGAAAAGACACTGAAATCAGAACACTGTTTGCTTGTCGGTGGCAGAATTTAGTGCTGCCTGGTGTCAACCTGTAGCTGTTGCTCTTCAAGGGGTTTGCAACTTACTGGGAATTTGTTTTTTCTAAGCTTGCCTGAGCACTCCCGGCTGCTGTGCAGCTCCTCTCTTGACAAATGCATTGCTGTGTATGAACCTTGGCTTTAGGGAAACCAGTGTTCAAATGAGACCCCAGGGGAAAATACTTCCTTGTTGCTGTGTTTTCTGAGAAGCAGAATGAGCTTACCAGAGGATGGGCCTGTAACCTGTCCTCTTCCCTGCAGGCACCTGTGCTGCGTGCGTGCTTGTCTCTTAGTTTCTGAGCCTTCCAGGCATTACCATGGCTAACATCAGTCATGGGCCAGTTTCCCTTCACCACCTCCTCAGGAGAAGCATGAGCAGTGGGTGTTGTCCAATGGTAAGTTGCTATAGCTTCTTAATGTATAATCCTTTATTAGCAGGGGCAAAGCTCAGGGAAGCCAGATCCTCTTGAATGAAAAGCTTTCTGACAGTTCTATAGGTAAGGAATTGGATCTTCCCATCTCTGCCTTCATTAAAGAGTGGTGATGGATGGAACATATGAAAGATACTGCTCTTGAATATCACTGTTGAGAAGCCAGAGTATGAGAGTAAACACTGGTTTGTGTTGCTGGAGAGGATCACTACAGTGGTCTGTACAAAAGAGGCTTGGGTTAAATGAGCTGATCCTGAGGTCCATGGGGACTTGCTTTTGAGTGACAGGTTTGATAGCAGGTGGTACTTGACCAAAACCAGGAGCTTGTGCTGGTGTGGCAACAGAGGCTCCAAGGAGACCACAAATGGTTCAGCTTCCCCATGGAGCGCTGATGTTGGTGTCTGGCAGCTGCATTAACCTCAGCAGGAAGTTGCACAGCACATACGGCCTGGTGCTTCACGGTAAAGGAAAAATAAATACTGGTCGTAAGGCCACGGTCTCAAAAACACCCAGCCTTGCTCTGCTTAGGTTTTGATGTGCTGAAATCGATAGTTCAGCAGCTACCCTGATCTACCTGCAAACAGCCTGTGCTGCCTCTCCAATCTCAATTTATGCAAATATTCCCCATTCTTTACATTAAGATGCTGCACCATTTTTGCCTCCTTTCCTTTTGAATAGTGTCTATTTTGAAATAAGACAGATGGAAAATGGGTGAAAAGACCTTGAGAAGTGTAAAAGCTCTGTGCTTGTTGTGTGAGACGGGCTGCCTGGTTTGGGGAGGATGGCACTTCACTGAGAGGCTGCACCTAATTCTGTTGTTGTCTTATAATTGTCACCCTCCTGTTATCTAACCTAGCTTGGTTAGACTTTCAGTTGCTAGTGTGCACCAATTTGTTAAGTATTGGTCTGTGCTGTACAGTTCATTACATTAGTATTAACTGCAGTACTGCCTTCTGAATTTTTAATTATTTTTAATCCACTAAGACATTCTTTATAGAATCATTATGATTGGAAGAGACATTTAAGATCATCAAGTCCAACCATTAACCCAGCATTGCCAGGTCAGCACTAAACCACGTCCCTCAGCACCACATTTACATGTCTTTTAAACCCCTGCAGGAATGGGTCTCCACCACTGCCCTGGGCAGCCTGGGCTAGGCCTTGACAACTCTTTCAGAGATTTCCTGATGTCCAATCTAAACGTCCCCTGACACAACCTGAGGCTGTTTCTACTTGTCCTACTGCATGTTGCTTGGGAAAAGACTGACCCTTGCCTTGTTACAGCCTCCTTTCAGGTAGTTGTAGAAAGTGATGAGGTCTCTCCTGAGCCCTCTCTTTGCCAGGCTAAACAACCTACAAGACTTGTGCTCTAGACCCTTCACCAGCTTTGTTGCCCTTCTTTGGACATGCTCCAGCACTTCAATGACCTTCTTGTAGTGAGGGGCCCAAAACTGAACCCAGTATTTGAGGTGTGTCCTCACTGGTGCTGAGTACGAGGGGACAATTGCTGCCCTAGTCCAGCTGGCCACAGTCTTTCTGACACAAACCAGGATGCTGTTGGCCTTCTTGGCCACCCGGGCATACTGCTGGCTCATAGGCTACAGTGCAAATGATTAGACTGCGCTTTTTAAAATCCAGGCTTCTATTCAGAAGGCAGTGGAAGTTTTGTTGCCCTAAACCAGTGTACACATGCAAGAAATATTCTGAATAAGCGCAGTTTTCCATGCTGCTGGGTTTGGTCCCAGTACAGAGAGTGCTGGCCTCAGCTGTCTCAACTCTTTTCCTGCTGTGATGTGGGGTCAATAACTAGCAAGTGCAAACAGGCTTCCCAGCTCAGCCCTCCCTGTAGCTGTGTTAACCTGCCCTGGTTCTACAAATCTGGTGCCAAGTGCTCCAAGGGTTATGCTGTGCTGCTGTGAAATGCTTTCAGAGAATGAATGGTGGCTATTGCAGCTGTTTGGGCCTTCCCTTACAGTAGCGGGTGTAGTAGAGGGTGTTTTCTTCAAGCTTGATGTGCCCAGGTAGAGCTGATCTCAGCTCTGCTGAAGCTGCGTGGAGGTGTTCAGCACCTCTTGCTGTTGTGTGCAGGTCACCTCCTTCATCTCTCCACCTCCTGCTGCACCCTGTAAGCTGCTCTTTAGTGTGTTATCAGTCCTGCTCACTGTATCCTGCCGGAGGGCTTTTGGCAGTGGTGCTCCTTGCCCTTCCATCCAAGGGCTCCAGGACTGCCCCTGCCAGCTCTGCATCTTTCTCTATTTGTTTTGTGACACCAAATCACAAAGGAATAGGGGAAGCTGAGCCCTTTGTGCAAGTAACCCACAAAGCCAGGCCACCTGAAGTGTTTAAGTGTGGTTTAGAAGGGAACTAACCTTTAGCCAGCAGGTTTGAGCTTTATTAAAACAGCTGGAGCTATTCTGACTGTTGGCTCCCCTGGACACTGGAGATGGATGAAAGTGAGATGTGCCACTAATTGTAGATGCTCATCTTGTGCTGAAAGCCGGTATCTTTTAAGGCATCAAGCCACCCCACTGCCTTCAATGCAGGCAGGGCATGGCAGGTCACTACAGTGTGGGGATGCAATTAAGCTGAAGGATTCTACATCCCTGTTCTCCTTGCTTAGCAAAAAATGCTGGAGAAGCTCTGCCTGTTGGTAGCTATAATGTGGCTTACTTTAATTTCATTATAGAAAGAGTTCAGTGCAAATGTAGAGAGGGCTGGGATGCTTCTGGTGCTGTGGTTGGCAAGTAGGCTGCTTAGAGCCACCAGGCAGATGTCCAGCTCCATGTCCTGTCGGTGCTCCTGAAACCCTGGGGAGGTGTAGAGCTTATGGCTGGCAGTGCCACACCAGAGATCTGGATTAACTTGCAGAGGAGTAGGAGAAAATGGGGAATCCAAAAATTGCTGAAGTGTTAATGAACTGTTTCCTTTGTATTTTTGGGGTGTGCTTTGCTATGCTGAACCAAAATGTAAATATAAATAAAATATAAATACTTATTTACCATATTTTCCCTACCCAGAGTCACCAGTGGGTTCACACTGCATGTTAATTAGGAATGGACTAGTGCACATCTGCTATTAAAATTCTTCCTACTTCTTGCCTTTCAACTATAGTGTCTTTGGGCTTGTGCCAGCTTCAGTTATAAACCTGGGGAAAATCTCTAATCTGCACAGCGCAGAGCAGCCAATTATTTTTTCTTTTTAAACAGTAAATATTCACTGAACATAGACCTTGTTGCTGATGAGGATGCCTCTTAAAATGAGATACATGTTTTTCCTTCAATATTTTGTGAAAAGTGAAAAATACTTAGGAAATGGACTTCCATCAGCCTTGTACTAAGTGAGTGGGAGAAAAGGTGGTAGAAGAGCAGCTAAGACAGGTCTTTAGACTGATTTCATCCAAGATGGAGATTTATAATGTGTTCAAATTAGAACAATTTATCTGGAGAGGTCAGATGCTGTGTGTTTTCCTGTTAATGCATATTGGAAATACAGAGCAGAGTAGGGTTGTGACTTTTTCAGGATGAGTGTCTTTGTCAGAGCCTGATCCTGGGCTCAGGGGTCAGACAGGTGCTGTGACATCTACTGGGATACCAAACACTTGCTGCTTTGTTGGGTAGGGTTCAGGTTCGTTGTAATTTTCTAGGAGCTGAGCCATTCCAGGTGAAAGTTTCCATGTCACTTTTGCATTTTGGGAAAGATATTAATTTTCTGCAAGGAGGAGAAAGAACCGAGATTAAAGCAAAATTATGCCTGTCCTCAATGAACACAACTACCTGATGGTATCTCACATCACCTTAAGCGTTCTTTAAACTACAGCACATGCTAAAACTTTAGTTCCAAATGTAGTCTTCCAGAACATCACTTTCTTAGCTGAAAAGGCAAATTTTGTTCTCTCACATTCTCTTATTGAAGCAGTCCTCATTACTGTGGACTTGTTCTTATTTTCTTGGGCGTTATGTGCCATAGCAAAATGTTAGTTGGGAAGTAGATTCATAGACAAAGAGAGCAGGAAAGCTCAGATGTAATTCAGGGGAAGGAGTAGTGCTGACCTGTGGAAAGGTATTTTTAAGCTATTTATTTCTTTTCTTGCTTTGTAATAGGTATGACTGAGAAGCAATGACCTAGCAAAACTCCTTAGGCTCGAGTCAGAAAAGCTCTGGTGTCATTTCACAAAACTTGTGCTGGGGCCATTTACAAAGATGTGCTAAATTCATCTTCCTACCAAGCTTTGCCTGGCTTCATTCTTCCCTCTCTGGATATAACATTGAATCAAGCAATAGTGGTCAGTAACTGTCTGACCCACTTAAGATAAAGCTAAACTCAAGAAAATGCATTGTCATCTATTCAATAAGAACTGTAAAGGCAAAGCCAAAGGAGGAATAACATCCCTGCCCTTCTCTACCTGCCTTGAAACTAATGACACTATACGCTATCCTCCAGTTCTGCCACCGGACACACTCTTACAAGAATGCCAATCAAAGTACTTTCCTGCAATAAACAATAACTCTAATTATCTTGACAGCTGACAGCAAGAGTTAGGAAGCTCTAAACTTTCCCAGAGGAGTAGGTAAGATAAGAACAAGCAGACAGAGCTAATACAGTCTCCTGTCCAGCTGCCTTGATGAATGTAGAGCTGACACGATGAATCAGGCTGGTGGGTGTGAGGGCACAAACAGTGCCATTGTGGGACCTGCTGAGGCTGTCACCAGAGGAATGAGTGTGGCTTGTGCTGTCCTCCCTGAGTGGGCTCTGTCAGGGCCAACAAATTGCTTGCGAGGAGGGTGGCTGCAGCAGCAGAACCCAGCATAAGGAACTTGTCAGGTACCTGCCCTGCTCCTCAGGTGGGCTTTGCCAGCCAGGCTCCCTCCTGCTCTGGCTGGCTTGCATTAATTTCAGCTCAAGGTAGTTTAAAATTCTCTGGTACAATGCTTGACTCTTAGAGTTGTGCACGGCATTTCCCTGGCTGCTAGGGAAGATGGTAAGGAGGTTAGGATGCCATGTTTAAGTGTGTGCTGTTTATTTAGCCTTCCTTCTCAACACAGCTGCTCCCTGAGTCCTGAACCCCAAAATAGAACCTTGTTGATGTTACCACCCTCTGTCATAAAGCATCAGGATGCAGTTTGGAGAGGTTTATTCTGCTGATCTTTTTTTTTGTGCTGTGTGAATATCCACGTAAACAATCAAATCCCTCCCCAAAGTGAAGTCATCCTTGGCAGTGGTCATCTGAGGAAGCCAATAAGACACAATTAACAAGGTGACTTTTCTAGACTTAAAAATAGGTCTGTGAAAATGCTTTTAAGGACCTGGAAAGACTTATGTCATCTTGCTGGGGCACTGGGGGCTGTATAAGGGGGGAAAAAGCTATCTGGAAAGGTAAAATGGGAAAGTAAAATGGAGGACAGTTCTTATTTAGCTCTTACTGATTGTTTTAAGTGTTTTGGGGTCAGCGGAGATCCGGACTTTTCATTTGATTATAGGACTGAGCAGGTAGTTAATCACACAAATGAGAACCTTGTGATGCTTTTAAATAAACGATATATAAAATTTAATGTTTGTGGCTTGTCAACCCTACCAGCTTTGTTACTGTCTTTAGAGCATGGATGTGTGGTTTATAGATTGGTGGTCAGTAGTGCTCTTAACTGAATGGGAGTTGTGGCGATGAAATCAGGATGCTCCTGTGGCATCAGGGCTGTTCTCCTCAAGAACAAATTGTTGTCATGACTTTCTGGCTCTTCAGAAGCCCTCTATGTGTAAAGCCCTGGAGAACTCCAGGTTCATATTTAAAGGTGTGTGTGGACCCAATTATTTTGAAAATTGGACACTTTAGCTTGTTTCTGATCATGTGCTTTTGAGGGAACAACCTCGTTTCTGTATCTTGGACATGTGAGTGATCACAGTTGGTGTCTCTGGTACAGGACAATTTTCATATGGTTTAAGATATGTGATGTGCAGGTGAAATACAGACATGTAATTTGTGTATGGTGTACTGTATGTGCTCTGCGTGCAGCCGCAGAGCATGCATCTGGTACGTGATTTCTAGTTCACCATCACATGGAAGACACTGTGTATATTCTGTCTAGCGTAGTGATGCGTGTTGGATTATTAGAAGTGTCTGTTTTCAGCTCGGAGAGAGATGGGTAATAGGAAGGGAGAAGCAGAGGGTGGATCTGCAGGTATCTCTTTGCAATGTTGCATGTCTCATGGGTTAGCTGCCATGGACATGAACAATGCTTCTGGCCTCACTAAGGCTTTCCATTGCGTGATCTGTGGCCTCTTGCCCCTCCCATTCCCTCCTCTCTCCAATACGCATTTTTAGGCTGTCAGCAGGAACTGGCTTATGCAGAGATAAGCTGAGACCATCTTTGCCAAAGACCTGCAGTCTCATTGATGTTTCCAAACTCAAATGTTGTCCTATGCGTTTTTTACTTTCCCTTTTCTCCTGGCTTTCAGTTCAATTTCCTAAGCGACTTTGAGGAGGTGGGCTTTTGTTGCTCTGGCAACTGGAGCCAAAGTGCTTCAAGAACTGATTTTTCACTTTTTTTTGTCCCAGGCTTGGCATAGCTCGTGTGGGACTACCTTCCCATCAGTTTCAGTGGCTCTGCAGGTTAAGACTAGCCGATGGTAGGGTCTGTGGGCTGAGGATGAGCTGAAAGGGGCTCGTGCACTTTACATGGCCAGTACAGAAGGAGGAATATATGGAGCTGAAGATGGTGTCACACACAGATTGGGTCTTGGTGGGTCTTTGCTCCACCTAGTCTGACCCCTGTGCTGCTCTTGCCTAGCCTGTACTGGAACTGCAGCAGCTCCTTTAGGCCATTGTTACTGTTGAGCTGCTGGCTCTGGATGGTGAAGGATTTCTTCTTAAGCCGGTCATTTGTTAATTTTTCTTTGCTGATGGTCAATGATACTCTGCTCTGCACGAACTTGCTGAAGTATCCAGTCTTTCTTGCAGGCAGGTGCTGGTGGTAGGTGTGTGGCTCAGTGGTCTGAGCACAGACTTTCTTCCTAAACTCTGAGAAACGCTGTAAGTAGGAGTAATGTCACTGAATGAGTTGGCTGGAGAGCTGGGCATGTTGACAGTAATTTCCCAAGCCAACAATAGTTAGGCAGCTGCGACAGAGGTGTAACAAATTAGATTAGTCTCTACTTCTCTTTCCTTCCCCTCTCAGGCCCTTTTACAGTAGTTTGCAATTTGTAGCGAAGACCAGAGCCTTTCACCTTGTGCCTCATGAGGATGTCTCTGCCTGAGATGGATGGCACTCATGTGCTTTGTCTGGCTGTTTTTGCTGTATGAAACAGACCATGAGAATGGAGAGATATTCCATCGAAATGTTCAGCTTTCCCGAAAAACAGAAACTAGTAAATGAGATGATAAAACATGTTCATATCAACGTAGAGCAAAACCAAGCAAAATAAAATGGGGTGGGAGGGACAAATTGGAAAGGAAATCAAAAAGCAACTGAAACCCAGCCCCTTCCATATGATTTAAGCTAATGCAGTGGGGTTTTTAAGCAGTTAGTGCTCTGATGTCTGGGTCCTTATTCCCCTGGGAGCAGGCAGTGGGTGGTGAGGACTCTCTGGAAAGGTACGGGGCAGATACCAGTATCCCCTCACAGCAGCAGTGTTAGTGACAGGGGTGTAAGCAAGAAGCTGAGCTTGGACCAGAATGCCCCCTGACTTCTGTTCCCCCAGCACTGCAGGAAGTAAAACCTGTGACACCTGGCCCTGGTGTTGCAGGCCAAGCCTTTATCTGGAGGCAACAGTTTGTGTCCTGTTCCCAGTCCCACAGACATGCAAGCCACAATTCTTAACTTTCACATTTCTCTTGGGGTTAAATAAGGCAACAGGAAACAAATTTACAGCCCACAGTCCTAGTGCCAAGGTACTTTGTCCATCTTTTGTGTTTTACCCTTTCCCATTTATTATTCTTGCTTTAGTCACTTGCTTCTGCCAGGAAAATGTGTGCTGTCAGTCCCTAACTGTGCCAGGTGCCGCAATTTATTTCCAAAATCATTTTAAAACCTAGTTTGTTTTATTCTCCATTAAAGAAATTTTTTCTTGGGAAGGAGGACACAATAAATTATGATCTGAGGATAAAGAGGTTGTACAAAGGAAGACAGAAACTGGATTTCCTGGTGAGTAATGTCAAACAGGAGCTAGCCCAGTGTTCTCTTTCTGTGGTGCCATCACAGGACTAGCAGCCAGTCTTGGTAAGCCCCATATTACCTTCTTCTCTTACTTAGACAGCAGATCAATGTGTCTTCTCTTGAGCCAGTTTACATTGATCTAGAGTATTTCCCCCACTCTAAACTGAGTTTAATGAGATGAACCTGGAGGATTCCCAGGCTGCATTGTTTTAAGGAGAGCTGTATTCTCCCTGCTGTGCTCAGCAATCTCTGCCAGGCCCTTTGAGTGGTTAACAGATGGGATGGACAATGTCACCCTGGACCTACCAGCCTGAAAGCTTCCCTGGGCTATGACATGGGCTCCAGAAGTCTAAATGTGTGAGTCACCTTGACAGCTAAAGATCTAACATACTGGTGCGGAACATCACCATAAAGGTGGAAACCTGAGCACTTTGCCACAGGAACAACAGGACACTTTCTGGATTTTTATTTTCCAAGCAACTTGCAAGTGCACAACTATTTTACATAGCTGAGAAACAGGCAGAACATGGGAGTAAATCTGAAGCAACTACTGGAGTGTTAAGCTATCTTTTAGAGCTTTGCCCCCCTCTATCAGTCAAATCTTTCATCAAAGTGGAATTCAATTAACTTGTAAAATCTGGCCATGCATTTCATCTCCCTAGGACAGAACTGCAAATTGGGAACATATGGCTGATTTGACCTCCTGAGTAGAATCACAGGATAACTTTTTGTTAGAAAGAGTGGCTTTGCTTCCTCTTTCTTATTCATTGATTTTTACAAGGCAAGCCCAAATGCTGGTGCAAGTGAGGCTGACCTGCAGATGAAAGCTAGTGAGTAAATTTACTGCATTAATAAAGAAAATGTACTAGCAAGTTGAGAAAAGTACTTTAATAATAATTAATAGGACAAAATTAAAACTGAACTTTAAGTCTTCTCTGGTGTTTTAATGATTAATTAAATTTAACATTGGTCATAGCACATCTTTGCATACTCCAAAGTACCTGTGGCAGGACAGGCAAGAGGACATAGTGGTTCTAGAAACTTAAGACGCATTCATAAACTTTAGGCTGGAGGGACCTTTGATCTGCTTATGTTATCCTGTATAAATAAGCTTAGTCCTGTAAGATCCAACAGACTGAGACATAACAAGGTGTGGAGCATTCAGGTGCAGTCTGTTACACAAGGTGTAGTTAACAGTGTGGTGGGGCAGCTGCTGCAGCTGCTTCTCAAGCTGTTTCTCCTACTGTACAGCCAATCTGTTTTGGTTTGAAAGTGCAAGCTCTTTCTCAGAAGTTTCATTTGTCATCCCTTTAGTATACTGCAGACCTGCAAAATATAGGCTGGGGATGCTGTATGGTGATTTTTAATTTTTTTTATTAGTCCACTTTGAGCTACAGGCTGGTTTCCAGAAATACTTGGCTGCAAGATAGTGTCCCTGCCCGTGTTGGCTGGATGCAGCAGGTGTGATCCCCCATGGTTTGCAGTGGCTGTGCTTTCTCAATGCTCAGCTCCTCAATCCCAGGTAGAGCACTTGTTTCTCCCAGCTTTGTTCTATATGGATAGGTATCAAAGTACTTCTGTGAGTGCCTGTCTTGTGTTTAAGCTTTTGTAAGAGTGTACCTAGGAAGTGAGTAGTATGTGAAAATCTACCTGAAGTTGATGTGTGCCTAGAAATTACAAACAAGTCTGTAGCACTGGATGTAATGGCCAAGCTCTACAATACAGTCTGAGGATGGTTGGGAAGCCCATGGGCAGAGACAATGGCCTCGCAGGGAAAAGCACTTAGATGTCAGCTTTTATTTTTAAGACCTCTGCTCCAAAGGTCTGATGATGCATAGCTGAGCTGACTGATAGGAGCCACAAAATACACTTCACTATCTCCCTGGGACTGCTGATGAACGCTGATACCAGCACCTGGTTCTGCTCACTGTTTGGAGCCTGTGGGACTGCATGATGGTGCATGAGGACAATGCTGCCCTGGGGTCACCCTTGGCTCCCAGCTCATCCTTCCCTTAGAGATCAGCCTTGTGCTGACTGCTCATCAGTACAAAGCATGCTATCCCAAAAATATGGATTAGGGAGTTGTCCATCTAGCAAGGGATGATTCTGAAATTGCAGAACTTGCAGTAGTCTTTGCCCTCCTGGCCGTACTGACTTGAAACTCTTCCATGGAAGCCTGACTGAGAGGAAGCAAATGCATTTAAAATGGGGGGGGGGGAATAGACAAAATAAGTGGAAAAAGGTCAGTCTTAGGATGTCTGGAAGTATGGGAGGTGAGGGGTGTGGTTCTGTAGTTCTGGTTGCATGGGGCAGGATGCAACTGGGGGAAATGGAAACTGAGGCTTCCTGTGCTCCACTGGGAAGAGTTTACAGAACAAGGGGGATATGTTATCTCCTTTGACCAACAGTTTGACGTTTTTTGAGAGGAGTTATCTTGGGCCTGAGCAGCTGGGGGGATTATAGAAATACTTCTGTTTCACTTGAGCAGGCTGCCTCCCACATGCAACATGCCTTGCTTATGTTGTGCTTTCAAATATGTCCACCTTCAAAATGAAACTAGTGCATGTCATGGAGATTAAAAGATGGGAGATGTGAAGAAGCTGAGGGTCTTATCCAGTGAACAGTTCATATGTGACTTCTTTCAGGATTAGTGCATTCTTAGTGAGGTCATTCTTACCTGTGCAGTCGCCTACCCTAAGACAACTGAGATGATCCGTTGTTTTCAGAAGGTCTCTGCCTTTGTTTGCAGCTGCTTGTGAAATCTCATATTACATTTATCCAGTGGTGAACGTATTGCTTGGAACCATTGCTGGGAATAGCCTATGGTTTATGGCTTTACAAGAGTAGCTTCAAAAATAGCAATAATGTAAGGAATTGCCTGAGCTCTCCCACCTTTTCCTCCAACCTGCACTGTCTCTGCATTCTTTAAATGCTCTATGAAGGTGCAGCATACTGTAAGGAACCATTACAGGTTGGTAGAAAGTGAACTTTGAGCCTACAAATGCAAATATTCATCCTGGGATGGTGATCATGTTATCTACTCAGGGAGTAAACCACTATTGAGTTTACACGTCAAATCTAAACTGTGCACCAAAGATTTGAATTACAAATCTCAAACAAAATGCAATGTGCTCATAAACAAGCTACAGATGAGGAATTAGTCACCAAAACCATTATGACTAATTTTAAATAACAAGTTAAATGGAAGGTCGGGGAGGGGGGAATCTGCTCAGAGATCATTTGTGAGCTGAAGAAAATGGTCTAAACATTATTCATCAATCTTATTAAGCTTTATTCTTGAGTAATGTTGTGTTATCTCTAGCAGGTGGTGGGAGAAATGGCACAGCATAGCATAATTAGTAATAGCCATGTATTTTTTTATGCTATTTTGTGTGATTTATGTCCAGATGGTTTTGAAAATGGAATCAAGATAAAATATAACTTCCTGGGTCAGAATTTGCTTTTTAGTTAACGAGTTCATTCAAACCTCATTATTGTTTTTAAAAAATATATTCTTGATTATTCAGGAATAGTATTAAATTTTGGGATCATTCCAGATTTATAATTGGATTTTTCTAGATCAGTATTGCACCTGAGCACTGCCACAATTATGTGTTATAATGCCATCTTACTATGTGCCTTCATACAGAATTCTTTTCTGCTTGGTGCAGATGCTCACCATGTAGCCTTGGCAAACTTTAACTGCTGACACCCAGAAGTTACCAATGCCTTATAATGGAGAAGACACTTGGCTTGACCTGTGATAGGAAGTCCTATCAGCCTTGGTCCAAAGGATGCTTAAATAGCTGTTTTCCCACGAAGAATTGTTGAGTAGCATGGTATTGAACTGGAAACAGCAGGAACCTCCTCAAATGGGCCCAGCCCCCACTTGAAGTAATGCTTACTTGTGAAGTATGCTTGCTGGGTCACAGAGTTCTCATTTACGTCTCTGTAGCTTTTGCTAATACAATTTTGCTTTCAAGTAACCTTCAGTTCCAGCAAACAACTCTTCAAGTTATGTCTTAATCTCTTGACCTGTCATAGTTGGATGTCTTTTGCAGCAGAAGTGTTCTTTATTCTAGAAAATCTCCAAGTAATTTCTTTCCTTTTTTGACTCCATGGACAAGATCTTGCTTGCGTACATCAGTAGTGTTATTTGTGGACAACTGCAGTGCGAACAGCTAGATAGAGCAGTAACTAAATCTGCAAATTCTGCATGAAGAACAACGGGTTTCATATCTCCTTAAGCTTAGACATCTGCTAAGTTTAAGGTGGTTGTCTACACTCCCTCTATAGCCAATAGAGAGAAACAGCTCCAGATCCATCATATCACAAGAGAAGTGTCTGAATTGCAGCTGCTTGCTTAGACTGTGACAACTATTTGCTACTTAGAGCCAGGTGAGATGAATTTCACCCTAGATTTCCAAGTGACCACAGTTGATGACTAGTTGGTATCTGAACAGAGATATTTAATAACCTTGTTCTGTTTGGTTAATTTACTAGTGGCAAACTTTGAGTTTATATCAGAAACTAATGACACTTTTCTTTGGGTGGGCAAAGGGATGGCGACAGAAATTCTGTATTGTCTGGTGTTCTCTGTTACTCTGTCAGATGACAAAGGTGAGGAAACATCCTGTTAGGAGATTTGGGTGTTTGCCATGAAGTACTTGTTACTGGGAAATGAATCCTCTCTAGGTGCAGCTGTCTCTTCAACATTGGCAGTAAGGAAATGCCAGAAGCATTCTAGATAGGTAGGACTCTTCAGACACTGTCCTTGAAAGCAGATTGCTTGTTAGTCTGTCTTGACAATTAGACCTCTATTTTCAGAGTGACTCTGCACACTTATCAGCAACTGTCAGCTCAGCTTGTCAGGAAATCCCCAAGACTGAAGTGGTCTCCTAGCATCAGAAATGTTTCTGAATTTGCTATTGGAAACTTTTCCTCGAGTGGAACAGGTATTTCAGAAAGATGCTCATATGTATTCTCAAAATGAGTTATTTGACTCTTAATCCTGCTTTCATGCACCCAGTAATTTCAGTTGGCCATGTGGGACACTGCCTCTTGCTGAGGAGCGTGCTGTGAACTACGTTGGGTTGGTTCGTGGTTCTGACCTCCTTTTCTGTGCTGAGACCTACTTTGTGGTCAGCCTCTATGTGCAGCACCCAGATGTACTGCCTGAGAGAGCTGTTTTTTTCGGAGTAAAATCAGAATAGTAGCATATATAAAAAATGATATATAGGGAGTTATAATGCAGATGTATGGAGGTTGATACTGTGGGCACATTCTCCTGGAGAAAGGTCTTACGGAAAGAAATAGCCTGTTATCAACATGTAGTTACATTTGGGGCAAGAGTGCTTAAAAACAGTTTAGTGAGCCAAAAATACCCCTTGGATCTGGCTCAAGTTACAAAAGGATCCAAGAGTATTTTGCAGTGAGTGCTCAGATTTGTGTAGGTTGTGAAAGTTAGCATCCGTAATGATGGAAAAGAAGGTTGTGCTTCGATTTTGCTTCTCTATATTATGATACCTTTGGGACTGGACCACTCTAGTGCCATTTCTCACTTAAGAGTGGGAGGAGAGGGCCCTGTGCTGACAGATGTCTTTTTGCATCCCCTTGGGGGTTATCCTTCTGCATTGAGCTCCCAGGAAAGAGATCAAGTAACAAATATGTGCCCTTTTCCCAGTGAACTTAGCAAAGTTTGTTCACAGGAATTCAAACCTCTGGTGAATAATTCATTCCTGAGCAGAACAAGAACAAAACAAAAATAACCTGTGGAAGGTGTCCTCTTGGGACGCAGGCAAGTGAGAAAGCTGCCTCCCTGGAAAAGAGCTGCCCTTGTAGGAAAGGAGATTGTTCTGTCTGGTATTTAACAGGGTGAGCAAATGCCAGCTCACAAATCATGTTAGTGGGAAAGATGAAAACTGTCTCTATCTGATTAAGCTGTGGTTGTGTGGATTTGTTTAATTCAGCTAATGTTTCTATTTCTAGAGGTTTTGATGGAAAAAAATGTTGTAGCTTCTAGCAGAAGCATGAGTGGATGTGTTAAAACTGAACTTAGGTGAGATAGAGAGGCTAGAGACAGGAAAGCAGGGAGAAATAAATGACAAAACTTCTTTCACAGAATGTGGAGGGTGAGGGGTATCTCCATATCTCTGGGCCTGAATTTGGAAAGCCCCAATCCTCAACTCCTCCTAAATCTTTTTCAATACCTGTTACTTTCAGCTGAGCTGTCTGTCAAAGGTGGATCTTTAGGAACATTAATACAAGTTAAAGTAGATGTGGCACAATTCTCTGTAAAACATCTGCCTTTTCTTTGCATAATGAATTAACAAAGTTGGGCTTGAAAGAAATGTAATAAATTATTCAGAAACCTCCTATGTTTTTGAAATGCTAACAAGTCAAATCCTTTGAGACTGCTTGATCAGATTATGGTGCATCATAAAGTAAATCTAATTGGTTATATCCAGTCCTGAATTATCAGATTTACTAGTTTGGCCAATACAATTTAAGCAGGGCATAAAACATGAATGCTATGTATAGCTGAAATAATGCCAAATGATTTTAATTAAAATAAATTCACATTTACAAAATAAGGAACTCTACCCAAATTCTCTACAGCTTTGGAGCTGGGAAGCCTTTGATCTTTTAGCAGACCACTGTTCAGCAGCAGTGCTTGTGGCTTCCTTCTCACTTTTTTGGGTGACCATCTTGAGACCCTAAGTGCCTCAATTTATTGAGTAGGTGCCTGGGACCTTCTGGGAACCAGACTACTTTGTACAACCCCAATAAAGACTAAACATTCAAATGGAGTTTGACTGTAATTTGATTGCTTCTGACCTAAATATTAACATAATATATACACTGCAGTAGTTGGCTTCAGGGTGAGACACTTTGTGTGTGGGAGAAATAAGCTTGCTGTGTAGGACCCACAGCACCTTCTCCATCTATTGGTTAGGACAGATCCTTGATAACAATTCATTCACATGTATGTCTGTGAATCATGTAATATTCAAAATGACCTAAACTCGAAAACTACTTACGTGCATATCTATGTGCTTGACTGAACAGGGCTGACTTGACTGAATTAAAGCCAATAAAAGCAGCAGCAAAAGTCCATATCTGCAATACACAGGCTCTGTCCTCTCTTCAGCAACAGCTTTAGGGTGCAGCTTCCAACCTAAGTCCCTTACAAAGGAGAAGGCCGTGTCTCATGCTGACTGGGGAAATAATGCACCCCTTGAAAACCCATGGCTACTGTGGATGTTACATGGGGCTCACAACAATATTTGTTTTCCCTAGAATATTTTCCTGCCTGAGAAGAATGTAAAATGTGGTGATGGCTTCCAGAGCCGTTCAACTGCCCAACAGACTTCCTTCAGAGGCTTTAGCTTTGTGTATTGGCTTGAGCTGCTGTAGCCTGGCAAAGCGATCCATGACACTGCTCAGCTTATGGTTCTTTCTCACATAGTGCTTTCTTGCTTCCCATCTCTTCCAAACCTTCAGAACAGGCTGACACAGATGGGAGAACACCCAGGTCTTAGATGGGACACAGACACTCAGACACTGGGTGTGTGATCCTGTGCTGGTTCCCTGTCCCCAGCGGGAGGTGAGCTCCTGCTGCATGACCCTGCTCAGGGCTGCCAGGGAGGAGAATGGGGTGCTCAGCTGGCAGGTCTCACAGGGTATTTTTTACAGCTCACCTCCTGAAGCTCAGAGCATCTCTGGGAGAAGCTTTAATTATCGCCTGCTTCTAAAGCAAATAGCAAAGAACAGTGTTTAAGAGCCTCTTCTATGCTTTTGAAGACTCCTGATAGAATAGTCTGGCAATCTCTGTGTGAAGAAATAACACGGCTTCAACAGTAAAAGCATTCCCCTTTGGAAATTTGTTTTCCAGTGCTTGACCTGTGCTGGTTGATAACACATTTGCCAAGCAAACATCCTTTACTAGCCTTAGCAACCTCGATGCCAACTGCGTTTGTTGCACAGGAGCACTTGACACTGACCAGCGCTTTTATCTCCTTGCTTGGTGAAGAACAAATGAATCACTCCCACTTATAAACTGTAAATGTTCAGGCTTGGAGCACAAAAACTAGGGGGAAGTTGCTGTTCTCTGCCCTGCAGTGGGATGGTGGTCATGGTTTCTGTGTCTTGACCACAGAGGGAGGGGGAAAATGCCAACCACAGCTACATCCAGAAATGCTGCTTTTGTCCTTCAGAACCCTTTGTCCAGACCCTTCAGGTAAGCGATGATGTGCCAGTGTGCTTGGGCAGCACATCCCATTGCTTTTGTCAACTGCAGAATGTGAGAAATTAGGATTAAAAACTGAAGTACAGAGAAGCCCTTGGACATTCAAAAGGCTTTGTTTAAATGAGTATTTGATGGTAAATTCTCAACTTGAAGTTCTGATATGAGGAATATCGTATTGGGAGGAAATAGAGGTTCACTGTAGAGTCAGCTCTCCCCTGGTGATGCCCATTTCTGGAGATGTGGAAGTCAGCTGAAGAGGAAACTTATCTGGGTGCGAAGCTTGTGCCAGCCTTGACAGAGAGGACAGCAAGGCTGTCCTCTTACCTCCAGCAGTCAGCACTCATCTATCCGCACAATAGGATCACTATAGGATCATTCTGCTCAACCATTTCTGAGCATCTCCTGTGGTTAAAATCTTGGGTGTGGTTCATACTCAGAGCGGTAAATGTTGCTGTGTTGGTGTACATTTGGTGTGATGAGGGCATCTTAGCTTGAATAAGTCCTTCCTTGGCAGATGGTAGTGCAGTGCATGATACTGAATGCAAAAAGGAGAGATGATACACACTGAAAGCAGTTTCTGAGACGTCTCAATCCCCAGGGGCGAGGCTCTGCAAAGAGCACGGAGCACTATGAAGAACTAACGGCTTGTGTGTAAACAGACAGCTAGACAGAGGCACAGCCAGGGTGGTTTAAGACAGGCCAGGGTGCTAAAGGCAAATACTGTGCTGAGTTCTAGCACAGTACAGGGAGTGCTCCAGCACAGCCTGTGCTCAGGAGCAAACACTGACCTCCAGAGAGGTTTGCGATGCCTCCTGCTATTTTGGAAACGGAGCAGGCAAGTGACTTGGACAAATGAAGGAGGAAAAAAACCTATTGGTTTTCTGCCCTGCAGTGGGTATGTTCTGAGTATTTGTCACATTCAAATGCATGGTGTAGTCCTCAGAGGTCCCTGATGTAACTTGAATCCCACTCTGTTCCCCAGTGCTGTGTGGATTTGGCTGGGGCACTGAGTAAGTATGAAGGGGATGCAGCCTGAACTCTTGGTATGTTCTACTGATGTGCATGTCAGCATGAAAGGCTTTTCCTGGGTGCAGCAATGTTTTGTTTGATTGTATCATGGCCAGACCTTCTACTCAGGAGGTCACCTGCTTCTTCATTTATGGCCGTTAATAAGCTAAGTTAGGGCCCTCACTCTGACCTGTGATAGTGGTGTTTGAAAGGTGAACAGGTTTGGCCTAAAATGAGCTGATTTTCTCTTTTAAGAGGCTAGGGATAGGTTTAAGAGGCTAGGGATGTGGTCCCAGTCAGATGACTACAGATCTGAGGATGTGAGCTGGGACTTGCACCCTCAGCAAAGCCAGGAAGGGCTGGTGCTGCAGCTGGGTGCACCAGTCGTCTTTCAGTGTATTTGTCCATTTTGCAATTAGCTTTTTAAAAAGTATGAATGCTCATAAGGATATCTAATGATGCATAATAAAAGAAAACAAGCTCGGGTGTGTTTCAATAATGTCTTTAAGTGTCAGCTGAAGAGACAAAGTTGGTCTCCTGCCTTCAGAGCCTAGTCATGGTTACAAGTTGGCCATCTGCTGGGATTTGCAGGCAAGTGGGTGAGCACCTGGCAGATGTTTAATCATTTTCTGGATTTTGCCCTTTCCACTTAATTAAAAATCTACCTAGTTGCAAACCTCCACCTGAGGATACAGGTCCTTCTGCATGTCTGTTTGAGAGGTTTGGTTTATTGCTATGACAAATGCTGAGACTGTACAATAACGTTTCAGCCAGACAGGAGTGTGATAGACTATGGAAATTTTGACTTAGTGACTGAGTATTACTTCTGTACATTAAATTGTCCTAGCAGGGCTATCTGTCTCTGCTCCTTGGGTGGAGATGTGGGCCAGGAGGACCTGCTTGTAGATACACTATTGCCTTGTCTATGAAGAAGCCTGTGAAATGTTTGTCTTGGGGCTAGAGAGCCCTTTTGCAGAGAATTGGAGTGGCTGCAGACAGCTTGAGGTGATGCAGAAGGGTGTAATGGCTGTTCAGTAGCAGAAGGTCTCTCTCACTTTGGCTTTCCTCTTCTGTGGGGTGTCTTAAGGCTGCCTTTAAACCCCTGTGGGGGCAATGAGATGGATGGTATCCTTTGAAGACAGACCTGGAAGAGCTGCTGGAGATCAGTAGCGAGGTGTCGCTGTGTGGGAAGGTGTCTCGTGGCCTGATAGTATGGTGTAGTAACGGTGGAAGAGGGTGGTGCATGGAGTGACTGACAACAGTGAGCGCAGCCCAGGACTTGTGCAGAGTGGCTCTTTTGGCCACCCTTTGCTAGCTCTGACAAGGGCGCTTGGCTCTCCTTAGCTGTTTCCTTTTTGATAGGAAGTGATAACTGTGCACATTTCCCAAAATTCTCAAGATGGTTTGACAACCTGAAAAAAAGGAATTAAATACATCAAAGCTGTCGGCAGAAGCTCACAAATCTTTAGGCTTTTTCAGCCAGTGTCCAGAACTATAAAATTCGCAGAGAACTGCAGTGGAGAAATGATATACATATTCCTAGTGTAATGCTCAAAAGTGCCAAGGTCCAATTTGCTGGAAATCATCCGGCTGTGACAGAGGTCTTATGTGCTCTCTGCCAAGGTAACCACTGGAAGACAAGGCTTGTCAGAGCAAAAAAAAAATTGTCTGCCTTTTCTATTTTTCTGTGAAAACTACCTTTAGGTCATTTTTTAACCTTTTTACTCAACCCTGCAAATGTCTGTTTTGAGTAGACAGATTTTTACACATGTTTTAAACGAGAGTGGTGAAGGCAGAGTTATGTTTTTTTCTGCTCTGCATGATGGCAGAAGAGTGCAGGAGGCCCAGAGCTGCTCGGTACCTCCTGCCCATTGCAGACACTGGCATGAGTGGAAATAACCCATAAAGTCAAACAGACTTTCCACCTCACACAGTGAGGTGGGAAATACTCTCCTGTCCTGCCTGCATGACTGCCACCACCACAGCAGCCTCTGCACTAAGGGACACCTGCTCCAAAGAACCACCTCGAAGGGAAGGTGAGGAAGCGTTTGGAGGAAATATTGAGTTGACCTCTGTGAACATGACTGAAGTGCCAGCTTCATTTTTTTGAAAGCAATTCTTAAGAAGTGTTTTTGTTTTGCAGCCCAGTGTGGTGTAAGAACCACACATTGATGGTGATTTACTATTATGTGGGCTGTTAACTACTCTAAATGAAATGTAGCAGACTTGCTCACTGCAGATGTCACCAGATCTTGCTTTACAGGTGATGTGGAAGAAATATAAAAGCTGCTTTAGACTTCTAGTGGGGAGAGATGCAGGGCAAAATCTTCAGCTAGCACTAATCAGTGTAACTCCACTGAAATCCATAAAGATTGATTGACTATGTTGGAGGATCTATACTGCTGGCCTTTAGTGAAATCCTGCTGAAGGTACTGGACACTTCACATGGGCTTTTGCTCTGGGGAAGGACAGCTAAGTGGTTTGAAGACAGTGAAATATTGATTTGGAGAGACACCAATAAGCAGTTTGTCCTAATAATCAGTTCCAAAACAACATTAAAAGTTGGGATTAGAGTGGGAGCACATCGTGGTAAAACATGTGCTGCAGGCTCTACTGGCTGAGAGACTCCCAAGGAGGAGTGTAGATCTGCAGGGTGAGGAAGGAGCTGTAAGGGAGGGGGATTGAGGCTTTCAGTTCAGTATTTGGAGAGGAAGGGCTGAGATGCACATGTGTTAAACTCAAAAGATGATGCAGTAAACTTGAAAGCTTGTCTCTGCATCTCCTTCTTCCCTTGATATGGGATGGATTGAAAGCAGAGTTCCAATTCTGGTTCAGAAGTCTTGATTTGGGCACTGGCTTCCTACTTTGACTAGTGCTGCTCTGTACTGCCCCTCCCTCAGCCAGCCAGGCTGCCTGGCTCCCCATCTCATTTCCACCTTATTTCTGAGACAGCAAGATGAATACTGTAAGTCCTTGGTGTCCCAGTGCTGCTCCTGCTCTGAGGAGCCCTGGGGCAGCAGTGGCTGGTTGGCCACACCTGTGGGGAGTGCATGGAGTGGTTCTAAGGTTGAGGGAGTGTGGACGTGACCCCAGACTATGCTGGGGAGGTGGTGCATGTTAGAGGAGATGTCTTGTTTATGTTTCCTAACACTGTCCTTGCAGAGAAGTCCTCTCCTGGGACAGGAAAGGCTGATGCTGCCCTCCTTGGAAGGGTTCAGCTCAGGAGGCACCTTGCTTGCTCTGCTGAGAGCACAGGAGACTGCTTCTGGCACCACTGGTGAGGTCCTAAATCATGTCTTAGGTGCACTGCACCTTCTCCAGGGCAGGAAATCCATTTCGGGTACCTCGTACTAGTTATTTAAGACTTCAACCTTATTTCTTTGTTTTCAGGGACTTGAATTAGTCCTTATTTGTCCAAATATTTGTATCAACATAACATCAAAACTGAGGCACACATAAGTGCAATGAAATACAACTTTGTACATAGTCTGCTGCACTGAAATAATTTATCTTTTATTATTTTAAAATAGCATTAGCTCTTAATTTCACAAAAAGCCTTTCCCCAGCTTTGAAAGATGCTGCTAGACACAAGTTTTGGTTTAACGGTTCCACTGTCTTTAATTAGCTGCATTAGGGCTTCTTCCACAGAGCTACTGTGATTTGTGCCAACAAATTGTCTGGTGTCTCATATCTCAGACCCATCTTTATTGCTTGTTGGCTGTACATGGGGTAGCTTACTAGTTGGTCCTCTTATTTCAGAAGCATCCATTAGTTCCAACTTTTACTACATTGAGGTTTTTTTAGCAGCAATTTTTATGCTCTAAATCCCATTATATAAAAATATGCTGATATTTCTGAACTTTATGTAAATGAAATTAGGAACTCTGCAAATGGCTGTGGACAAAACCATGCAGTCTTGCTGATGTCCGCATGGTCTCAGGGAGTGTGTTTGAAGAAAGATGCTCATCTCTGCACTGACACTACTGATAATGAGTAAGCATTACCAGAATGCTCTCTAATCATTTGCCTTGTGCATAGAAATCATATTTGGTGTGAGGAAAGCATCCATTAAGTCTGTTGCCTCAATGAAGATGTTCAAGGAAACACAAGGAGTGTGCTGTGTGCAGGGCAGGATGTGCCAGCTAATAATCTTGTAATCTCTACTCCCATGTGAACAAGACTGCAAAGAGTTCAGTTTGACACACAGGTCATCTGGGAGTTGTCTGAATAGGAAGAGATTGTTCACAAGATTGATGAAATCATTGGAAACCTGGCTATAGAAAGATAGCAAGATTGGTCTGGTGACTTAGAATTGAAGGGGTCCTTGGTAATCTAAACTTCATAGAGGATTATCTTTAGCAGTTGACCAATCCACAAACAGAAAGAAACTCTGGGTTTAGTCACTGGCAAAACATTAGTTCACTGGGTCCCTTCCAAATCATATTTCAGCCTCTGATAAGATACCTCATCGCTTCAGTAAATTTAACTCAAGTGCACGGAGAGCAAATGAAACACTTTTCTTGTTGCTATAACTGGAAGGGCAGGTATCTCTGAGATGATACCCATAGAAAAATTGCTGAATCCATTGCAATAGACCATAAAATGCATAATTCTTTTGTGGTCTGCAATGAACAGTGTTCAAAATGGAATTTCCCTCCCTCCTCCTCTGGCATCTAAAACATGTCATCATTAGGTGATTTGAAAGGCAAACTATTGAAATTTGGTTCTGTAGACTTGAATCCATCACAGTCAATAACACCTTAAGCAGTGTAAATAATAGCTGGGTGAGTAAGGGGTTCTCTTGAATGTGTGTGTGTCCCTGAATCTCTGGCCTCCTCATGAAGTTGCAATTTTTATGTGTTTGAAGCAGACTCAGCCAATGCAGATAGTGTTTCTCTTCAAAGCCCTGTGGTGATTGCTCAGTTGTTAGTCATTCTGTGCTCTTGGGAAAGGTGCATTTGCAGCAATAAACCTTCCCATCTTTTATAATGGTTTTTACTCTTCTCCCTGACTCTAATGTATGTGTCCCCTCTATACATATGTACATGTACAGCCATGAAAGGAGCTGTGTGAATGTGGAGTGGGAGTTAGTCTTCTGTAAATAGTAATTATATTTCTCCCCATGTCTGTAAATAGTAATTTTATGTTTTCCCCATGTCTACTCATTTCACACATACACACAGAGCTACTATTTTGCTATTCCATATTCTCTTTCATTTCCCCCCAGATTTTGGCAATAATCGATCGGAGACTTTTTCTCATTTATTTCCTTCTTCAGACACAGTAATTTTCCCTTGTCCAAGGATCTATATTATTGATCTCTCATAGTCCACTTCACTCTGGTGAATGTCTCTATTCCAGTTCCAATTGGATTGACTTTGGATTGCTGGCCAATTTGAGAGCTGGCAAGTTCCTGAGTGACTCCTGGTGCCTGTGTAATACAGCAAAAAGCAAGATTCAGATGTAATGATTCTGAGGGGTCTACTTATTAAGCCCGCTTGGTGTTCAAAGGATCTTGTGCTAGCCTCTGACTTTCTAGCCCTCAGGCAAATTAAGTTGTTGACTATTGTCAATCTCCCATAGTTTCCTTTGGCTGGGCTGGATCCTGGGGACTGCTTAAGTTACACAACTTGCCTTGTGTTCCTAGAGCAACAGCTTATCCAGAAAATCAGGAAAAACTTCCTGATAACTACATAAAACCATTATGAAATTCTCCCATAAGGCCCATTTGTGCCAATAAAAGATTTCCTACACAATGTATTTATTTGATGTCTTTTCTATTTAAGAAAGAAAGTGCTACTGCACTGAATAGCAGTTGTAGTGATGATGGTGTCGTTGGTCCCTTCCTAGGTCAGCTAGGACTTCAGAGCAGGAATGGGATGAAGCAGCTCCTGGCACACCAGTGAGAACAGCCCTGAGGTTTGAATAAGTCACTGAATGGCTGTTGCTTTAACTTCTGCTCCTAAGCTGCTTTTTTTGGGTTTGCGCCCTGAACTTCCATTCCCTTTTAGTTTAACTGGCAGTATGTTCCCCTACAGACTGGAATAACTGACTTTGTTTCCCCGTCCTGAAGATGTGCAGCTCTGTTAAGAGGAACTGCATCCAATCAACGTCATCCCTAAGAGGTTGCCACTAGGATTCATTGAACTTGTTTGTGTGGTTTTTCTTCAAGGAGAAACATCGAGATCAAAGCCTGAGAAAACCATTTGATCTTCCACCTGTAAACAACTATTAAAAGAGAACACATGCTATATTTAATTACCCTCCATTGAGGTGCTTGTATCCAAACTATGACAAGCTGGTTGAGTTTCTCTTCCCCTTGTTTGAAGCAATGGATAGTTAAAGGAGATAGACATTGTAATAAAAGATGAGTGAAGAAGATAGAGTTGAACAAGTTTCAGTCCTTTAGCCCTTTTTGTTTCCTGCTGGAACTACTAGAACGCAGCTGGGATGCTGGCTTTGCTTTAGGAGTATACCCATGAACGCTCACTCTCCCATTCATTTATCCACTGGCTGTTCACAAAAACGTCATCCAGAAAGCTCTTGTCAATGAGTCACTATTCTCAGAAGTTTTCTTTTAGTTTTCTTCTACATGTACCTTCCCAACAATAAAATGGTCAGATTGTTAAATTTTATAGTTAATTATCAAAAAGACTTTGCCTTCCCTCCCTCTCTTCTCCCACACTCATCAAATACTTGAACAAGATGAAGCGATGACCTGATCCCACCAAAACTGCAGAGGTTGTGTTGTGAAGATGCAGTCAGGCTGGTCTAGTTAGAGCATTTGTGTGTTGAACTATGGGCTCTAAGGGAATTATCTGTATGCTGAAGTTTACATCTGCTTTTTACGTTTTACAGCAGCACCCAGGTGTCAAAATTCAGTAGAAAGCAGTGGGTTTCCTAGTAATTTGCATGAATTATTGAGTCATCACTCAATTAATGAGGAGTTATTTCCTATGTTGCCTTGAAAGGTTTATTCATTGGATAACTGATCAATCTGGAATATTTCCAATAGCTAAGAGTATTAAAAAAAATAAGCAAGCAGGTAAAGATTCAACACGTGCATATTTTTCTCGTGAGAAGACCTGCTGGATTATTCACTGGGATTATACAAACCAAATTTAGAAGATTCAGGGTTTGACAAATTCTGCCTCAGTGTTTGATACTCTTGAAAAGTTTATAGTAAGTAGTTGGGCTAAATCATATCCCTGGAAAACTACTTTTCTTCTTCACTCCCCCCTCCCCCAAGCTTCTTGGGTATGATTTTGTTCCAAAACAATAATGTATAGCCATGAAATGTCTTTGTCCTTTGTCACTCCAACATAGGAGATCATAAACCGAACAAACCTGTTTATTCATTTTGGAAGAAAAACAAAATTAAAAGGCTTCTGTGTATTGTGGTAATGTAATTCCTAATCAATGACAGTGGGTTTAGCAGAGATTTATGGGTTTTTAACTTGTAAGATTAATGACTACATACATTGATGCTGTCAAAATGACAGTATCATGGTCACGTACTTCATGGAACAGATAGCGACTCCTGCCAGACACGTCCTTAAGGAAATGCAATTATTGCTGCCCATTTTACAGCGCTTAACTTTTTTTCTCTCAGTAAGTGACAACAGAATGGGTTTTGAGCATAAGTTAATCTTTCTAGATGAACTGTTAACCCTTCATGCCTAGGAGCTAGCTTTATTAACTCAATGCCTGCATACTGTTTTCTGGGGTGGCCCTGGCGAATAAAATAAAGCAGTGCCAGAAGTACCATCTGGAGACTCTCTGGAGCTCTTGGCTCCAACAGCCATGTGGAGGTTCAGATCTGAAACGTGACTGTCTCGTGTTGGACTTCATTACTGTAGCAGTGACTGACAGTGCACTTGGCAACACAACTTTTCCAAATGTGGAAGTACATACACAAGCACATACATGTCCAGAGGTAAGCCTCTGCATGTGCAACATACTGCAAGCAGGTAGCTGGCAAATGCAGTGGAGAGGAATATCTGCTCTAGCTGTGGCTTTTCCCAGGAGAGCAGGGTTATAATATGTGGTTATGTGTGATTATGTGATTATCTATCTGACTGCCTCTGTCCCAAGAGCTGGGTGAGGTGCCAGGTCTGGGACAGGATCCAGACTGAGAGCTGCTGTCAGTTGTCACCAATCTGCTGCTGGGTGCCCAGTGTCCTGTGTTTGCTTGTGGAACTCCCATGTTGTGCTGTGCTGCAAGAGAGAACAGTCTCTTCTTGAGATTGAAAACTGATTTTTGAGGAAATGTATGTGAAAGGTGGCAAAGGGACAGGCAGAAGTCTTAGTGGAGTCATAGAAATCCCAATTAACACCTTAAAGGTCAGCAGGAGGACAAGAGGGATCCAGCACTAATCCCAGAGCGACTGGTCCCAGATGCTGGTGGGAACCACTCTGCTGTCCTCTGTTTCCGAGCTGGTCTGACCTTCTCATGTTTCTGCTTCTCCTATTGCTATAACTCCCGAGTACTTAAACTGTAAATCCATCACTGTTTTGAGGCTGTTTGTTTTTTTGAGAATGATTAGGTTCATTTCAGCAGGCATTAAAGTATTTCCAAATAATAGGCTGGTAGTGGCTTTAGATAGGTAACAGAAATGTAATGAAAAATAAAACTGTGTTTGTCCAGAAGAAAAATTTCCAGTATGTTTGAAACACCTGTAGAAACAATTCTTTAATATCTGTATATATCTCATTAGCAGTCAGTCCATGAGTTCCTACCTTGTCAAGCAGACTCTGATCCATAGGTAGCTAATCAAAATATTGTAACTTATGGGGAAATTCGCTGAGAAAAAACAGCAAGAGACGTCGGTGATAAGTAACAACACCGAAGTACCTTAAAGATCTGGAGAAGCTAGAAATTCAAGTTACTCATGATTGAGAAACTTGATTCGGCATCATTTCCTGTCTCTTTCATGTCTAGGGTATGTATCTCTTGGAAGTGAAATAAATACTTGAGTGTGAAGAAGACTGTGGTGTCCTAAAAGGCTTCTGTGGAGGCAAAAGAGCTCAAGGAACATGCTCAAATTGATAAGAGAAGTCAATGGCAGAGTTGGGAACTGTGACTGGAGATATAAATGCTTATTGGCACCTTTAAGCCATGATTGCGTCGTCATTTTATATGTAGCAATGCTACTGGGAATTTACTACAGTTACTGACACTTGCCAAACTCAATGCAGAAAGCAGCTTTTCTCCACGTGAGTTGTTCACACAGTGTAATTGCACTAAGGTGAAGCATTATTTCTTGGAGTTGAACAAACTTTTGTTATGCCCAGAAACAAGGTGATGGTTTGGGTTTTTTTGAATTTTGGTGGTTTGTGAGTTTTTTGTTGTGTGTGTGTTTGGTTTTTTTTTTAAAGTAAAGTAGAAATTGAATGTTCAGTCACCTGGTTTTGATGGTAAAGGGCTCCCCAAGGTCAACCAATCTTCCTTGTTCGTTTGCTATTTTTACCTTTGTTGCAGCAGCAGAAGGGGGCTACAGCTCTTATTTGATATGAAATAAAGCTTAACCATTCCTTTTTTAATGTGTGAGAACTTATAATTGTGCTATTAACATTTAAAACTCCAGTTGGTTTCCTTGTCTTTTGTTAAAAGCATAATGATGGGAATCAATTGGAGACCTTATTTTTGTGCTTGAATGTTATGATTGTCTGGGACTTGCAAGGATGTTCTCCTCCACCAGCCCCCCAGGTATTTCAAGTTGGTAGAAAATTCTAGAAAGTGTTAATAGCCATCTTGGAAAAATACACCATGTCCTGGTCCTGGTTTTCCAGCCCTGGCTCTGTTCTCATAATCATAGCTTTCTGCCCATTTGTAACTTCTTTGTGTTTCATATTCGTCTTTCACATGCATTCAGTGCAAAGAGCTCAGCATGAAATTTTGGCCTCTCCCTGTTAGTGACCTGATTTGGTGTGTATTAAGGCCTCGTCCTCTGGAGCTGGCTGCTTGTTTCAGAGTAGAAGACAGCAATATAACAAGGCTGGTGTGGCCTGAATTGCTGACCTGGATGTTGGTATCTGTTCCTTCAAAGTATGCAGATTTCTTGTTCCTGACTCTTTAAACCATTGAAAAAACCCAATGACCTTCTTTTCCTTTTAAAGTCAAGCTGTGAAGTCAAGTGTCTGCCCCAGGAACTTGTCCCAAGCAGACAGATATGGTGCTAGCAGCATTTGTTGTTGAGGGACCGCAGTCAGCTTGATACGGTGTGGTCAGACTACCCTGGCTCTAGCACAGCTGTCTGTGTGCTGTGTGTATATTGTGGCTTTGTGAGGGAGGGCAGGGGTCTTCTGAAAATCACACACTGGCTTTAAAGTGGCTGTTTAATGTGGGAACAGCTATTTGCAGTAATCCTTATAGCAGGCTTCTCCAGGAATGCAGCTCTCAAAGCATTTAAAAAAAAACAACAAAGCAGTGCTCCCAGGGAGTGTCCCTACAGTCCTGGAAAGCAGCTGTCTATCCTAACCCCAGGTCTCGAAGCAAATCCCCGTACCTGCTGGGAATCCAGTTTGGCCAGTGAAACCTTAATAGGGTCCACAGTTCATTATAAACTGTGTATTCACAGAGTATTAGTGTGCCTGCAGGTACCAGTGTGGCCGCGTCTGACTCTACGTATGCAGCCTTCGGCTCCTGGTTGTTTATGTCAAAAAAGGGCTAGGTTTAGGAACTGTGAAATGGAGTCCTCTTGGTAAAGGCAACGTAGTTTAAAAAGCTGATTTAGATAAGCAGCTTCTGAAATACAGTTTTGATGGGTAAATATTCTGATTATCCATTGCTTAGTTGGGAACTCACCGCGCTTGAGCAGCTCACATTTCTGAGCCCCTGCGTGTTTGAACTGTCACAAACTTCATCAATGAGCATTGTGTGGCTGGCGGGAATGTGCTAGTACTGACTGAGGAGATGGGGCTTTGCAGGTGCAGGAAATGGCTTTGCCGGGAGGCGAGGTCAGAGCGGTGGCACTTATAACCACCAAGAGGCTGGTATGCTGGGTTGAGAACCCACAGGAACACTCATTTCTCCACCTGCTTTCTCCAGAATGCGAGGGCTGCATTTGAGACTGCCAAGATTTGTCTTGAGTCAGTTGAATCATTTGCTACAAAAGCTTGATGCGACTCCAAGTAAGCATGGTAGCTGCTTGTGGGAGCGCTGGATATACAAATTGGCTCCTAAGGATAAGGTCGGAATATCTTTGATAAGGAGGCAAAAGCTGGATTTTCCCTATCTCATACCCACTGCCACAAGCTATTGGTTAACAAGAAAAGGGTCTATTATCTGTTTTGTGAACCACAGATATATTAAAGAAATGGATGAGAAGGGAACGCACTGTGGTCCCAGTCTTGCTATAAGTAGGTGTGTGGCTTGAGAGTTAAGAATGAAGGCTGATGGCCTGGAGGGGTGGAATGACGGCCACGGATGCAGGAGAAATATATGGTGAAAACTAGCTGCACACTGAGCTTTGCCTGTGACAAACAAAGGCACAGGCAGCAAAGACTTTTAACTCAAAATATATTAATTTGCTTTCCAGAAAATTATTAAAAAATGTGCAGAGTGTGGTCAGTCTCTTGTGAGCATGCGAAGATGAGGTGGTTTTTTTCAATCCATGTAGTAGTTAAATGTTCCAGGAGATGAAAGCATTAAAGCTTTAAAACCTGGTGTCAGACACTGTAAATTCTAGAACATAAGTAGGAAAACTTTTTTTGTTTCAAGTTCAACCTGCAAGTTCATCTTTGGAAAGGAATTATTCACCTGAATATATTCAATGTAGAAAAGTAGGAAGATCTTTTCTTAGTGACAATTCAATAGCACCCTGGCTCCCTTGCAAGCATGGAAAGCCAGATGTGAGCAGACATTAAAATAATCAGTGTAAACACTGGTCATCAAATGAGCACCCAGACACTTGGATCAGGTCTGGACCCACACCATTTTGTAGGTTACATGGATGCATGTGCTCATTCTCAGAAGAGGAGTTTTGTTGGTCTGGTGCACAAACAGAAAGCCCTGGTGTGGCCAGGACAGGGGCATGGATTTCAAAAGCTTATAAACCTGGGGTGAGCAATCTGTAAAGGGCAGCTAGGGGAGACAATCTATTATGTGAAGGGGTTTTTTATACTTTTTGGCATGAAAGAAGTGTTAAAGTTCTCTAGCTGTCCCTCAGTGTAGTCATTGTGTGACCCAGTTCTTAGAGGCATCCAAGCATGAGTGGGGCTGGAGAAGCAACTTCCTCTTGCGGTTAGATTTATGAATGTTTTTGAAGTGGAGCACCTTCACACCCAGACTCAGAAGTAAATCTTTGAGTCAGCAGCATTTCCACCCTCTCTGAACCCAGGAAGAGAGAATCTTGCCCATTTTTGTTTGTTTTCTTGACAAACATGTGGTGCAGATTAAAATTTCCACTGAGTCTAAGACTTGTTTGGGAGGAAAATGCCAAGAGTTTTCAATTTGCAATGGGATCTGAAAGCAAATTTATCTTGTGCTGAGCTTGACTTTGCATATTGCCATTACCTTTACCTGCTAGATTGTGGCCGAATCCATTCTTGGGAAGCACCTTGCAGCGTGTCAGCTTGATGCAAGGCAATAATTTATATGAGGCAGGTTATGGGGCATCCCCTGAAGGAGAGCTCTTTCTGCATGGTCTGCATCACCCTTGGTCTCTGCACGGGTCTGCTAGGACCCCCCAGAGTTGGTGACCTACAGGTATATTGGCCTTTCTGCTGCTTTGGACTAGCTTGGGCTGAAGAATATTAACTTTTCCAACCTAAATCATTCTATGATTCTGTGGTGGCCTAATTCTTGCCTTGTGCCTCCTGGATTTCTCCTCCCAGAGATGCGCTGATGCTTTTGAGATTTAGATTTTATTTATACTAATATACTGCTGGTTTAAGTGACAGCTTAGCAAAATGGCCTCTGTCTTCTGCCTGTGGATTCCCCTGTTCTGTTTCTGTTTTCCCCACTCCAATAATTCCTAGTAGTTTAATTAAACTGCAAATTTCATTCCTTCCCTATTCATTCTCCTCTCTGAATCACCGGTGCAGTTGCTCACATAGAGCGTGGTGGCTTTGCATGTTAAGCAGGCCTCCCCTTCAGCTAGGCTGCAGATGTGTATCCTTATCTTCACCCCACGAGTGCTACTACCCTCTCAGTGCTCATAGACGCAAACACAAAGTGCCGTTCTCCTCTCTGGTGTACGCTGCGTTCGGCAGTGAGAGGTGAATTGTCAGGCACGAGCCTTCCCGCACGCAGCTGCCCTGCTGTTGATCGCTGGAGTTTACACACACGCGTTCCTGGAAAAGGTCATACCAGTGCAATAGTGGCTTAAATGAGAATTGGTTCATTATGCATGTGGCTCTTCCTGTAGGCAGCTGATGCTGTGGCCAGATGTCTGCCAGAGATCCTCTGGGATGCACACAGCTTCAGAAGATGGTTTGAATGACTTGTAGCTGAGCCTGTTTGTCGGCTCAGTTGGACTCATGGTACTTCTTATCACAGTCGGGCACAGTCTCGCTGTTGTGTGCAGGGCTGCTGCTTGTTCACACTGCTGGTGTGAGGAGCATCGGAACGTGAGGAACCACCTCTGGTTCCCTGGAATTGTGTGGGCTGTGCCGGGCACCCGGGGGACTCTCATTTCAAAAACTTTTATCTATCGGGGTACATCAGGAGCAAAACCTATGAGAAGTATCACAGTTCTCTTTACTTAGTGTGTGCTCTTCTAACCTGAGCCAACTATAATCTATAAAGCAGCTTTCAGTTAATTTCCCCACATAACCTCTGGTAATATTTGTGATAAATAACAGCAGATGCTATTTTAAAGAGACTATTTCACCAGATCAGGAAGATTTAGACAATGTGATTCACTTTATCTCAAATTGTAGATGTCAAAATAGTAACATCTTATGGTCTTGGTTTCTACATCCAAGGGCTCTGTACAGTGCTCTGTGCTTTCCAGTTCAGTGACAGGAGGTTGCTACTAGCAGCATTTCTCCTGACGTGCAGACATGTCACATAGCGAAATCTTGCAGTGTCCCTGCCAGGCAGGGGCTGCATGGCGGGGACCTGGTGCGTACAAGCCCCGTAGCTCCGCACCAGCGGAACAGCCCTGCCTGGCTCTGAGTGGGGTGAGGAGATGAGAAGGGAAAGGGAATGCGAGTTGGCGATGCTGGGGGTGTGTAAGTGGTGGGAAGAGAAGGAGAGGACTACTGGAGTGCAGGGGACTGTTGATGAGCCCAAGGGCCAACTCAGGGCAAGAGCAGGGCTGGTAGCTCAGACCAGGAGCTGCTGTGGAGCTGGTGCATTTTGCATCATCAATGTGAACTTCTTGTCTTAAACACAAGCAAAGCATTTAGCTAACATTTTTCAACCCATGTTCAGTAGGACCTGTTGAAGATTCATAGCGTGTCATGGAGGGTTGGGTTGTTTCTGTTTCAATCGAGCCCCTCAGTGATAGAGCTAAAAGGTGAGGTAATATGAACAACCCTTCTGCTACTGCTCCTGTGTTATTTGGCATCATTATCCCTTCCTTGAAACTGCTTGCATTTCAGGTAGGTAGCTTTTTGTGGAGTTCCTTTGTGGATGAAAGAAAGAAAAAGGAGGGAAAACTCTACAGTGCATGCCCTTTGTCTTCATTAAAGGATTTGGGGAAGGGGAGATCCCCTTAAACATATAGAAGGAAACCAGGGAAAATGGTCTCTGCTAGAGGTTAATTTAAGCAACATTTGCTAAAATGCATGACTTTATTTGGCTGCATCTCTGTGATTTTAGTGTCATGTGTGGTTCCAAGTACCCCCTTAGTGACGTGTGCTAGCCAGGCTCTGATGAATTTCCTTATGAACACAACATCTGAGATTCAGACTTTTATTTTACCTTTTTTTATCACTGAAACATAGCAGCGCTGAAGGTCTGTACCTGCACAACATAAACTTGAGAGAGCTCAGTCCAGCAGAATCAGTTACATTTACAAAGATGACTGTGACAAATGACTAGGAAGGTACTGTTGGAAGCCACCAGCCATCACCAGGCTTATAGTGATATTTAATTCACAAGGTTGAATGTCTCTAATCTTGTTAGAAAACCTGGCTGTCCTGAGGCTGGGCTGCAAACTCTGTTATAAAATTCAACAGGGTAAAGTCTCAACTCATTTAAATTTCCTTTTTCTAATCCCTTTTCTAAGTGAGCAGCATGGCTGATGGAGGCAGGGCTTGTTTGTCCTCACTCTTATAATGAAGGCAGCGACTCGGGGCCATGGCACATGTCACTCCTCTGCTGTGATTTGGGTGAGTCCAGCAGCTTAGATGAATTTCTCTCTGGTCAGGATGAGTGACTGATGGAGAGCTGTCTACATGACAGGCATCTCCATCTTGCAAGGTGAACCCTACCATGCAAGGACAGCATTACAACGTGCTCCTCTTTGTTCCATGACATTTTATTGCATTTCCTATAACACGTTTCCAAGCCTAACCTGCACCTGATGGACCTCCTGGAGAACTAGGCTGTCTGCCTGGGCATCCTAAGTCTGTGCAAAGTCCTCAGGCCAGGGACTGTTTCATTATACTGCTGTGTAGCATCAGCCAACATGAGGTGCTGTGCTCAGCTGAAGGTCTTTGGTACACTGTATTACAGCAAATAATCTTCTGACTATAATATTCAATATTTTACTTTTGCCCACGATTTATCTTGTCCATTCAGTCTGCTAAGAGAAGGTGTTGAGTGAGAAGTAGGCGGAGCAGGGTTTCTAGCCTGTTGGTAGGGCAGGAAAGCATGAGCCTTTTATTTTGGACACAAGTTTGTAATTGTAATATTTATGTCTCAGGTCTACTGTAGCAAGCTAAGAGTAAATTCATTTGTGATGCTTATTTATTACAAAAGGCTGGAGTCTTTCAACCCCCTCTTTGTGTCTGGCAACTTCTGGGAATTAATTGCATGCTGTCAGAAAGGCAGATCTCACAAATCCAGCCCCAGCCTGCTAATAGTGGGATTATTATTTAACAGTTCAAGACTGTGTGAGGCTGCTTTTTATTCTTCTCTGCTTGGTGGGTTTAAAGAGATTTTTATAGAACTGAACAGCTGAGGCAGAAGTCAGTGTGAGTTCAATGGGGAATGCATTAGTGGCGGTCTCCTGTCTGTAGCATCCTCAGCGAGTGCTGCTGAGTTAATTGCGGCTGCTTTGAACAGCTTGGGGCTGTCATGGCTCTTGTGCTGGCCATCTCCCTCAAAGCAGCCCCAGTAGGGGGATCAGACTTGGGGGACACCTCTGCTGCCCTTTGAGCTGAGTTAGAGACCTACCAAGTTGCCTGGGAAGTGCAGGGGGCTGGTGTGGGTTAGGGTTGTGGGACTGCCAGCTCTGAGGGTACACAGTTCTAGTCCATCCTGCTGCCTGGCTCATCTCATAATCCTGTCCATAAACTCACTGAGCTCCATTTAAAATCAGTGGGAAGATCTGGGCTGCTAGAAAGCCTCTTGCTGAGCCTCCCTGCTTTGGTAGTTAGAGGCTGTCTTCTAACTTCCAGGACAAATTTGCCCAAGGAAAGTACATAACCACTTATTCTTCCAGCTCTGTTACTTTATCAAGTTCTTCTCTAACTACTGTTATTTATTCCTTTATATATACACAGATAGATATAGGTATATGCATATGGCATGGCACATGAAGTCTTGTAAAATGCAGTTAATACTATTCTGTCTCTTTAGAAATGTCTGTGATTAAATTCTGGGATTTTTTTCTCAACTGCTTTCTGTTGGTGACTCATCATTCAAGCCCAACTGGCACAACTGGGTTCTTGGTTGTTTCTGACTACTGAGGTTTTATGGCAAATGTATGCTTATAGGCAGAGACAGGTGGAGAGCCTTGCGTTTATTACTGTTGAATTCATCTCATTTTTATAATTTGAATCTTCAAGGTGATCTGGTTCTTACATGAAATACCTTTCCTTCAGTCTTCTGTCAGCAGTACGGTGCCTTTTTAATGATCTGTACACTTCATCAGTACTTCTTACACCGCGGCTGTTAATGAGAAAGTACTGAGACAGGCAGATCCCAGGCTCCCTTTATAAGGAACAACTCTGGTAAGATTTGTTTGACTCTGCCTCTTTCAGCAGTGCCCTTTCCCCTGACTTGTCTTTCTTGCTGTCCTTTAAAATCTTTTCCCAAGCCTTTCACAACATGGAGATCTGACAAGTGGGTCAGGCACTACCTGGATCAACCTCTTCTCTTGTACACTTAACCCTACATTTCTTGATCTCTAAGACATTGGGCTTTTTGATCAGTTCCACCTCTACTCACTCTATGCTTAATTTTAACAGTTTTTAAATATTCTCTTAATGTCCTGTTACTTCTCCAGAGAAGCTAGGAGCTTGATCCCCCAAAGTTTTACATTTGACAAGGGTATGAATTCTGCATAGCGTATCTTTCATTTAAAGAAAAGTCGGGATTCCTCTATGTGTAGCCCTGAGATCCTGAATCCACTTTCCATCTCTAGTCTTTTGTATTTTCATATCATAGTAGATAGGGTTTTTTGTACTTCCTGTTTCTGGCAAGAAGTATAATAAATTTGTCATGTTCACATTTTACAAATGTACAAATCTGTAAGCGCAGTGTTTCAGGAGGATTCCTTATCTCTGCAACAGATTGAAATACTCTGCAGGAACATGAAATTCAAAATGTTTGGGATCGCCAGCTGACAGTGCAGGGGTTCTGGATGCTCATCTCCAAATGGGAGGACTTGTAGGAGACCAGCCTGCAGCACACGCAGACCCTGTGCGTGCAACAGGGAAAGTGGATGGGGAGAATTTACAGGAATCACTGAAGTTGGAAAAGACTTTTAAGATCTAGTCCAACAGTTAACCCAGCACAGCTGTATCCACCACTAAACCATGTCCCCAAGCCCCACATCTACATGTCTTTTAAATACCTTCAGGGATGGGGACTCAACCACTTCCCTGGGCAGCCTGTTAATGCCCCATTTTGTTCTCTAATTTGAATCAAACTGCCACTTTTCCCATTTGTCCCAGCTCCTCTGACTGAATAAAGCCTATCTGCAGGGAAGCTTAGACCATTAATTGTCGATCAGAATTAGGGTTATGTGTTTTGCTCTCCTGGGCCAGACTTTCTGGGTATCTCATCACTTGCAATAACTGGGGACATCAACCTGATTTTCTGGCACCACATCTGCTTTGGACAGGCGTCAACAGTTTCAGATTCCACTTTCCACTACTATCAGGGGTAAGGATTCATTGCCTTAAACAGCTAAACCTAACTGAATGGCAACTGGGACTATGGTTCAGGATGGAGAATTGGGCCAGTAATAATTTATACATCTTGTATTTCAGAATTTATTTCAAAAAATGAATGAACAGCCCTCATCCAAGGCCATGTTTTACTGACTAATGATTGCCAAGGCCTGGTCTTATTTGTAGTGTATCGCAAGATTCTATAAATCAAATAATAGCTCCAAACACAGTAATAAGTTATGCACCATCTCATAATTTATTATAATACAAACAAGTTTGTCAAACACAATATATTGTCTATTTATGAAAATATCAATATTCACAATTTTAAATAGGTGATAGGTCCCATAATTTTATATACCAGCAACTCGTCTAAAAAGTATTTTGTTCCTAGCTGTGGTTGTCAAGGACATATACCTATAAGTAATTGTAAAACTGCCCATTCACAGCTTATTTTTTTTCTAATTATAGATATTTGAAATACAAATTAAATAGAATACAAAAGACTATCTCCACAACAAAGAAGATTTTGTCTCCAGAATGACTTTTTCCCTAAATAATGACATTATATGTGCTTGGTTAAGTTTTTACTGTTGGAAAATTAGGAGGTACGAATAATACAACAAGACATTGGCTAGTTAGCAACAGTCATTGCAAGATGCTTCACACAACCAAAAATAAGGCAAGTATTATCAACAGCAGCTCCCATATGGCAGACTAAAAAGTCAAGGCTTTATTAGTGAAACAGGACTCCAAGAAGGCTTCAAATGTCTGTTGAGATGCAGCTGGATCTAAAGCCCTCCTAAATTGATGTGGATCAGAAAAAAAAATACCTCAAACCCACAGGCAGTCTTTCCTTTGACTTCCATAGACTTTGGAAGCAAGCTCTTAAAGCCCTAAATTATCAGAAATGAAGTGACCAATCTACTGTATATGAAAATTGCACCTTGTCCTTTCTAAAATGATATGGAAAAGGATTGTGATTTTTTTTTTCAAATGAAGTTACAACAATTTAATGGGTTATTTTTAGTGGGAAATAAAATATTAATGCAGAAAGATTTTGTTTTTAAACATGGTAACTACAAAAATACATCATGAGGACAGGAGAAATCAGGTGATGCTGCTACTTTGCAGGATAAACATTATGTTACAAAAAGTAATAAATTACACCATGTGAATGGCAGCATATGCCATGCACTTAATTGAAATTTTTTAATAAATAAAAGCCCTAAACATTTCCTATTTTCTGTAAGGTTACTATTGTATTAAGTAGAATAGTGAATTTCTTGTATAAATAGTTTTTTTCAGTAGATACATTCTCAAAAATGAACCACTTATCTATATAGATATTGCACTTCAGACTCATTCACATGTAACTCAGACAAGCATTCCTCATAAGTTTAGAATAAAAATAAGTTATAAATACAGTGTTTTCCCAAAATGAAACATACAGTACCTTCTTCATAAGGTAACTTTGGTTACTATCAACTGACAAAGACCAGAGAGATGTTTCCAAGAGGAGGGTAGAAGGCATAGCCACAAATCTGAGTTTCTGTAAAACACTGATAGAGGGAGCAATAATTTTAACCTTGTCGTGACAAATATAGCAAGGCTGAGCATCCCCCTTATGCTTTATTATTGCAAGTAAGTGTGAAGTTTTGTTGAGATTACAGAAACAAGCAGCCTAAAGGATGTGGGGGCTCCTTGTTTCCCTTTGAATTTGGGAAGATTTAGGTGGGTAGCATCCCCTTGATGGGGGAGAGTGGGAAGGGCTCAGCTCCCCCTTCCCCTAGACGTGTCCTTCTCCTTGGTCAAACCAGCACGGTCTCCGGGGTGCTCCAGCACCTCACAGAGGGGTGCTGCGCAGCTCTCCCAACTGCTTTGCCAATGGGAGAGGACTGAGTGGCGTGTACTCCCCGAGGTGCTGGGCATCCTGTTTCTGTGCCCCTGACTGACCTGAGTAGCCTCGATCCCTCCTGAGAAAGCCCTCCATGCACAAGCCAGCCTTTGCCTGGGATCCCAGTCTTCATGGCTTGTGCCTTCTGCTGCCGCTTCCTCGTGGGGGATGAAGGCGTGCTCAGGCTAGGTGTAGGTTTTGCTCTTGCAGGACGCCAGTACCAGTCAGTGTGTAAATGTGACCTCTGTGGCAGAAGGGAACCAGGCTCTTGTCTTCAGCAGGATTTCTGTAGACTTGGTGTTTCTTAGAGGAAATACACTAAAGCTGAGCCATCGATGGGTTTTAGGTGCTTTCAGCCCTCAGATCCCACCAAAGTGGAACCGACTGAACCCTTTCTCAGATGACCTCACTATGTGAGTCCCTGAAGCACCACGAGCTCCCTGCTGGCAATGGAGATGGGTACAGGCACAAATGCAGTGCTAGCACCAGGCTACTTCTTATTTGCAGTTACTGAGAAGCTGCTGTGTCCACTGACCACATTGTGCTTGTGTTCTCCGTGCAAGGAAGTCTGCTTCACGTTTAGTAAGGCTGCATTAAGTGCCCAATATAGAAGTAAAAAGATTCTGGTACGTGACTCTCAGAAACCACATGTAAAGATCTGAAAAGGACAGAAGTTAAATGTATTTTCAGCCTTCCCGTAAATCTCTTCTCTCCTCATGGTTTTTGAGTGTGAAGGAAGAGAAGTTAAGCTATTTTAAATAAGGTAAATATTTAAAAGCCTTAGTCCAAGCTGATTTATGTTTTTACTGCTGCTGGGTATTTAATGGATTTATTTCCCACATAGGTTTTTTTAACAATTAAATGGTGAATCTGCAATAATATGGCATAATCTGTCAGGAGAAAATCTTAGGTTTGAGGCTTTTATATGTTAATCCCTAAAGGCCAGAACATGAGGGATAACAGAATATTAAGAAGGGACCTGAAGGCTATGATCACGCTAAACCTTGCAGGAACAGCTCTTGGCCTCTTTAGACACCATAACTGACGTAGCTGGAAAAAAGATGCTGCTTTTGTTCTTGGCTTTAGAAACCTCCTTTTCTCCCTCCCTTGAGCTCCCCTGTCTTGGTCGCATTCTTAAATAACAACTTCTGTGAATACTGGCAGCTTGCAGGATTGCTTTCCACGCCAAGGCTGTGACAGGTACTGTATCAGTTCTCAAGCCTTGCTCAAACGAGCCAAAAAGGGCTTGTCACAGTTTGTCTTGGGGGCTACCTCCTGCAACAAGGTCCTGACAGCAAGACTGTGCGTGGTGGTATTTCATGTCAGAAACAACACATCATTTTTGGCAAGTGCACACACCAGCAACGGCACCTCCCACAGTACATAAAAACATTCGTTTGCTCCATCGATAGTGAACCTGCATGGTCAAGTAAGGTTTTGTTTTGTGTTTTAGAAGGTTGTAATTAAACACTGCTGTGGCTTCCCCCCGCTCCAACGACTTTGGATTGCACTGGTGATGGGATACAAGACATTTGTGTGGCTGAACACTAAGACTTGAACTCTGAAGCGTATTCAAAATGCTGTGTAAGAGACAGAGGTGTTTGCCTTCTCGCTTTTGTTCCTAAAATCAAGTGCTCCTATTCTCTCCTAACAGTCTGATCTGCCCTTGGTCTCCCAGGGAAATGAAACTAAATGACCTCTCTTCAAAACAGCCATTTCAGCAAATTACATCCTGAAGATGTAACCAATTCGAAAGAACTTGCACCTGGAAACTCCAACTACTGCCCTTTTCATGGTGATATCTTTATAGGCTTTCCATTCTTATCATACTGGTAAACAAGCATTTTGATGCAGTGAGAGTTGGCTGGGGAAATCCAAGGGCTGCTCGTTATGGAAAAGTTATGGTTTGTATAGAATTGTACAGGTTGCTTCTGACATTTAAAGAAGGCTTTCAGCGCAGCAGCTGCCATTGTGCGAAACCTTTTGCTAATAAAACAGTAGAGGAAGAAATTAATTGCAGTGTTCAGCAGGGCGAGCATATTGGCAATGTCCGATACAATATGTACCACCCAGCTGTTGTTTATAGGCGATACGTAGAGGTGATACAGTATCATGATTATTCTTGGTGCCCAAAGGATGGCAAAAATAGAAGTTATAGTAAACAAAATGGCTGTTGTTTTCCCTGTAGAGTACCCTCGCAGTCGGAAATTGCTCTTTCGCCGCAGCTTGTACACAATGATGGAATTCAGGATGAAGAAGATGGAGCAGGGCACTAAGTAAACGGTAAAGCAGTGGATCCAGATGAGGACATGATGCATTGATGTGCTTATGTAGTCTTCGATCCAAATGTTGGGCCACCAGTAGTAGGGGATGCTGGTCAAAAAGCAAGTGATATAAACACTTACAATGACTTTTCGAGTACGAGCAGGGTAGGACACTGTGTGATACTTCAGCGGATGGCACACAGCTATATACCTGTCAATCGTTAGCGGAACCGTAATCCAAATGGAGGTGTGGATGGAAGAAAATTCCAAGACCTCAATTATTTTGTCCAGTATCTGAGGCATCTGTTTATTTAAGATGAAGTCTTCCATAAGAAAGTCAACAAAGACGATGAAGAAGAGAACCAGGATGTCAGCTGCAGCTAGCGCTAGAAGATAGTTATAGGAGGACTTCTGCCTGCGAGCCACAAGCTGGGAAAGGATGATGACTGTCAAGATGTTTGCTGTGGAGACAGAAACACAGAGTTAGGCTATTAAGATATAGCTTTTCTGAGCACTTGCTTGGACCATTAGCTCTGTTCAAGCACTCAGCAACATGACTGCCTTTATTAAACTCCAAGAGACAAAAAGGAAAACATTGCAGTACCTCAGAGGGACCCTCAGAGAAGCTGTTGCAATGAGAGGAGCATGTGGCCCTGCTCCCAGCTTTGAGATATACTGACACTGTGTCCCACAGACCAGGATGAGGGACAGAAAAAGTTGGGACCTTCAATCTAGACGCAGGGGGTTTGGTGGTGTCCAGTAGCCCTTTGCTATCTCCTCAGAGCAGATGTAGAGGTAGAGTTATGGCTTCTGCTACTCTTTGGTCAGCCTTGCTGCTGCTGCAGGCATGGCTGCAGCATCCTCAGCAGGAGGTCTTGGGACACCTGCCCATCTTCAGGGAAGCAGGGGCAGCAGGAGAAAAAATTACTCACACGCCCTCTAGAACCTTTTCCCCTTGCTTTTTCTCTCTCTTGCCCCGTGTTTAAAAAAAGTACTAAAAAATGAGAAGCGTGGGGTGGGCTTTTGAGAGAGGTATTTTTTTCATCATCCCAGCTTGTGGTGCCTGCCTGGCTTATCTTTGAACTCTCTAAAAAGAGCTGAACTTAAAGCCACCTGGATTAGGTAATTTTCTCTTGCCTAAGTGGGATCCTAACTGAGAGAAGGGCTTCTGGGGAAACACATGGCCTCAACTCTTCTCTGCCTAGGATAAGCTTCCCGTAATTCAGTCCTGCCTGTCTGACCCACTCTCCTACAGATGGGCTGTGGCGAAGAACCTCCTTTCCCACTACTGATACCGTCTGCTCCACAAAGACCTGCTTGCTTACCCAGAACTGCTCTTTAGAAGTCCTTCAACTGGAAGGCATTTTTTGTCCGGAGTGATGCAGCTAAGCCTTTAATGAACCTCTGCTGGTCATATCAAATGTGATGGATGTTATGATTAAGTGTAAACATCCCTGAGAATGCATTGAAAAAGCTTCTGCTTACAACTCCTTAGCAACAATACAGACCCATCACCTAAACCACGCCTAGATGTATTGCATGACAAATAAGTGTGGTGAAGTGCTCATGTGTCTTGTCTCTGCTGCTTCATTGTCTGGTTTGCTTCCGTCTTCTAAAGCAGTGATTCAACTTAAAAACACACTTTCGTGGCTGCCTGAACCAGTGCTATAAGGGATGCTATAGCAAGAGCTCAGTCTTCCAGCTCCTGGCCATGCAGAGCTCCCCACTATGGATACAAACAGCTCTTGAGAGCTTTCTTGGAGCACTAAGGTGTAGCCAGATTTGAACTACTTGCTCATGTTTGCTAAACTTACTGTGTAGTCTTGAATCAGGGAAAAAAAATCCTATTCTTCTTGCTAGTGGTATGGCTGGAATGAGACTGGCAAAATTGTTCCCATCAGAAGTTTATATCACTTGGCTAGAATACCTGAAGTAGCGCTTAAAAATCAGAGCTCTGGTTTACTGTACAAGAGACTGCTAAATGTTTGTATTTGGCATTTTCATAAGTGTTCTATAAATCACCTCTTCTGTGTGTTCAAGGCTTCAAACAATTCTGCCAGCTTTGATGGATTTCCCAAAACAACCCAGCAGTAATTGTAAGGATTCCTTTAAATCAGAGAGAAAGGAAGTTGCTGACATTTAAGTAACGATGACCTAGGACATATATATCCTACAACTGAAAGCACTCAGGGTTTTTTTAACTGTTTTACTTGGCAATGGGAAAAACCTCCTCCTTCATAAATGCCTTCCAAGCCTGTTGTCTGGACACAGGTTTCTGCCACTGGGGAAACGAACTGCAGCAGACTGAATGATCTTGAGTAATAGCCCTTGTTAAGTGTCACCTAGTTTTATATTAACTTAATATATTAATTTTGTATCTTGGAACAAAACTAAACCAAACATGACAATCACCTGACTCCTTCCCTAAATAAATAAAAAAACAAACAAAACAACAAAAGAGCATGATCTTTCCAGTACTGTTGTCTCAAATCACCTTCAGGGGAATTTTTCCAATTCTGCTCTCCATTAACAGGAATGCAGCTGCATTGATTTCAGCTCAGAGGAGACACGGGAGATGGGAGGTGATATAGTCAGAACTGCTGTGTCATTTTTCACTTACTTGCTTACGACATGTCGCTGTTGTGCCTGCTGCTGAGCCCTAGAGGTACAGTGAGTGATGTACCGTCAAGGAAATCCTCAAGCTGGAGTGTTTATCATGACTGTGCAGCTACTGTTGGTTTTAGCCAGCCAGGCTGAGTGGCTCAGCTTCACAGATGTTGGATATGATCCATCTTCTCTTTCAATCCTCTGGATTTGATTCAATCCTGTGGCAGCAGCTGGAGCCAGTGTGCAGCAAAGGGGATGCTTGAGGATGTTGATCACTGCTGGTAACTCAGAGGAGCTCCTGCAGCGATGCTGAAGTTGATCATGTTGAGGCACAACAGCCCTACTCCCCTCACCTGCCCATTTTGAGGGTTCCACTCTTTGGTCACCCCCTCCCCTCCTGTTTTTCTACAGCAGCAGATTTATGAGCAGTCCTTTCCTCTGCACGCTCTCCCCACACCTTTCTCAGGGTTCCCGGCAACGGCAGTAACAGCCCGTACTGAAATGCAGGTTATTCGTCTAACACCAGTGAGCTTTGCTTGGTGAGCTGGATTAGAAAATTGATCTGAAAAAGTACATGCAAGCATTATCCAATTTTTCTGCAAGGGTTATGGTATCTTTTATTGGAAATGCTTTCACTAGGATCACGTTAGAGCTTTTTCTTGCTGGATGATACGAATCACAGTAATATCATTTACTTTCTGAAAGCAGATTTATACTGGAGTGCAACAGAACCTTGCTAATTTGACACTGTCTCAGCGCAGGATTTTTGAGTATTTTTCCTGCTGCAGGTTGTACAGGGGAAACAAAGATGAGCTATAGATAAGTCTCAGTCCTTCACCCATTTCCTAGCCAGTGTTAAGCTGGTCCTTGGTCTGTCCTCAAACACTATTGAAAGCTCAATAAAATGGGAAATGGGTGGGAACACTGCTCTGTCAACAACTGTGTTCTCCTGCCATCATCTCGGTGATTCCTGGGTGCCTACTCGGCAAGCTGCGAGTTCTTCTGTGGGCCAGAATTACTTACTGTGGGTGAAAGGGGATGGAAGAGCATTTGAGACTGCATTTTAACTTTTTTTACTCTACTTCTTGCACTAATACTGTAGATAGTGATGAGGACTATGGCAGAGATGATGATACAAAACCACCTGTCTCTACTGTGATGTATGTGAAGCTACAGCTGCTGGATAGGTCAATGTTCCTAAATTGTCCTGGACAGTATACTACTCATTTCTTGCAATGTATTTTTTTCTAGATACTAAGTAGTTAAGATAATCTGAATTTGAAGAAGATTGATCACTGTGCTGGGAGTTGATTAGGGGATGACAGATGGGAATTTACGCCAACGTCGTTCACTGCAGTGCAGCGTTCTGAAATTATAAATATTTCATTGAGAATCAGAGCTTGATTAGGGACTAGCTGGCTGAAGCCTCGAGATGCCACTAGCAGATGATATGAGGCAACTGTAAGATATAATAGAGTCTCAATTCTTTCCCTTCAGTCATGAGGATGACTTTGAGACAGAGCATCAAAATATGGCAACATTCTAACTCAGTCAGACTTTGTCATGGGACATTTACATCTTTAACATCTCCTCTGATTTGATCAGCTTTAGTACAAAACGTAGCACTGAAATTCATACCATTGGAGGTCCTGTATACATGAGAGGGATCCTTTAGGAGTAACTTTGGTTCTCATGTGGATTTGGGTTTGCTTCCAGTAGAGAAACCACGCTGCCTTGCCTGCAGAGCCCTGGCAATCTTCTGTGCCTCCTCAAAGCAGTGCCTGTAACCTAAAGGAACAGTTTTCCCCAGCTTCTTGTTTCCTGGATTACACCCATAGCTCAAATAGTGCCTAACCATGGTCTTTGCAGGGGATTCACAAAGCTCTTTCCATTGACTATTATGACTGTGTGTAAGCTTAAGCAGGAACAACTGTATCTGTCTAAAGAAGAAATAGGCATGTTTCTGGGCTTTGGTTTTGGTATGGGTGGTTTGGTTTGGTTTTTTTATTGAGGGTGTTTTACCCCTACACAGCAGCCTATCTAGTGAAATAGCCTTTACAATACAAGTGGCAGCACCGCTGCGTTGGGAATAAGGCCCGCTGTGTGGTTCAGTAGTTCAGCATCATAAACTACCTAAATGAAGTAGCCATGAGTGTCGCTTACCAAGCGTGATAAACATTAGGTCACTGAATATAATGGACACCTTTTACTGAATGCTAGTTGTTGCTAGGATCCCTACAAATTATTGTGCAATGTATGAAACTACTCTGCAGGCCCTGCGTTAGTCACCTGACTAGCACAGAGAGAGATGGTTTACGAATGGGAAACTTAAATTGCTTTGAAAAATGTTAGTAGCACCTCCTTCTTAGAATTAGAAACTCTGAACCTGTAAGTACAATATGCTAAAAATATATGGTGAAAAAAAGTGGTGGTTTGGCTTACTGGGAATTTATGATTTTCTCTAAGCTAGAGGCAATTTTAAAATGTAAACAGGTACTATGTCCAGCAGCTAGACCTGACCACGGTTACTAACACAGACATTCTCCAATAGCTACCAGATTGGAGATGAGGATGGTGTTCAGCCTCTACTTAGTGTAGGAGCTCTCTGGAGAAGATGATGACAACAGGTGATTTCTGATGGAGGCTACATAATAGGAATTATTTTTTAAAAAAAATTAAAATGCTGTGACAAAGTATATGTGTTTACTAATGATGTTGGCTATAGCTGGTTATAGGGTCTTTCAAAATGTCTTCTGACTGCAATTTGTCATTAAAGAAGATAAGGCAGTTCCATATTTTTCTCTTGCAGTCTCTATAGGAGCGTACAGCAGGTGGAGACAACCTTCATGAATGGTGCCTGCTCACAGCTAATGTAATTTGTTCTCTTTTTTTAATCTTATCATATCCTGAGATCCTTCATTAACCTATTGCGAAGTGTAAAAAGATGCTTTATAGAATACTATTAGCGCAATACGAGGTTTTCCTTCCCTGACAGTTCCTGTGAGGACTGATTTTTAAAATAAATTGATTTATTTGTTGTTCAGTTGTCTGAGTGCCACTGAATGGTATATACGCACTCGCCCTTGGGAGGGAAGGGCCCTCAGTGCCTCCTGCCAGTGCCTGCTTTATTTTCCAGGAGATGAAGAGGGATCTGAGCCAAAAAAAATGAGCCTTGCAAAAGCTAGATCAGGCACAGATGTGGCACTGCCACTGGAGGAGGCTTCACACCTTGTAGGAAGGCTCTCTTGTGGTTTGTGCTGAGAAATCCCATGTGCAGGGACAGACCACAACAGGTTTGAGGGCTGAAATGAATTTGGAGGTAGAGGAGGATCAAGCTCCTGCCCGGGATAACCCAAAATCCCCTCTATAGGTAGGAGACTGGGTTAGTGACTGCCAGAGAAAACCCAGCATGGCCTTGTGCTTACGAGTTGCAGGTGAATGAATGAGTTGGTGTCATAGGCCAGATTCCGATGGGACCATTTTTTTCTCAGTGACTGCATTTATTAGCTGAGGCTGCTCTGGGAAAGGATGCTGTGAATGGGATACTCTGCTCCACTGCTGGCACTGGCTGGTCGCAGAGGCCAGAAAAGATTTCACTGCAGCCAGAAGTATGTTCTCACTGTTGTGGGGTACAGCCGTGGTAATGGCGTGGAGATGACGATGGCCGGGTATTCACTTTGAGCCTTGCCAACTGCTCAGGCTTAAGTGCAGTAACTTGTTTGGCAGGCATGTGTAATTACACTGCATTGCTTTCGTCGTCTTTAGACTGTCAGAGAAGGCTTTTTTCCCTGGTCTTTATAGAACAGGGCTATTTTTGCAATATGAGAACAGCCCAGAAGGAACACTAGGCTAAAATGCAGGGAGGTCCAGTATGCACTTGCTGGCCACACACGTGTGTTAGTGTGACAGGGATCTGGTTTTCCTCTTGCTGTCTTCATCCTTTCCATCCACCTTTCCTGAGCTGAGGCTATATGACAGAAAGCCTTTAATAACTCTCCGATGCTCCCCCCTGAAGCCTTTCTTAGAGGCACCTACACAAGGATAAAACTGTCTAAAACTCACATCCCAAAATCTAGCCTTACATTTTGCTACCAGAGCAGTAAAGCTTTCTAATGGAAATCAGTGCTGGGAGGAGAAAAAGCAATCTGTAAAATAATGCAGAAATCATAAAAGGGATTTGGTTATTCATGCAATGTATCTGGACAGACAGAGATTTTCAAGGCAATTCGGGTGTCTCATTTGGCAGGTGTCTGTGGCTTCTGAATGTGGGCTGTCAGTGAAGTTTAAGAGGGCTCAAGCTGAGTAACTTGAGCTCAAGGATTACAAAACCATCCTACTCTTTTGATATCCAATGCCAGAGCACTGAGGAAGGTGCCAAAGATGGGGCTACTAGGATGGAGGCAGGATGTGATTTCATAAAGGCACTGGCATGAATTCTTTACTGAACATGAATAATTAAGAGGATTTTACCGTTGACTAGGGTTTTGCTAAAACCCAAAGTTTTTATGTCTTCCTAAAGCATTAGCTAATGCAATAGGGGCTCATGCTTGCAAACCCCATGACCAAGCTTTCTCAGACACTATCCTAATTTTACACAATATGCAGGAAATTACAGACTATGTAAAACCATTGCAGTTTGGCTTCATTTCCCCCACAGAGAATATGCTGCATCCACACTAAATATATCACTCCTTGGTGTGCCAGACTGGACATTGAAGAAAACACACCTGGAAGGAACAGATGCTTGTGAAATATCCTAGTCTGATGTAACTAACTGACAGGTAATTTGTCTTGAAACCAAAAGCAACCTTTAATGCACCCATCCATGCAGTCAGTGCACCTTATGATTGAAAGATGGAGAAGTTAAATGACTGTACATTCCAGGGACTCTGTTTCAGGTGGTAGAAGAGAACAATTTCAGTGAAGATGTGTTCAGTATTTCAATAAGCAGGCTTTTCTCTTCTTCTGTGGGTTAAGGGATAAACTCCTTTTGGTCATCTTCTGCACTTTTAATTTTGGTCTTACTCGGTTGCTTCTACTTCATTCCCTCTGCACGACCATACTGATGTTCCGGGGGGCAACCCAACATCATCTTCTCCCATCAGGTCACCCCCAGAATGGCACCAACAGCACTCTGGACATTGGGGTTTAGGATCCTTACATACATGCAGAACAAAAACAAAATTGTGTGCAAGGTCTCCTGTGCTCAAGGGGTTAAGTTAGTTTCCTTTTCTGTTCTTGTTAATGGGAAAAGAGATTAAAAGCTCAAAAAGACCACCTGAAACAGGAGGTAAAAGCTTTTGTGACCAGGGATTGCTTTGCTCTTGGCATGTGAAAGAAGAAAGCACATCACGTGGGATATCTTTGTTGTTTGTTTGCCTACAGCAAATTGTTTTGACGTAGTATTCGGATGAAGGCCTTCTCCTGCTGGCTTGTTTCTGCTGATTCACCCCCATTTTATGGAGGGGAGCAGAAAGAGGAGGAGGAGGAGAGAACTAAGTAAGGGGTGGCTGAAGAGCAGCAGGATATTAGACTGCCTAGTGCTTCTGAACGGCTTGACTTCTTAACAACCGGGGACTTTGCATTACCCACCTACCGTGAAAACTGGCTGTGCTCTCTCTTTTGTGTCGTTGTCATTTCAAGGAAAAATCTCCTTTGGAATTTTTCCTTCCCAATCCATTTTAACAGGCTGCCATGTAAGGTTGTGCACTTCATAGTCTACTGAGCCTCCCAAATATTCCACCTCGTTACCATTAAGACCCTGACAGTGTTGTTTCCTACTAATGTGGCAGAAGAAAACCAAAGTTAGCAGTTGCGTGCTGTAGTGGTGTTTGGAGATGTGCAATCAAGTCCTCTTCCGCATTAGCATGGATTCAGCCTCTCAGGCTGCGAGGCTTTAGTGGCCACAGTCTCCAGATATACTGACCAAACCAAGTAGCTACTATGTGCACGCCTTGCCGTCACCATTTCTGTGCAGGAACGCTGTAATAAATCTATTATTTTTCAAAATGATTCTTCTTTCCTTAAAGAAAAAGCAGTCATTTTACAATAGGAAGTGCCTCATTTTAAGCATGTTAGCAGCAGTTCTGTTCCTCGCTGTCCAGTGGTGCTGCTGTAATGTGCTGCAGTGCCCTTCGGTTGCTCTGATAGCTGAGCTAAAGTTCAGCCAATTTATTTGTTCTCCTTTAAGCAGGATGCAATGTACTGGCTTTGCATCCAACTCAGATTTTAAGTGAGAGAAAGCATGGTCTCTGAAAAAAAGGGGGGTTGAATCAGACCTCAGGAGGGTTCAGTTCTTATTCACTGTGTGAACTGTCTAATGAGTGACAGCTGAAGAGTGCTGTTTTTTCAAGGTCACAACTCTGCGTGTAACAATTCTCGCACTCATATTTTCAGATCTTCCTTTAGCACTTCTATTGTTCAGATGTGCTGTTATGAGAAAGGCTATTTATTCAGGTGTTGGAAATGCTCTGTTTAATCAGAAGCCTGTACTGTGATTGCAGAAGAATACACTCGGCAGCAGATGGCAGGAATCCAAAACGGGTCAGATACTTCTGTACTGCCGTGTGCTGTATGTGCACCTACATTCTGCCTGCCTTGGCATTTACTGGATATTACATGTCATATGAGTCATCAACAAACACTGCTACTTGTCCCTCTTCCTACTTGCGGTACTAACCAGGTCGTGGCCGTAAGCACAGAGAAGGCAGTGCTTGTCAGGTCTCATTCCCCCTGCACTGCCAGGGAGCAGAGGGAGCACAGCTGGGTTGTTGCATGGTGGTGGTCTCTTAGAGCAGGGATGCTGAGCCCACAGCCCACTGGCAGTACCTGCCTTGCCAGGACGACAACCCTGGCTCAAACACCTCCCAGATAGCCTCCTTATTCCAAACCAATAGAAGGAGAAGGCTCCAGAAGGACCGCTTTTCCCATTGTTTCAGTTGGCCTGTGACTGTACTGCAGTTTGCATGGGCGCAGTGCAAATCTTACACACCTGCATGTCGATCCAACACTCTAGGAAGCATCTGGCTTGCTATGTGAGGACAGCTGGTTTGTCACCTGTTAGGAGAAGGTCCTTAATGTGTAGCTCTCTTGGCAATGTTTTAAAAAGGTTAGGCGCCCTCGTGGATCTTACACATTCTTCTAGGTCAGGACTACAGCTTCACTCTGTCTGCGTGGAGCCTGCTGAGTGCACTCTGTGCATGGCTGGGCTTTGAATGACCTGGGTTGTCCCCATCTCTGCGACATCTTGTTCAGTAGCAGGGCTGATGTGAAAGCTACCTGTGCACACTCTCCAGCTGGGAGCACCCAAGTATATCCAGGCCCCTTTCCCAAGCTTGCAAAGCCCTGAATCTGTGTGATCGGTTTTAAGCAGAAGCCTAAACCACAAATAAAAGAAACATTTGTGGAAGAAGCTCTCAGTGGCACATTCCTGGGGCATTGGTGTGAGTCTGTTACCTCCTGGGGATGCTGTAAGGGTCCTGAGTATGTGCCTGTGCTTTGTGTCACTGGGAGGTGATGACCCCTGAAGGCCAGTCTCTCCCCAGATAAGTGACTGACTAAGGAACAAAGTGCAACCAGAAATCACTCAGTAAGAAGGACAGGCACTGTCAAAGAGAAGCAGACCCCTGGAAGCGCAGAACAGTTCAGGCGCAGTCTAGGAAACGTTCCCAATTTGTCCTTTCAGCAGCAATACACTATACTGCTGATGGGGAGGGCGATGGCATGCAAGGCAACTCAGTTGCTGCTGCACCTTTTAATGAAGCAGGAATCAGGGTCAAAGCCAGGTGTCTGTAGCAAGCACTGTTGCTTCTCTGCCTGACCTCCCTGGCCCTGTTTGGTGGCACTGACATAGCGGGAGCTCTTTGGCATAGCTGCTTTGTGCAGCTCTCAATGGCAAAGGGATGGACTGAGAGTTGATACCTGTTGCTCTTTGCTTCTTCACCTTACCAGCCCCCTCCTGGATTCAACTAGAACAATTTTCCTCCCTCTTGCACATCCAACAACACTTTTTCTCTAGCATTTTATCTTGCTTTCGCTAAGCCTTCCTGCAGCCCCTCTCTTGCCTCCTGGCTAAGTGGAGGTGCATCAGAGATCTCCAAGTGATAGAGAAGGGGAGTGCAGGGATGGTAGAGCAGGGGCTGCAGAATGGCTCTGTAAACAATAAACACCCCACCCCTTTAAATGGGAGTATGACCCCATTTCCAGGGCTGCTGCCTCACTTTGCTCCCCACTCTTGCACCAGCAGTTTCTCCCTGTCTCACATAACCTGCTCTGGGGCATCCCAGCTCCTGGTAGTGGCACCGTGCACTTCTAGGACACTTTTGCGCACCTGCACTCAAAACACATTTCAGAAAACAGTTTGTCTTGCCAGCCTGTGCTTATAAGGAAAAGAAGAAAGCTCCTGTCGCAGCTGATCGGAAGCTGCAGTGTCTACAATTCTGCCAGAGGAGCTGTAGCCACCTTGGTGGGTGTCAGTGGGCAACGGTGCCTCTATGGTTGCCCCTCTTTGTAGGGCTTACTTAGCCTGGCACTTGCCTCTGTGTGCTACTGCCAGAGCAGGGCTGAAGGGAGTTGACTTTACTCGCTCTCATTTCTGCCTTCTTCAGACTTTCTGGTGCCTGCTTGAAGAGAGAGGGAGAAGGAGCCACTGCTGAGAACAGGATCTGTGGAGCTGCCTGGGCTATGGCAAGGGAGGGGAAAGGATGCCTTCTCTGCATGTACAACCAGGCCTGGCATCGCTTGGCCTCAAAGTGGAGTTGTTGAGTTAGTGAAATTTCCTTCAGACACTAGAGGAAAGGCAGAAACAGTTAACGGGTTTCTTCTCTCATCAGTCTTTCTCCAAGATTTGTGGCAAGGAGTTAACTGTTTCCGTTTCAGCAAAACACTGCACTAGTGCTGTATTTGAGGACAGATCCTAGACAGTGTTTCTCTTAAATTCTTGGTACCATGCAAAGCTAATTACTCAGATCCCACAGACTTCAGGGGATTCTTTTTTCTAACAGGTAAGAAATGTGCTACCTTTACAATTTTCTAATGCTAGAAAACCAAAGAGCAGCTTCAAATGAAAACACGACAAGCTCTTTTTAGCACTGCTCTCACTCTGTACCACATCCTCAATGAAGGTTGGCCAGGCGAGTCTTCCCTTAAACATCCAGCTTGTTGTCATCTCTGTGCAGTCTCAGGGTGAGAATGATAAATGTCTAATGCACTCAGCACACTCTGTATTTACTCAGCATGCTGTACACGTGCAGTGTTTTCAGGTGTTAGTGACAATGTTAGGCTCAGACAACGTGCTCTGAACAAGCTGACAAATCATACCTGATGCAAGTGCACTCTATTCAGTAGTGTTGCACTACCAAATGCTTTGGCTAGTTCTGTTAACCGCCATCACTGGTGCCACTGCCCTAATCATCTGAGGTCTGATCCCTTGAGAAATGCGTGTCACCATTGCACATTGGGATTGTGCACCAATTTTAACCATGTTCTTAGAATGACAACGTTAGGTCTGTAATTACAATGCAGTATCCTTAGGGAGCTGGTGCAAGTATGTGCAGAGTACTCGTTAAGGGATTTCTCTTGTCTGTGCATGTAAGAGTTTTCCCCTGTTTCAGAGACGTACAAAGGCCAGACTGCTAGACTTAGCCCCAGACTGCTTCACAACTTCTTCACCTGATAATCTTGAGAGGGTCTCAGTCAGTTCCTAGGGGACAGGTGCTGAAATCGGAGCTTGCCATTATTGTAGACATCTAAGCAGCCCCTAAGGAACTGATGAAGAGAAACTACCTTCTCATCCCTGCTGACTGGATATCTTCAGGTCAGGGCTGAGACTCATCAATGCTGTGGAGCAGAGACACTTGCCTATGCCCTGCATCATCTGTGGGTAAATACAGGACTTAAAATTCCAGTTCTCTGAAGTATTAGCCAATCTTGAAATTTTAATTATAAACCAGTGAGTAAAATATATTAAAAAAAAAAAACCAACCCAAAGAACATCAATTCATATGCAGAGTGGTAATTGCATGTGTGCTGTTCAGAGGCAGACTTCTCTTCATGTCTGATTAAAATTTTTTCTACAAATTAATTGCTTGAAGAAGGAATTAAGGTGAACAAAACATCTAGAAATTGTAGACTACTAACTGTTATTGCTGCTTGCCATTCTACATGGCACTTTAAATGTGTAGCTGTACACAACCAAACTCTCGTCTTGCACGCTTAAGATACCGACTCACCATGGTCAATCGGATTGCTCTAACTTTTCCCCGACTCATTCTGCCTGTTCTTGGGATAGCTGTAAGTTACTCAGAGGCTGGAGGTGTTAAGACAGGGAGCAAGCTATGATGTTTGCCCACCCACGAAGCACTGGGACAGCAGCTTTGCCTGCCGAAGCCCAGTCTGTAAGTGCAGAAGTGGTGCTGCACAAGCAGCTCCCTGCGCACCAAGGCATCTTGCTGACAGCCTCACACAGCCCCCTCTGGGAGGAAAAACCTGCTCAGATCTCTGCCTGAGCTGAGACAGTCATGCCAATGTGATGGTTGTGTGGCATCTGCATGTTGTGAGCAACGGTGCTTCACAGGTGTTCACACTCAAGCCTGAAACATCTTTTCCTTCCCCACTTGGGATGTCTCTAGCTTTCCTCATTCCTAGCATCCCTATATTGTCTCCTTTTTAAGCAGGAAATTTTCTTGAGGGTTATACAGTCTGGAGGCTAGTGCCTTTGAGCTGGGACTTTGTTCTGAGCCCTATACCTGCGCTTGGGGATCTCTGTGTCAGCATTGCCTTTGCAGGGCACTGACCCCAAGACTGGACTTTCTAGGTCCTGCCCTGCTCCCATCAGCTGCAGGGACAGGCTCCTGAGTGAGGTAACTGACTGACAGTGTGCTCCTTAGTGGTGGCATGTTGCTCCTAAAGACAACCCTGCCTCAGGGAGCCCGGCAGAGACCTGCACCAGAAAAAATCGACAGCTACACTTTTGATTACTGCTGGCCCGGCCCGCGATCGATAGGGGACGGACTCGGCTGTCCTCGGTAACCGCTTTGTCTTCAAATGGCCCAATTGTTTAAGGCAGAAACTTCACGACGGGCTGAGACTTTGGATGTCGAGTTCAAAGTCAGAGCACCCGAGGCCGGGTGGGAAAGCGACCGCAGCAGTGCGAGGTCAGGGGCAGATACCAGCGAGAGACAAAACGTAGGGACAGCAGCGTGTCGGGCGGTGAAGATGCTGTCTAAGAACCGCCCGCTTTAATCCCCACCGCGTACGCGAAAGAACACGCTCCCGGTGCCCTTAGCAGCCCGAGGACGCCGCAGCGCGCTCAGCCCGCATCGCACCGCAGGCAGCCGGGATGGAGCCGCT
>VWZK01000764.1:195364-315447 GCA_013396935.1 Baryphthengus martii | reverse complement strand
CGGCGGCGCCTGCCCTGGAACCCCGTGGTCGGGCGAGGCAGGTCCGGGGCCCCGAGGAGGAGGGGGAAGCCGTCGGAGGCTCTGCCTCGGGGCTGCTCTTCGGATCCCTCTTCCCTGCCCTCAGCCCGGGTTGGCGCGGGGCTGTTCGGCTCTTACCCGTCGCTGTCACCCCGTCTGTGGAGCCGGGCTGGGTGGCGGTGAGGCTGAACCGCCCGCAAGGAACCTCCCCAGGTGCACCGCCACCTTCCCGGTGAGCACACAGCCAAGAGCAGGAAAAGGGAATTTTTCTCCAGGTTGGCTCACAAGTCATAAGGATAATGAAAGAGCACAGGCAGCGTTTATAAGCGGTGTACCTGCCTGGCAGCCCTGGATTATGCTTCAACACCGGCTGGGAAGGACGAGTCAATCCAGAAATAAGCACTTCTATCTCCAAAACTGAAACGCTGTCCCCACAGCGCTTCGGGGTGAGAGACCGGGGTGGGCAGCAGTGAAATACACGGTGCTCCTGCCATGAAGGGCAGGTGTGTGTGTAATGCCCATGAGGCGCAGCAAAAGGGGAATTAGGATTTCTCAAACCTTCACCCATTCCTTAATGGTTGTGTATTTCAGTCCGTAGTCTCAGGGGTAACTAATAAAGGACTCGGAGTTAACGCTTGTTACTTTCAGGTGATGGAGCCCTGTGCTTTGTGCTCCTGGTCAGTGGGCTGGACAGAGGACAGCACATTTGTGTGTTCAGGAGGTCACAGTTTAGTAATAAAATAGATGTCTGATTACAGTGCACGTCTACTGAAGAGAAGGCAAGACTTTTTTTTTTCACCCAAAATGCATAGGGTTGAGCCCCACAGCCCAGCACTGTGCTGGATTTCTGTGGCTGCCAGAGCAGACCAAGAGGGACGTACGTGTGCAATACATGTCAGGTTGGTCAGAGAGACACGTCCATTGATATACGCACAAGATATGGTGAGTGGGTTACAAAAGTGACCAAAGAGGTGGTCCTTGCTCTCCAAAAACGCTTGACCATATAGCATAGACAGCAATATATCATAAAAAGTGCGTTACAGGTAGGAAGGTACCATTAGGGTAAGTGCTACAACAGACCATCAGGTGACTGAGCAAGGATATGCATATCTTTGGGTTTCCATGATCTTGTTTGAAAAGTAGTTTAGCTTCTGTTTTGAAACACAAGAAGGAGCAAGCAAGGCCCTGGTGCTGCAAGGACTTGCGTAGGTTACTTTGCTGGGAGACTCGGGGAGAGTATTCACATGCTTAAAACTTTAATAGAAGAGGTCTTTTTGAACTGTACTGAAACTGCTGTCAAGCTTCCCAGGTTAAACACGTTGGAAAAACCATACATTTCCCCTCTTCTTTTTCTCTTGATATTTTTGTGAATGTAGCCTTAAAGATGGTTAGAGTCTGCTAGTGTGGCCTTTAAGTGGATTTGTTCCTTTTAGAAAGAACTCTTTTGAAATTGTTTGTTTAAATAACCAACAGAATTGTACAAAGCAGTTGAGTGTGTGATTATACAGTACAAACCTCTGTGAATTCAACTCTGCCTGTTTTTTTCCCAGGTATTTAACCTACAGGGTTATTTTAAAAAGTGTAATTTCTTTTCACATACCTGCAACAGACCTGATGAGGAAGGAGATCTTGTATTACATCCTAAAAGAGAAGTAATGATTCCCGGAACCTTTTCTTGAGTGGAGTAAGTGGATCAACAGGGCTGAAAGCAGGGCTCGCAGTTTCAAAGCTAGGTGAAATTTTTCAGCAAAGGAACACACAAAAGAAGGAGATGGCAAAGGACAGTAGCTTGGCAAGTGATGGTTAAAAAGCCTCACAACCTGTTTGCAGTGTCATGGGTCTCAACTTCGTGGTTAACAGCAGTGAAATCCCACAGAAGCTGGAGGCTAAGAAAGCACCTCTGCTATCCATTTTCTGTTGTGCTGCTGCCACTGTTCTGCCTGGCCTAGTTTTAAACATACTGAGCAATAGGACTTCCCTGGAGAGGTTTCTATAATAGCAGCATTCATTTCCTCGGAGTTACAGTTGTCTCCAGGGTGCAGTTCAGGTAGCTGCTCATGTGCTGAGAAGAGCTTTTGGTAGTAAGAGCAAGAATCTTTTTCCATCTTCCTACCCGGGACTCTCGCTAGAGCCTCACAGCTGCATCTGGTGTGTTCCTGTTGTATGTGGGGAAAAAATGGAAAATTTGGTCGTATTCATCAATATTTCTTCTGGCCTGCCCTGCAAATGGAGAGGCCAGAGAAAATGAATCTGCTCCTGGTACCTTAGTTAGTTTGATTAATGCTTGTTGAGGAACTTTTCTGCCTCACTGCACCAAGAGCTTCTAATGCAGGATGGACTGGATTTCCAGGTCTGATTTGCTTTTACTTCACTGAAGTCAAATTAATTAAATACTTGGTAATATATCAGAATTAGAGGCCCAAAGTAAATGTGAGGGTTTCTTTTGTGTTCAGTGTGTAAACGATGTTTTGGGGCAGTTTTGTCCTTTAAACAATTACGAGTGAGATTTTGGCCTAAATTAATTTGGCCATTCTACTCTCTGAATAGTGCAGTAACAGAATCTTAGTCATAAAGAAATTTCCATAAAGTCAACTCAAACCTGATGGCAATGTTTGCTTTTACTTAAAGCTGTTTATTTTTAAACTTCTTGCTATTTTCTAGGCACTTTCTAAAGGGATGACATTTACATGTAATATCAGGCCCGCAGTGAGAAGAGCACTGGTCTCCTCCTGAATTAACAAGGAAGGCAGAATGCATCTGGAGCTTTGAGGCCAGTGGTTTCTGAATCTCATCTCGTAAACAGCCACATGCTTAGACAATGAATGACATTTATTGTTTTCTGAAGAGCAGTTTATTCTTTGTATGACATGCAACATAAAAGGTGGATGTACTTTGCTTTTAAAATTCCAGAGCCACTTGAACTTGGTTAACTTTCTGGTTTTCAGAGGAACTAAGCCTTCCTATATGCTGCTAGGCAGTGATGCTGGGGACGGGAAGGTTGAGTGACATGTTAGTCATGCACACCCCCATACACTTGGGCCGTGGAGCAAAGAAATGGTGACTTCAAGTGAAAAGAGTCATTGACTCAAGGAGTCTGGGAGAACAAAACGTGGTGGTGTTGAAACGTGCTGGTATGAGAAACATGCCCGGAAGATAACAAAGGTGAAACTGAGTAACACGTGGAGTGTGGATGAGGGATTGAGAGAGGCAGTGTGAAAGGTAGAGGAATCTCTTCTCTCAAAGAAGAGCTGTCACTGGGCAAAAAAAAGTGAGGTTAATAGTTGCAAGAGGCAAGGGACACTTGCAAAAGAACCGGTCTGTGGCCCAATCGAGGTTGTCTTCTCTCTGCAGCAGAACTGGTGGCATTCATCTTGGAACTGCTGCAGAGAAAATGATACCTGTAAGAATGACAAGTCTTAGATTATACTTTATTAGATGCTTGTATGTAATTTTGCTGCAATGAAACCCTTCTCTTCAAAGCAATATTTTTATCTTTCCTTACTGTTAGCCTGCAGAATAATCAAGCCAAATTCCACTCCTTCTGAGTTAAAGAACTGTCTTTGTCAATGCCGTCCTATGGGGCTCTCCAGGCTTGCAAGGGGAGGGAGACCTTTCTGCATTCTCATAAAAGCTGTTAGAAAAAAAATGTGATATAAAAGTTCTTTACTGGATCCTGTTCAGTGCCTGTGAATAGGCAGGCTCCAGTTTTACAAGAGAATAATAAAGATTTGTTTATTTTTAAAGTGAGAAGATATTTTTTTTTGTCGTGGTGATGATTGTTGGGGAAGGCTGCAGAGCCAGAATGCTGATGCGTCATAGCTCCTCCAGCTTGTGCTGCAGGTTCATAGCCTGCAACCTCAGGCTCCATACCGCTGTTGTAGATTTCTCTTCATCTCTTCTTCCTTTGGACTCATATTCTCTTGGAGACCTTCTGAAGGTTATGATAGTTCTCAAATGATGGCTGTAATGGAGCTTTGCCTCTTTGAACCATCTGAAAACTTGTTTAAATCTTTTAAACACCTATTATTTTTCCTCCTAAAATTAAATGTTTATTCCCTGAACTCCCTTTTATGTTTCAACTGACAAATCTCATTGTAATTCATTTGAGCATTATTGTGAGTGTACTTTCCAAGGGAGCAGAAAACAGATGTGATAAATGCCTTAACATGAGATTTAACCTAGCATCTGTTGTTTTAAAGAAGCATTACGAAACAAAGGAGGGTAACCATGTTTTGTTTGCATTTAATCAGTAGGTGATACACCTAATTTTCCGTAGTACTCTTTTTCAGGTTACATTGAAAACATGTGGCAGAAATGAGATAAACTCATTTGACCCGTCCAGTTTGCAGTGGTTATGACAAATTTGTACTCTTTTCACAAGTCATCTTATCAGAATTGTTTCAAATAAAATCAATCCACCACTCACAATAGAAAGTAAACTCTTCCTGCAAGATAAGAAAGTCAAGAGAATCTCTCAGAACTTATATGATGTACCTGTATGATGCTTGACTGTAGAGTTAATGGGCTAATTCATATGTTTAGCATAAGCATATGCTTAAGTGCTTTGCTAGATTCAGGCATAAATAAATTAGGTTTAAAATGTAACTACTTGACAAATCCTTCTAAAGATAGAGGCTAATTTATCCTATCCCCAAGGTGAAAAGAAAGCACACGAGATTCATGTCACAGAGATTCTCTGCGTTTCCTCTCCTGGGATTTTTAAAAGTTGAATAATAAAGTACTTGAATATTTATTTTTTTATTGGGTTGGAAATTCCACGTGGTTTAATTGTAGAACAGGCAGAGTGTGCACAGCCCTCGCAGTGGAATGCTGACAAATGAAGGTGAAACTTTCTTACTCCGTTACTGAACAGAAATCAAGTCCGGCCAGCGAACAGCAAGGAAAAGGATGAAAACAGACTCAATTACCCCTTATTTTTAAAGCGTTGTACCAATTATTTGTACTAATTATTGCAAAAATTATTATTATTATTGTAGCATAAAAACAATTCATATTTGTCATGCTAAACCTCATTAGACCATCTCAGGATCAAGCCATGAAGTTACCTACTTTGTTCTGTAGCTTAGAGTTTCCCTTGGAAATACCACGTTTAGCTGGTTTGGCTAAATCCTCCCTGCCTATCTCAAGCTAAAGCTAACGTGGTTTTCGTTTAGATTTGGAGCTTTTCTTCGCTTTAAGAAAAATATGTAATTTTTCTCCGTGTTTACTTGTTGATGCCTATACGTTACTGGAATGTAACGAGCGCCAGCAAAATCAATGCGCCTCTTGACGAGAACTGGGAATGGTTTCTGTAAGGAGCAGTCATCACTGGCTGGTAACGAGGTGCCTACAGAGAGCGTCTTGTCAGAAGCCGTGGCTCTGCCATTGGCGTGCTTGTCACGGGCACGCACAGCGGCAGCCCCTGCAGCTGCGGGAGCCTGAACGCTGAAGGCAGCTTTTCCACCAACTTGCGTGCAGCTTATTTCTGACAGCCTGGTAGAACTGAAGGAAGGTCTCGCACCTTCATTTTCCAAGGGGAGGGACGGGAGGTATGAAAGGGTGCGGCCGCGCGGACGAAAGGCTGATGCAAACTCTGATCTTGTGGCCAATTAAATAGATTGCGAGGCCCCTTGTTAACTTCGGCCTGTCTGCCAAATGAGCAGCCAGCCTGAGCAGAGTAAGATTATTTTCTCATTTTACATAAGGCTTTCACATGCTATCCCCCCACTATTAATTAACTAGATTAAAGGTTCTTGGCTTCCTTGAACTCCTCTTTCCTTGTCTGATATGCTTTGAATTAGATGTAGCCATTATAAAATGTCTCTGAAGTAAAAGGGTAATTTTTTTCTCACTTTCTAGGCATCGTGGGTATTTTTAGGTACCACACTTAGCAGATACAGCAAAAATACCTTCCTGCAGGTGGATTTTTTAAGTAGTCATAAAAGCCACTGCTTATCTGGCTTTATTTCCTTGACGTAAAAGGTCTTGGTTTGAATTTTCAGCAAAAGTAATTTGTCTGTCAGTGGATACGTGTTTTCGTGCTTTGGGCTTTTCCTTGTTGTTGTTGTTATTGTTCCAGATAAAAAGAGTTAATGCTTATTCAAAAAGTCACGCCATTAAAAATGTTAATGAGCTTTGTACCCAGTCTTACTCTCATGTAATTCCACTGACTGTGCCACGATTTCCCTTGATTCACCTTGGCATAAGTGAGCATAAGCAGGATCTGGCTCAGGTTAGCCACAGTTTTACTGTAATCTATAAGGCCAATGAGAGTACAAAAAGAAGGAAGCTCTACATAATCAGAAATCAAATAATGCAGTCTCCCTACATCTCCGCTTAGTCGCTTGCTGGTGATATCAAACATATGTCCAAGCCTACACTAGAGGCACAACAAGCAGTTGCCTAGGGGAAGAGCAACAAGGCCAGTCATGTGTCTGAGCCCCGAGACTAGGAATGGTTTTGATTAAATTCATGTCATTTTAAAGGCAGGTGCAGCGCTCTGATATCCTTATGTTTATTCCACAGCTCACCTAGTTCTCTCTGGCAGGAGGAAAAGATGTTGGAACACATCACTTAAAAAGGAAAAAAAAAAAACCAAGAAAGAAAGAAAACAAACTGAAAATTGAATGTGTCAGTATTAGCAGGGAGAGGGATGTAACTGCAAACTAACTGATGTGGTTCAACTCAGCAGAGACAATCAAGCAATTCTCTGCGCAGCGGCAGAGCTGCAGTAAGCCTGAGTTCTAGGTGGGGACCAGTTTCATTAACTTCAGTAAGATTGCTTCACTGAGTAGGATGAGCAGGATTTGGCTTTTAGAAAACTGCAGAGAATATTATTGCAGCGTTCTCAGATTTTTTTTCCTTGTTTAAATTGGCTCAGCAGGCCTTGCAAAAATCCCTGTAGGTTTGAACAAAAAATGATTTGCAGTTTCCTAGAGGCCAACAACTGTTTCTTCTCTAATCAGTTATTGCCCTGAAGGGAGCTTTGGTTTCCCTGTGGATCAGGCAGCAGTAATCTAAAGTTACTTACATGGGGCCAAATCCTGCTTGCTGGCATGTTTTAAAGAGGGTTAGTAGTTATTTTGCACCTAAGTCCACAAAGGCTCTGAATGATATACAGAGTGTGGTAAGATCACATGGCAAAAGTTTCTGTCCTTGATGATATTAGTGCTTGGGCACATTTTTGACAGAGACATACGGCTGTGATTTTCCTACCTTGAACTTGAAAGAGAAGTCAGGATTTAATTTTATGTCAGCACCCGGAGGCTCTTTATTTCTTGCCTTTGCTCTTTATTGCTCCCACACTGCAAGAACACACACCAAACTGAAGTTTCTAATAATACAGTCTATGGAAATCACAAATGGAAGGTCACTCGGTGCTTGCTATTGGCCCCCAAAGTCCAACTTTGGCACTGCTATAAAAACAGAGACTCTTCTGCCATTGACTCCTCTCTTCCACTGCTGTTGGCCTGGGAACACAAGAGCACGTACTAGTCTGCAGAGCTTTTCTTCCACATACGTCATGAACAGAATAGTATTTTCCAAAGGGGCCACTGATCTTCACCTGGAGTCAGTGAAAGCTGTCAGCAGTTAACATTTCCAGTATGAGGCCTGAAGTTAATAGTCATGCACCTGCTCCTGATGGTTGATATGCAACGGCTTTGTCGGATCAATGGCAGAAGAATCAGATTGGGTTTAATTTTTTTCGGTAGGTTGGGGTTTATGCGAGTGGGGAAAGAAGGACTTTATCCTTTTCTTTTTCCTCTCTTTGTACTGGCAAGTGCTCCTGCACTAGATGATGCAAGTGATTTCCCTGTTAATTTTGTTAAATTTCTGTGGATACATGCAAAAACTGATGGAGTCCTGTGCTAGCAACAAGTTGCCTACAGCTGCGGGTTGGATACTTTTCTTTCAGTCTTTTAGCAAACCTGTATATTTCTGAACTTTACTTCTCTTATATGATACTGGTAGTGGATCTTAAAATACGCCTCAGATCAGAGAGCCGTGCGGTTCCTCGTTTTTGGGGGTTTGTTCTGTTTTGTGATGGTTATGCAATGACTGATGAAATAAGCATTTGTTTTCAAGTTTGAGGTAGCTAATGGATTTCACAGCTATTTGCTATTGTAATTTTTTGCCTAATTGTTTTCTCTCTGTAACTGTATGCCTTCACTTCCAGGACTTACTCTCACATTCCCACATAGTTAGATTGATGCAGATTATGTGCACTTCCACAAAATGACACTCTGTTCAATAGCAATCAGGGGTGCAGACAAAGGAGGCAGAGGCCGCAAGATTATTTTCATTTGCCACTCAAAATGTGATTTCTAACCTGCTTTTGGAAACAATGACCCACCAATCTCAGAAAGTGGGTAACGTATCATTTTATATGGCAGCTGAATAATGAAAGAAACAAACAAGCTGTACATAAGTCAAATTTCTGACTCGGTTTTGCAGAGCCGGTTTTTGCGCAGGCACCGATTTATAACCAATGTGCTTTTTGAAATCCTTGATTTTGTATGGCGTGTGGGAAGGTTCTTGTAGGTCAGCACCACATCTAACATTAGGGTGGTATCTAGTTTCCGTAAATATTGATTTCTCTTTAAACAGGTTGACTTTAACTTATTTTTAATTAGTGATGGCAGATGTTCAGCTGGACGAACATCTAGGGATCATTATTCTAATAATGTCCTATTAGCTTTTAAACCTTCCTCTTAATGTAAATCTGTAATTAGAGTGCTCTGTCTATCTGCTGCATCCTACTACAAATTCTATCTGTAAGCCAATTCACTGGGATGCCAAAAAGCTGCAGGGATTGTAAATTGTGTCTTATGACTCTGTGTTTTGGGTAATTGCACTCTGAGGATGAAGTAGAGTAATGCAGCAGAGCAGCAGCAGCCTTCACCTTCTTCCAGCCCACAGAAAGGATATTCCCTTGGGTGGAGGATGCTTTGACAGCAAGGGTGGATTGGAGAGGTGGAGCAGGGATTGTAGTCATCGTGACCTATGGGCACAAACAGAATCCAGATGCAGAATGGTCCTTGGGGTTGATGACGGTGTGTTCTGCAGCCCTTCTCGCTCCTCCCTTGCAACGGCAAGCTTGGTGACAGTCTGTCCCAGCAGTGCAGAGCAAGGGGATGCCTCTGGCCGTGATGGGGAGACCATTGTCCTCCGAGTTTGGCCAAGAATCTATGAGATTTAAGACAGCTTTGCTGCGATAACGTGTAGTGGGTATCTGAGGAGGCTTTCCCTCTGCTGGAAGCTTTTGGCTCAATGCGTATTTACATGAAAGTTTCTCTCCTAGATTCTTGTTTCACTTCCTCACGCGCGTTCAATTCCCAACACAATGGCACTTCCTTAAAGTGATTTTATATCAGTGCAGCTCTGCTGACTCTCACCAAGCCATTCCAGCACCAAACTGATGCAAACCATCAGAGAATGAGGCCATGGGATATGTCTGTAAGCACAAGGTGTGTACAATTTAGCTGGTTTAGATGTTTTATTATTGAAACTTGGCACTGACAAACAAAACCCATCCCGTTTCATTCACTGCCCTCTGGTGGCAAATTCACTTTTCCTCATATTAATCCTTCTCATGTACAAATATAGCATCCATTTCATCTGTGGATCCCAAAGGAGAAGTTAGTGCTGTTATTTGCACATGCTGCAAGCTCTATGTGCAGAGACCTTGTTAGTTGCCTACAGTAATGTTGGCAATGTCCAGACCTTTCATGACCTCCAGAAGTTCAGGAGTAGATCCACGGTCCCCTGGCTCCCACCCTACCTGCCATGAGAGTGCTCTTCTATGTATTACTCACAAAATACTAATCTCATTCACATTTTCTATTGCAGTAGAAAATGCTAGTTCTTGCCATCAGATAGGAGGGCATATGTGACTGTGTCTATATATTTTATATTTCCCTTGAGAATGTAGTGTCATTAAATTCCTTCAGTGTTGAGTTTTAGCCATGTACGAACACCGAAATAAAATTACATTCTAAAAAGCTCACTCCAACTTTCCAGCCTCCTGGAGTCAAGCCTAGAGTGGCATAAATCTGCCGTGCTGTCTGTGAGAGACTTATTTCTAGTCCTGCAGTGACACAATCTTTTTGACTTATCTATGATTTCCTTCCTTGCTCTCTTCCCATCCTGCTCACCATATCTTTCTTTTCTCTTCTTGTGGGTACAGTGCTTAGCTATTGGTTTAATTTAAAATAAGTATAAAATGCTCTAAGGTATCCATCAGTCTCTCTTCTGGATCACTCTTGAAAGGTCACTCCATAGTCACGTGGCATGCTGCAGTTACCAGAGCCTGCTGACCCTTTTCCCTTATTTATCCTACAGTCTTCACACCGACAATGTCTGCCTTGAGTAATTAAATAATCTGCACAAATGGAGTCAACAGATTTTATGCTGATGTAGGACAAGAACCAGGTTCTATATGTTCCTTTGCATTTATTCTACAAGACAAAATGCCTGATACTTTTCAAAGCCAGAAAGCCTGTTTGTAGCGATAGCTTACAAACCACCATCTTGATATACAGGCTGATATGTCCAGTTTATTTCCTTTAAATCCATACCCTGCTCCCTCCCAGAATGCCATGCAGTCTTACTCGATGACTATCCTGTGTGTTACTTCTCGCTGTTTTAGGGAAGAAACTACTAGGGTTCTTTTTTTTTTTAATTACCTTGTATTTCTCAGTGTTTAACTTCATTCTTTTATTCAGGCTGTGCTTGAAGCATATATTGCCTGATGTGACTAAGCTGTTGACTCACTTCTTTTATGGCTGCAATAAAACTAGATCTGATGACCAATGTCTGGATATCAACCACCAACAGCATTTGCCAAAAAAAATCCAGATTGTTCCTTCTCAAGGTTGTGTGTCCTGGTATAACATTCACTTAGTTTAAAAAAACAAAGTGAGCGTAGCCCAGTTGGAATCACTGTTTTGTTTTATTCTTTTCTAGAGATTATCTGCTTGGCCTCAGCATTATTCCAAACCCTCCAGTTCAGAAAGTTTTAAATAGCGTTCTTTTGGAATCTGTCCCTGCAACCATTAGCGCTGGTAATTGCACTCAAAGACTTAATGTAGACAGTTAGCCTTGCACTAGGCCCTAGGGAGTTCATAGTTTTATGAATTTGCAGCTCGCCTCAATTTTGCCAACTGTCTGGTGTAATTTGGGGGCCTCTGAGCCCCTGCTGTCATCTCAGGTGGGCTATTGCCTGTGATTCCAACATGTCTGTGCCACACAGGGATGGTGAAGGGCAAATGTCTAATTTTTATTTGAAGGTTGACCCCAGCAAGTTTCTACAATGTAAGGCAGGCTCCGGTAAACATCTACATGAGCATGGTCCTTGCACCCCTGTTCGTGTCTGCTGAGTATAAGGTGAAATTCATGCACAAGAATGTGGCATGAGAGAATGTTTCCTCTCTTTATATCCTTGGTAGTTTCCTTGCCAGTGGCAAAATAGTGGATATTAAATGTAGTAGAGGGCACGGGAAGGAAGGAGAATCAGGGATCTGGAATTGATTCCCTAGAGCCTCTACCATCTGCTGTACTGAGGAAAGCCCAACAGTAATTCTACACATGCAGTCCAGACTCTGAGAAATGGTGTGTTTTAGCCCTAAGACATTTGCAATTGCAAGCCTTCCAAATTGAGATTGTATCACAACATTTGATGCAGAAGTCATTCAATTACATAAGATTCTCAGTTTCATTTAAAAGAAAAAAATAATTTTCTGTTCTGCCGAGCACAGATGAGCTGAGGGACTGGGAAAGGCTCACAGTCCAGCTGACTAAAGAGTCTGACGTTTGTTGTTCAACATCTCATGATTTCAGAATCCATCTCACAATAGAGCCCATCTCATAATGGGAAGCTGCTTTCAGTGAATGCTAAGTTTTATTATTAAAAAAACCCCAACACAACAGACCCGACAACAGCAGTTTCAGCGGATCTGAAGCTTTCAGTGAATTCAAATGATATTCAACAAATACTTTGGGAGGGAAAGAGGCGATATTTGCTTTGGAGAAACTAAATTGTTTTTCTCAAGCATTCTACATTTTGCTTTGACATGTTCTTTACATATGCTACAAAATTGAGCTGTTATTAAAAAAAAGTAAATGAAAGAAGATAAATAAAACAATAGCGGTTGAAGAGAAAAAAAAAAAAAGGAAGGCGCAGACATTTTGATTTGACAAATTATACACCCATTATATGCACAACTCTTAATTTGGAGATCTGGCTGATGAGCTTTTTGTCTGTCAGGTGTGAATGCTGCAGGGAAAGCTGTGCTGGAAAAATAAATTGAGGCTGGACTTTTAACATGCTACACCGGTCTGTGGCCTTAATACCAACGGAGAAAAATACAGTGCTCCTCAGAAACTGGTCTCCTCTTTCCTAAAGACAGCAGAAGTTTTTTTGGCGTGTGTACAAATATTATAGACTTCCATTCCTTTGGCTTTTTCATTTTGCCACAGTCGGAGTTCACTTGAACGACTCACCTTCCTGGGTGTCATCAGCAGGGTGTTAGAATACACGTCTATGCCTTGGTTCAAAAGAGGTTTTGCAGTTGTATTGAATCACTTTGTCCAGCCCGGTGACGCTGACTTGGAATGCAGCTCTTCTTCTAGCTGCTGCTTCTTGCTTCTTCTCATGTGCTTTCCCATAAGGTGTCAGTCCCTGCAGGCTTTGGCCAGGATTATATTGAGAGTGGGGGAATTGGAGTGGGAAGCAGGACTGTGCCCTCCTTCCTGCCCTGCTCCTCAGCATGTGGCAGGGAAGAGATTGCAGCACTGTGTGGCTCTGCTGGCACCACCGTGATGGCATCCATCTTGCCTAATCTGGCCAGCTAGTAGGACAGGGGACGTTTATGGTGTTAATTGAAAAGGTTTTCTTCTCTTTTTGCCATAGTTTTATAGAGTGAAGGTCTTTGGGGCAGGGACGGTCAGTTTTCTTTTTTGTACAGTGCCTGGTCTGAGCTGAGGACTTCAGACCTCATAGGTGTCAACTGGTGGCATCATTTGTATTGATGAGATAACGGGTATGTTTCCAGTGCCAGTACTAGTGTGGGTTGCTTTAACTGTTACCCTAGGCTTTCTAGAAACATCTGACCCTAGAGAAAATGACCCATATACTAAATTTGTTTGGAGAAGGACACCTATCCTTTGTCTGCATTATTTCATGTAAAGTTCAGCCTCTGAGATTCCTTAAAGGAACAAAATGCTGGAGAAGAAAACAGCCTCTTGAAAGTCTGGGGGAGGAAACAGCACCCTGCTTTCCTCTGATAAAAGCAAACAATAGTCTCAAGGAGATGTCTGAAGATCTGATCCTGCTTAGGGAATTCTGCCTGGAAACCTGAGGGTCTGGGCTGACTGTTGTGTTTCTGCAGCTTTCACAGGGTCCAGGATTCCTAAAAAAATATGGACGTTTCAGTGGAGCTGAGTGAGAAGTTTTTATGCTCAACTCGGAGAGCAGCAGTGGCCTTTGATAAGTGGTTGAGTGGTTTTAAACAATGAAAAATTAAAACAATCCTTCAATTAAATGTGAACAGATGCCCTGAAGTGAACTGGCGTGGCTAACTTTACAGTTTTATTGATGATAAGGCTTGGAAGTATTTGATCATTCTTATTTCATGACTCTTTCTTGCTTAATATTATCCTTTTTTATAGCTGAAGTGATTTCAAAATCTGAGATAAATTTTTGCAGCAGCAATACATTTTCTTTAAAAAACCCGCAGGTCTCCAGGAACAGCTTATTTAGAGTACACTGAGCCAGAGGGGGTCTTACTCAATTTTTATTTAGAGGAAAATTTTAAAAGATATTTAGGTGTCTATAGAGGACACTGACAACTGGGAATTTTAGAATCACTTAGGCAACAGCTCCCCATGAATACTTTTGAAAACAGACCCCTATTTCATATGGAGATAAAAATCCCTATTAACAAAGCAGCCACGGTCTCTTTGCTCCCCTGAGGGCAGGAGCTGCTCCATCTTAGCACCTGCAGGGACTTGCATTGCATGAAAGCAGGTTCTAAAGCATTTTAAAAGAAAAATGCCCCCTTTTAAAGAAGAAATATTTTATTTGCCTGTTCTTTTGTAAAAACTGAAAACTTCCCCTTTAGCAGACTTCATCCTTAACTCTCTTGAATGTCCTATATTAATTGATAGCCAAATAGCTTTTGAAGGCCTGGATTTCTTATTTTATTTTGGTTTTATTTTGGTTTTAAACTCTTGTAAGCATTCTGAGTTAAGGGAAAGCAATGGGGAGGAGCCCCAGCCTAAGGATCCTTCACGTTATTGCATTCAGAAGAGGGAAAATATTCCTCTGCTCTGGATCCTAGTATAAAAACAGCTTGATGAAGAAACCCCAAGTGTGGGAGACTGCGCTATTTCCTTCTCCTGCAAAATGGAAACAATTTCAAAGTCCATATTTTTGTTTATTTAGTTTCACCAGCTCTGCTGTAGACCCATTTCACTCTTTCTTCCAGCCTGGCTGCGATCCTGACAGGCCAGTAGAGCTGTGGCATTAAGCAGGTCCCATGTCCCTGAGTTGTCCCTGGAGCCCTGCAGCCTTGTTCTGTGGTGCTGGATGAGCTCTGCCCCAGGAACGTCCCCCAGCAGCCTTTCTGCATGGTGCAGAGCTCGCTACACCCCGACTTGTGTCGCATGTGCTGGAAACAGTTATGTCAAGTTCAGTATGCAGAGTGCATCAGGGACACAAGAGGCTACAGCTGAAGGATCGGAGGGCAGCTGACTGGCCTCTTTGATGACAGTGATGGACACTAATGAGGTGACATGTCTTAAAAACAGTTTGTCTTGTGACTGGGTTTGACCCTTTGCTTAGCTCTGGTCAGTCATGTCATTTTCAGGAGCGCTTTATCATTTCTGTATATACTCTATGTACCGTATCTACTGGTTCTGCTGTGTTTCTGAATAAACTGGGCAGTAGCTTCACCCCCGCTGCAAATGAAGAAGATGGTGCAAGTACTGAAAAGCAGGAAGAGTGCAAATAATGACTTCCTTGGAAAGGTGAAACATGATTTACCTCATTACAGTAAACTAATTAAAGCTGGACTCAAATCTTATCCTTTGGGCTACGCGTTGACACCTGGTGATAATACAGCTAAGTACACGTAAGTCAATGGGAAATAAAAGTCCCTATTCATATTAATATAGCAGAATGAGCTATATGCCTGCCTTTTGGGTTTCTCAGACTGACTATTAACTGTTTGTGGGAAAACAATATTCTAGTGCTTCTATTTGACCTTTCAGAGAAGCACAAGGCAGCATGGAGTAAGGAGGAAAATATACAGTTTTAGAAAGGAACATAATTTTCTGGAGGAAAAGCCTGTAAAGATGCTGCCTGCTAAAGGCCTGCTCAGGCTTTACCTCTCTCTGAAGCTACCTCACACCCCAAAATGCTCCACATCACTCCTTCAAACCACGTTATCCTCAGTTCACATTTTCCTTCACCATCAGATAAGATGATGACTTTAGAAATCCTGATTGAGAGCTGAAGAAATTTCCCAATCTCCTCCTTAGTTTTCTGTCTTCTTTTCCCAAATCCAGTACCACAAATATTTTAGAGATCTTCAGCAAGTTCCCTGCAGGAGTTGCACCTGTATTCTTGGGCAGTAGTTACTCACTAATTTCCTCCTATTCACTTGTCTCTTGATTTCAGTGGATTTTGTGTCAAGCTGGTCTCTAATTACCTGTATTTCACAGAATCACAGAATTGTCACAGTTGGAAAAGACCTCTAAGATCACTATGTCCAACTGTCAATGCAAAAAACCAAACAAATCCCCCAAACCCCTCACCATCCCGCTAAAGCATGTCCTGAAGAGCCTCATCTACGTGTTTTTTTAACACCTCCAGGGATGGTGACTTCACCACCTCCTTGGGCAGCCCATTCCAGCACCTGACCACTCTTTCAGTAAAGAAATTCTTTCTGTTATTTAATCTAAACCTCCCCTGGTGCCACTTCAGGCCATTGCCTCCAGTCCTGTCATTATTTACTTGAGAGAAGAGGCTGCACCCACCTCACTACAGCCTCCTTCCAGGTTGTTGTAGAGAGCAATAAGGTCTCCTCTCAGCCTCCTTTTCTCCAAGCTAAACAATCCCAATTCCCTCAGCCACTCCTCACAGGACTTGTTCTCCAGACCCTTCACCAGGCTGGTTGCCCTTCTCTGAACTCGCTCCAGCAACTCAGTGTCTTTCATGTGGTGATGGGCCCAGCACTGAGCACAGTACTCGAGGTGCGGCCTCCCCAGTGCCGAGTACAGGGACACCATCACTTCCCTTCTCCTGCTGACCACGCCATTTCTGATACAGGCCAGGACACCACTGGCCTTCTTGGCCACCTGGGCACACTGCTGGCTCATGTTCAGCCAGCTATCGACCAGCATCCCCAGGTCCCTTTCCACTGGGCAGCTTTCCAGCCACTCTTCTCCAAGCCTGTAGCGTTGTCTGGGGCTGTTGTGACTGAAATGCAGGACTCGTCATTTAACCTTGTTAAACCTTATACCATTGGCCTTGGCCCATCGATTCGACCTGTCGAGATCTCTCTGTAGAGCCTTCCTACCCTCAAGCAGATCGACACTCCCAACCATTTTGTTGTCATCTGCAAACTTGCTGAGGAAGTACTCAATCGCCTCATCTAGATCATTGATAAAGATGTTGAACAAGACTGGCCCCAAAACTGAGCCCTGGGACTGCGCTGTAGCATTTGTAGCTTTGGATCCCAAAGAGGTTTTCTAACCTACAATGCAATTGCTCATTATTTACTGGTAATAAGCTAGAAATAAGTCACCTATCTGCAACTGTAGGAAAATAAATGAGAGGAAGAATGTCAATGAAGCCAGACAGCAGGTTGCATTTTTGAGAATTGCAGGGAGTGTGAAACTCAGTTCTAGTCTGAGCAGAAAGAGCAGCATGAGCAGTTCATACACGCCCAGAAGTGTCATTTACTGGTACCACTCATATTACTGGCTTTTCAGTCATGCCCCTGCTTAGCAACTGCATATTAAAATGTCCAAAAACTCCATGTTAAGTTGAAAAATGAGAAACAGAGATGATAATTTCAAAGTGGGAGGCATCAGTGCCTTAGGCATTAGTTTGAAAACCCCACAAGAAGGACTATATGTGATATTCCAGTCATCTAGGGCTAGATGATCAATCCAGCAGCCACCTCTCACACTTAAGCTGGATTCTTAGCAGATAAAAGATGAAAGAGACAAATACACCTTCTCATCAGACTGTAAAACATTTCCAGGGCTAGTCTGTGGCAACTGCAGTGCTGCTGTTGTCCCGGGTGGGGTGTCAGCTGGGACTCTGAAAAACTGACTTCAGTGATGGCAGATCCTGACCAGCTCTGATCCATGCCAAGCCAGGAGAAAATTAACTTAGGAAAATGATGATCTATGATGTCAGTGCAAGGGGGTTGGGTGCTGCAGGCTTGCAGGAGGGGTTGCTTAGGCTTTGCGCTGCTCCTCTGAGAGCTATTGAGTTACAGGTAAACTGAAAATCTCTTGCTCTATTCACTAGATGTTCTCCCAAGAGTTCTGTTGTGTGTAGGTAATTCTTTGATTACCATTTGTCATAGAAATATGTAATAATATTATAGAGGACATGAAGAATATCATGCTGAGCGGCTGTGTTTGGGGAATTATAGGGGAACATTCTGAACATCACTTGGGATCTCTAAAACACTCCTCCAAGGCAAAATGAAAAAGTCAACATGAGATGTGGAGTGTGAAATTAACTATTCTGATTTGATTTTTGAACTCTTAAACAAATCCTTTGAAAACATCAATCAGAATTTTGATTTTGACAGAGCATTATTCCATATAAAACTGTTGAACAAATTCAAGTAGGAGTGTTTTGTTTAAAGAATTCCTTTCAGAGATGCCTGAAGCAAAAGAATAGCTACAAACTCTGCTAAGCACTACAGTATGATGCTCTTGATAGGACTAAGAGATTATGTGTTTTATATTTCAAGTTATTTTCTCAAAGGTTTTTAAAATGAAGGACTATATATTACAGAAGGAAAGTCTGTGGAATTTGTCCAATAAAAAAAGCAACATCTGTAAAGTGGAAGTGTGCCTTCTTCACAGCAAAGATTAATTGTCGAAAAGGATAGTAGTTATGAATTACAACATGGTAAACTGGAAACACCTGAAAATACTATTTGAGGAGAGTGGGTGGTAAACACACATCACCCCCCCCCCCCCAAAAAAAAATTGCAGACAGCGAAAATTTAAGGTGAAGAAAAGGTGAGCATCATAGAGTGCACGAAGTGTAAACCAGCACTTTTTTTCTGATTAGAAATACGTCAGCTAAATAAAATTAAGAAACATCACTGATCTGACTCAGAATCTGAAAAAGGTTCTAATGTTTACAAACCACAGGGGAATGTAGATCCCACTTGAGTTTTACAAGCTCAGAGACACTGGTTTGGAGTCATATTTTTGTGAATATCTTTGTACGTATTTTCATAGTGTCCCATGTTTTTTCCCCTTTTTTGGGATGGTAGCACTGATTCTCTGTTCAGCAGAAGAAATTTTAAAGAATCTTTCAGTGACTGAGAAGCTATAAATGTCTACATGTCGCCACAAAGATTTTAGTTGGCGAAAATGAATCCATATAAGAAGACATTCTCTGGCTTAAGCATATGGGAATTTTACAGAAATCTGGATGAATAGAGGAGTTTTAGTTCAAATTTGGCCATGCTGAAGATCAGCCTGTGTCCATAAATGCAGCTATTCTGAAAAAAAAAAGTTCTTTATTAATAAAAGACACATTACTCTAGAAGGGAACACTGTGGTGGCTTGTCAGAAGTCAGAGGACAATTTAAGTCCCAAACTGTTCCTATCTCTGTGATGCATTGCATGTAATTAACAGGAATGATGAAGAGACTGGAGACAGAATCCTCTTGAGTAGAATGTAAGGTGAAATGGTCTCTGTGTACTTATTGAATCTAATAATTTACATCTCATTGAATCCAATCAAGTTAGCAGTTTATCACATTAAGATTGTATTAGCTGGCTGTCTCCGGCGAGGCTGAATTATTGCTGGAGGGGACCCTACAGCTCTGCGCTTGGGGCTTTCATATTCCCCAAGTGAAAAGTCCAACTTCAGCTGGGACATGCAACAAGAAAAAAAGCCTTTGCAGAGGCCACTTTGCCTGATGTAGCTCCATGTCTTACTTTCTAGTGATGGAAGATAGCTGTGGGCCTTCAAAAGGAGATGGCTGCACACTTGTGTCTTTTTTACACTCAGTCACTGAAATGTCACTGAAAACATCATGTTTGTTTCAAATTTTCTTTCTTGCAGCCAAAGTCTGATCAAGTACTTTAGATGTGGTTTTATGATAAAAGGCTCTTGTTAGCCAGATATTAAGTGGATGACAGCAGTAGTAGTTTTATAATGCCACTGTATCTTGACCTATTGAGAATATGGAGTGATATGTTTGTTATCAGAATATTTTGAAATTCAGACGCTTAAGTTGACCAGATGTGATCAGAAAGAAAAAAAAACCCAAAGTGTCCAGTTTCCAGTTGATTCATCAACGGCCCACTGGCCACAGAAACATACAGCAAGAGTAGAGTCAATCTTAATGCTGAGAAGTGGAAGTTAGAAAATGAGATATTTTGTGTAGCCCAGTTACAATATCCCAGATTGTACTAAAAATACCGAGTATTTTTGTAACTAACTCTTGCTTATGAGGCAAAACCAAAATACTGTGCTCTTTTTTTTATATCTGTAAGTACCCAGCCTGTAAACTGGAATGAGCTTAAAGAGAAGAAGGTTCTGTAGAGAAGACTTGGATGCCGTCTCTATTTTTGTGGAGAATTTTGTCTCTGTGGTGGAACTCTGTTGGACGGCTTTACAGTTCTGGGGAAAGATTATTGTTATTCCTTCAAGAGCCTCATATAAGCTCCTTGGTCCTGCTGGTAGTGGCTGCTGTTGAATGTGCACAGGACAAAGCCTGCTGGAGCCAGCACCCCAAGGGATAGGGGGAGGCTGGCCATGCTGAGTGGGTGCAGCTGAGACTTGGAGCCGTGTCTCTTGATCTCTTGGGGGTTTTTTGTCTTGTGCAAAGCTTGTCCCCTATGCAATCAATATTGTCCAACCTTACTGGTCCTGCCTTGACTTAATCACCGCAGACATGGTTATTGCTGGTCCAGTTGCCTCAAAGGGAAGCTAAGCTGTGCCATTGGGTCCTCTTCAGAGCCACTTTTCCCACACATCCTGTTTTACTTAGGAAGAAGTGGATTGAAGGGAGATGTGCTCTTGCCAGGATGAAACCCAACCTTTTCAGCCAGAAGAGAAAAAAAAAATAAACAAAGGAAGAAGATAGTAGAAGAAAGCTGCTCACTGTATGTAGCTTACAGGTGTCAAGACGAATGTTTTCATTGGCGATAGACTTTTAATGAGCTTTTTTTTTCTGGATTGCAGCTGCTGGTTACACAGTGTCGTAAAGCCTGTTAGTCTGATGCTCTACATTCTCCCTGCTTTGCAGTTTTCCCACTGCTTTGCAGCCCATGCACATTCTGCTGAACAGTGTACAGGGAAGGGGTTTTAATAATTTTTTTTAAAGAGCTTGTGGGCAATTGATCTAAGATTACCAGTATCCTGTAAATTAGTAGTCATTATTTAAGCATCAGATAGAGAATTTTTGCCCTAGGGCCTGGGCCACATAAATATATGGGTTTGCTGGAAAATGGTTTTATAATACTTTGAACATGAGCTGAAAAGAGAGGAAGGTCTTCATCTCACTGCCCATATCTCCTTACAGCTTACCCCAGTGCAGTAATGTGGGAATCACTGGGAAAGGCAGCTCAATCAAAGACTTTTCTTGCAGATTGCAGTAGCTATAAACTGATTAGGTTTGTCTTGGCATGGATAAAGAAGGATTCCACAGAGGCTAAATAAAAATTCAGGTATTCCTAAATGATAATTCTGAGATTGCTTGAAAGGCATTTAAATATGTACTGCATTTTCAGAAAGGAATGCAGGTTTTTAGTAAGTTCCTATTTCACTTCTGAACCTGTTAAAAGTCAGTGGAGTTGCCTTTTAATAGTGACCCAATGCTCAGGTCTGCATTTAGCCCAATGTGAGTAATTATGCAGCGTGCTGTACCTGACCTCATTTTCTAGAGCCCTCTGGACATCTGGACTGCCTTGCAGGTCCTGCAATCCTTGAATTAGCTTAATTTCTTTTTCTTGACCACCATCTTACTTGTAATAAAGTAACACTTTTAGTCCTTGTGAAGACCGTGCAAGTTTTCGGAAGGGTTCACACCTATTTTAATTCAACCAGATATTGGTGCAGAACCCAGGCTGCAGGGACATGCGTATATTGAAGCTTGGCTAGTTTAACAAAGGTGACTTTGAACTACAACTGTGCTCCAGTAATTGTAAGATTGGTGAGTTCTGAAGAAAAACTGGAAGGGAAACTAGATTATATCTGGGCATTTTGTCTTTTCTTTGCCATCATTTGCATGTGTCTGAGACAGGGGCACCATTAACACTTTCAGGTGATGTTATGTAAAGACTCATCAAGTTGCTGCTTTTGTCTTGCTAGTTTTAAGTCTGACTTCTCCCATCACAAAAGTGATTTAATGCCCTAGGAAGTGGAATTACTGTTTAAGGTCTGACCAATGACCAGCTGGGCAAAAAAAGACTTAAAGTAAAAGTCACCATATGGGTAGAGATGTTTTCACTCTGCTATTTTTGCTCTTTCACTGGATTTATACAACACTGAACACAATTAATTTAGTGGCTATATTCCAAATCACCTATGTGTTACTCAGAGTGAAATAATCCCAAATACGCAAAAGTGTTGTTTCAGTGATTTCTCTTGGCGAGCAGTTTAAAACGGCTATTGCATTTGAACTAGATGGAAAATCCAATTTCCAAGGCCAGGAAAATACTTTATTTTCAAAAACTGACTATGTTTATTAAACTCATCAAAATTAATGGAAACAGGAAAAAGCCAGTAAGATGTGAGGAAGAAATAACAAGGTTTCTCTCCTTAATAAAACTACCTTTACCTGGGATGGCATTTTCTGTTCCTCTCTGCAGGGAGCCAGCCAGTCCCTGGCACCGGGGGAGGAAGGCTGAGTCAGTGGCTGGACTCGCAGGTATCCATCAGGAGAGAATAACCCTGAAAAACCTTTCAGAAGCTCTGAGCAGCTGCTCACCCTTGAAGTCAGGAACTTGCAGAGAAGCTCAGAAAGCAGCTTTCTTCAGGAGAGCCCATGAGCCCAGTCCTTAGCTAGACAGTTCCTGAACCTGGGCTTTCCAGTGGGATTTTCAGCAGTGATGGAGCTGCCTTGACTCTGCTCCCAGAAGTATCTCTGTGACTTCAAAGGGAACAGAGTGAGGCTGGCATGTCCCATCCTGGAGACCTGCTTCCCTGCCTAGGCAGCGTGTGGGGGGAGTAGGAACCTGGACCCCTGCTTTGGGGCCACCTCTTCAGAGATGCTTCTTAATGTTGCCTTCGCTGGAGTCTCTAGCTAAGGATGGGATTAAGTCAATGACAGAGCACAGAGCAGTTTTCCAAGACTGAAATTGTATTTTATGGAATCAGACTCTATGAGCCTGCTAAAACAATGGCTTTTGGGAAAGATTATCAAGCACAACCCCCACTTATTTTTGAACACACAGGAGAGAGAACAGTTTGCTCATCATTTACTCTACTCTGCTTGGGTTTAGGGTTTTCTTTCTAGCAGTCAATGCCTACCACAAACTTGGCAAATGACCCAGAAAATAAAACACATGGAATGGCTCTCTGGTAGTAATGGAAGTGGAAGTGGGAAGGCTCAAACAACTGAACCGAAACCAGACTGTGTTACAGAAACGAGGACTGCTGTAAAGGGGGGGAAGGCCTCTCTTATTTCTCTGCAGAATGAACATCAGTCTCAGTTACAAGGAGGAAGCCCATCTTCTCTTAGGCATATAGAGAAGACATCATTAACCATTTGGGTCATGAGAAGCAAGGAAAGGGATGCATTTAATGACTCTGCTTTAGAACTGTAGAAGATTAATAGATTCCTTGGCAATAGCTGGCATTTGGGTTAGAGCATCCTTCAACAAAGAGCCCAGCTGTGACCCCATTTCTCTGTAGGGCTATTCTCATTGCCAGGTGCCTACGTCTGACGAGAGAGCAGTGAGTGCTGGGCTGCCAGTCAGGCTGGACGGCGAGATGCAGAGCGAGCCTCAGTTGTTAGGAGAATGTGTGGCTTTATTCCTTTTCAATTAATGTCATCATGTATAAATCTGCTGCGGGACTCCAGTGATAGAGAAAACTGACGTGTACCACTTCAGTGCAATAAATCTTTGGGCTCCGGCTGTGGGGATGCCAAATCCACTCGTCAGCTTGTTATTCTTGAGCCCATCAATTGTGTGACAGTTGTTGCTGCAGACTAAACACCATTGTTTTGCGCAGAGGCTGAGCTCTGTTTGGGCGACTGAAAAAATCCTTTAAGTGTGAAGCTCAAATTTTGCTTTTCTACACATTCTCAGTTTTCTACAATAGAAGATGTCCCCAGAAGCATTTTAAGAGCCTGTAATTCACTTCCCTGCCCCATCTTCAGTATTGACGAATTTAGGTTTTGGTTTTCAACATATGCTTATGTATTTATGTGCCCAGTGCGTGTATGTGTGAGGGACTTTATGGACGCAATCAGAAATATTCCCAACCTAAATGATTAATTTCTACTGAGATTTTTTTGCACCAGTATTTCTAGTTTGGGGATGGATCCAGGCAGAATGGACTCAAGTCTCTTTGTTCTCTGTGTATTTCTGTAGGACGTACTATACGAAGGATTTGTTCATGGCTGGGGCTCCTGAGTATGCCCAGGCTACACGTAAGAATAATTTGAATTAATCCACTCACAGACCAAAGTGTAGCTCGTAGTAGTGAAGTCGCTCAGCCTTGAGTTCAAGGAGGTCCTCTACTCTGAAGCATTCTAACGTTAGAGAAGTTGAACATTATCTTTCTTTAAATAAATCATGCTATTTTGCCCAAGACCTCAGTATTTTGTCCAGCTGGTGCCAGACTTAATCCAGCACATCAGGCTGGCTGACCAAAGTATTTGCAAAAGCCATGCAGTTCCTAGTGATGGAGCATTTGGGGCTTATTCTCATCACAAGCTTTTTTATCATTATTCTTAAAGTAGAAGCCTGCCACAAATAATGTATGTAGTGTCTGGCATGAGCTAACTAATGGCCTGCTGGCAGGGTGGGTATTTTGCTGCCTACAGTACTTTGCACTTGAATATTCTAGTGGGATGGGGACTACGTAATGCTAACTGTAGCAATGATGGGCTACCTGCATAAGCCTATATCTATGTCCCAGAAAACTGCTCCCTTTGGTACTCCTTTGTTCTTTAAGCACCTTATATTACATAGGGTATAGTAACACCACAATTTAATATTAGAAAAATGAGGGTGAAATGCAAAAAAGACCCCAAATCAAATGCGTAAAATTGCACGTAAATCATATTACTCCATTTTTCAGAACCACCTTTATTTCTTGAAGAAAAGGTGAAGGGCTGTGAGAGTTGAAATTTCCTTTCAGAGCAATCCTTATAATTATTTATATCACATCATGACAGCAGTCCCACTAAGGGATGGATGCTGTCTTTATAGTGGTTGTATAGTGGCATGAAATATGATGCACTGCTACAGGAGAGCTGTGACAATATATTATAGTAGCTGGAGAGCTAGGGAAATTAATTGGGTTTGGGGAAGCTTGTGAAAATGGTGTGGAAGGAAAAAGACGCAGGGAAAAAATATTTTAAAAGAAGTGGAGTTTTGCATTTCTTTTCTGGCTATTTGTAATTTAAAAGAAAAAAGTTAATTGCTCAAAATTTCAACTAACTTCATGTCTTAGCAAGCAACTCCAAAATATTCAGTGCAATTTGTCATTACAGTGTTGGATCTGCCCCTTTTCCTCCCTTATTTCTCCATTAGCTATAGAAGTGAAAAAACGCTGTAGATTGTCTCTTAAAACTTGACAAAAAGTGAGTGGCTGCAGGGAAAGACATTTGTTGAACTCACACATTGCTATTTCTATATGAATATCATTAGGTTTCAGAAACTACTTCTGTATCTAAAAGGAAAAAGTTAAGTGATTGTTGAGCGAGGTTATATGATTGCAACATAATCATATGTTTATGATTATGTTCTGTACCTGCATTATGATTCACATATTTTGTTTTTTTGTGTTGATGAGACAACTGAACAACTGAATAGCAAGTTATCAGTGCTGATTATATCTCCTTGCTTCTGTCTATCAGAGAACAATCTTCCTTTTTCCTTCTATGTAGTCCAGAGTAAATATGACTGAACAATTCATATAATATATTTGCACATGGAGCTGAATGTGCTCAGGCTGACGATGCACAAGCAATGCAAGGTCAGCCTTAGAAACTTTCTGAAATTTTCCGCTACTTTCTGCATGCATTTAGCCCACTTAACTTGGAATTCACATTAAAAGCTAAATCCTCTGGAAGCTACCATCACTATGTAATGTGTCACAAGACTGGGGTTGTTAATGCTTTTGCTGTATTAAGATAAAATTGAGCCAACACAGAATTTTCCAATTTTTGTTTAATTACCCAAGTCACTTTTTAATAAATTAGTAAGTTATTTCACTTCTTGTAAACACGTCTATTTGCATGAAGTTCCTTTTAACTCAAGGAAACTTGTCAAACTGTCTTTCTTGCTTGAATTTTGGGTATCGCTTTTTATCACTGTCAGGATGATGGAATTTAAATTGGTGATTAAAAACTACACCTTGAAGGGTCTCATTTGCTTCTAAGAACGCTGAAAATACAAGCGGTTCAATTCAGACCTGCCAGTTAAGACAAAGTCATTACAGTTTGTGGATATGTGAGAGACACCACTAATGAGAATAACGCATCTGCTCTCTGATATCATGGAGGTGGGTTTAGCTCTTTGGAAATGCCCAGAAAACATTCTCTTTTTAAGATACTTGACAGGCAGGAGAGGGAGAGAAAGAGAAGACACCATTTTGGATACATTTTGTTTCCGTTTTTAGTGTTGCTTCTTTTCAGTTGCTATTTATTCTCAGCTACTACAATAATTCCATACTTAATAAGCACCTAGATAACAAAATAGATACGTAAACAGAAACAAATAAAATGTCAATGTTATCTGGACATGCTGTGCTTCTGCAGCAATAAAATAAACCTTTTATACTGCTCTGAATAGCAGCGTAGATTATGAATCGAATAATTATACCATGTGATTGAGGGAAATAATAGGATGAAACTTAACCAAAACAAACCAGATGTGTAAAGGAAGCAGCCTTACACTCTGCACTAGCTTTAGATGACATTAACAGAGAGCTAACAGAAAAGCTTCAGGTTTTGTTGTTGTCAACTATGAAAATAATATTTGTTGCCTGGGCTGCTGGTGATGAGAGCCTGTGGTTTGAATGCCGTGCAGACTAACAAATTTAAAGAGGGATTTTGGTGCAGGAATTTCAATTCACCTCCTCCAGATTTCTAGAAAATTTGAAAAAGGAGTGTTAGTTTTACTTTTGAGATGTAGAGATCTCACTAAAAATTCTGCATCAATTTTTTTTTATTTTTATTTTTTTAACGTGAATATGATCTTTTGAAAGAATGGATTGTGTTTTGGCAATATTTTAATGAAAACTTTCTTGTATTTTGTTGGAGTATTGTTTTTAAATGAAAGTGAGCTTCAGAGTCTTGCCAAAGTAGCACATTACTGATTTTTCCTCCTTGTCCTTAAATGACCAGCTCTCCAAAATGCCTGAGAGAAAAGTCGGGAGTTACAGCGTGCCAAGAAATTCTGGCAGAAAAAGGAGAAAAGCATTCTCCATAGGTGAAGTGTTTTCACTGGTAATTCCTTATCACTGAATATTCTCAGTTACATCAAAGCAACTCTTACATGGATCTCTACTTCAGCAGTGTAGTTGTGCTTTGGTGGCTCTCAAAAGCTGAACCCTTCTACTGACTTTGTTCAGCCACAGCTGAGCTGCTCTGGAGAAAGAACCATCTCTCTGCGAACCAGGTCCCAAACCATCATCAGTTCAGAGTGTTGAGGTGGCTGTTAACTGCAGATGAGAAGGATCCAGCACCTCAGCTTCTCTGAAATAACATTTGCGCCAATTTGTTCTTCATGGTTGCAACCAACATTTGGTAACTGACAATAGTAATCTTGGCTACAAGATGCTGAGGGAGATGAGAAGCCTGAAAGAGTGAAGCTCTTTTAAGTGGTAACCCAGATGCTCATTAAACACCCTTGTTGGGTTTTCATCTTTCCTCTAGACCCCATCTGCAACTGCTCAATTGTTACTGCTTCTTCCAGACGTGCTATTTCATTATGATGCCTTCTGGGTTAGATAGAATAGCAATAATAAGTTTAATTGCTTAATCATTGATGAAGTTAGGCTAAATTAGACATGAATTCACTTACGTAATTCTGAATATAATGTTTTGAGATTGAACTGAGAACAGAGCTGGTCCAAAGCTTGGACAAAGAAGGCAGGAGCCAGGACTGTCAGGCTGCAGGGGACACTACTCCTCATCCAGGGCTGTGGGCAATGGGCCGTAGGGAGATATGGAAAGAACTCAGCCCTGCTCTCAGATCCCATTGCCCTCTGACAGGGGAGAAGGAAGGGAGGAGTGGGAGACTCTCATCAGTGCTGACAGTTCTGACTTCATCCTTTTCCCCATCCTCCCTGGCAGCAGGAACAGAAATCTCTGGGCTGTATCCTTTCCCTGAGCCTCACTGCAGAGGGCGCCAGCCAGGGGTAGGACTACAACAGCACAAAACATCCCATGTTTGGGACAGTGGGGAAGGAAGAGAGGATCTAGAAATGAGGAAGAGCTACGCCTCACTCGTTTCAACACCCTTCAGCAGCTCCCCTCAAAAATCCCATTCACCCCTCCCAGCCCTCCTCTCCCAAGCTTTTTAACCCCCTCCAGAGTCTCCCCTTTCCCTCTTGCCACTGACACATGCTTCTCTTGCTCTTCCCCAGCGTGACATCTTGACTTCTTTCCATCAAGACCCTTCGAAAATTGCGTATCTCGCCCATCCCTTGCCATTCTCTTCCTGCCACCACCGCACAGCTGAGTTTTGCCTCCACTGCTGGGATATTTGGAGGTGGCATCAATCATGACGCCCAACAGGTGAGTGCTGTGATGACAAGACATTGTTGGGACAGGAGTTCAAATGAAGCCTGTGCTCTGGAGTAGCCAGATGTTTAAATTGCAGCACTCACCCAAGCAAATCAGTAATGCCTGATGGGGCATGACACCCCTGTGTGGATACCAGTAAGTAATCTGGTGGCTTCATAAAGGAACAAAAGAAATCTGCATACATGAGCATAACAATGGAAGCACAGCCTTACATTAATTTATTAATTTGATTCATAAGAGCCTCCTGTATTCCACTCCCCATTTTTATTGCCTCCTGTATATACTCATATGCTTGAGTTTGCTTTGCGATGAAGGAAAAATAATAAAAGATGAACCTGCAGGTATTATCATTGTTTATAGCTCTTATATCTTTGCAAAGCAAAAGTGGTTATTAGAAAGCCTAGCTACAGAGCAACGTTATCTGCAGCATATAAGATGCTTTTCCAAGCTGTGTAGTAAGTGCACAGAGCAGTCACATCCCAGCTGTTCCCTGGCACCGATGAACTAACACAAAGGAAGGAATCTGCCCAGTCTAAAATCCAGTGCAGATAGCCTTGCTGATTTACAGTGCTACTTTTGAAATAATTGACTAATGTGCTGGGACATTTTCCTCTGGAGCCTCTCATTCAGCAGTCTTACAACCATAAGTAACCGCAGTGAGTTGATGCATCAGCTGGTGCCGCTCAGGACAGCTCCATTGAAATAATTCCTGTATTAAAGTTGTCCAGTTATCAATAGGAATTCTTGATTCATTCCATGCAGATTTAAGTGTAAGTCAGGGATCTTCAAGTACCATGAAAATATTCTGTAGTTGGTAGGTTAGCACTTGCCTGAAAATAGAGATTCTTATATGCATGTGTATGTATCTATATGTTGATATGTTTACCTTATTTTCTCCTTCAGTTGGAGGGGTGGTGTTAGTTGGATGCTAAATATTATTTCAGGAGGTCAGCAGGTAAATTGCATTATCAAATCTTCATGAGAATGGGTACCTGTAAATATGGATGTATTTTCTACCACTAGCTAGGAATAGAGTCTAATTTTAATTAGAAAACCTATCTAGATGGAGACCCCCAACATGCAATGATGTGAACTATGATGATTTGCTGGATTAAGGTAGCACTAGAGATTAAATTCAAGATCACCTTGTGCTATACAACAGAGGTGGCTGTGTCTTTTGGAGTTATATGTATCTATAGCTCTCAGGTATAGTTGTATATACAGCATTAGAAAAAAAGAATGAGAATTGTGTATAAAGAACTCTTAGTTATGTATTTTCTGGTGGGGCTTATGGGTCTGTAGTCTACTGCCCGGGCACAGAACACTTTGAAGCGTACTGAATGTGGTGTTATGGAGAAGGCTGCACTGTGTGCTGTCTCTGTCAGGATCACAGCTGTATTAGTTGTTCCTATTCGCCTCAGTAACAGTTATGAAGACCTTTGCAGATTTGAACTCATTTGTCCTTATATCACCCCAGAAGTAATATTATATCCATTTTACAAATGGGAAGCTAACGCGCAGGGAAACCAGATGACTGTCTCTAGCCTCATCCTCAATCAATGGGTATCAAATTAGCTTAATGTTCATCCAAGGGCTCAGATTTGTCTAGAGAAAGTGTGATCATCATCAGATAATGTCATTCACTTGTCATTACGGTCAAAATGACTAGACAGCATAAAGATATGTTGCTGCTTGTCCTGAGAGCCAAGTCACTTGAGTTGTATGTTTCAGTGATAAAGTTTCACCCTATGAGTGGCTGCTTCAGCTCCCCAGCTTTCAACTGAGGATGTTACCTGCTGTCTTGGTTCCACTCACTAGGTGCTATTAACATAGTTTAATATAAGTGTAATAAGACTCTCTTCTGAACGATGAATGCTATTTTCTGTAAAACAGCAGGCAGGCTCCCCACTTCTTGCAACCAATAGAGAAGAAAATGCGGTCATTCCCAGAAGGTCACCTCTGATGAACGCATGACTTTGCCTCCTGGGGCAAGGAGCAGTGTGTGTCCTAATAAGAGGAATGATGAAATGAGAAGAAAAACTCATTTTCAAATCAGAGATTCTGGCTGCCAAGCAATTATTCTACATGCTTATAGAAAAGTAACTCCCTACAGGGTGTGATTTTTTGCAAGACTTTGGACCACAGAGGCACAGCATATTTCCGTGGTCCTGTGCTTATAAAGAAAATGTGTGTTAGCTAATCTCATTCTAATTAGCTCATTAGTTAATCTCATTCTGTGATTTACAGCAGGTGGGCCCTAGCACCACAGACACACCAAAAAGTTCCTGAAAGTGCCCACAGATGCTTTCAACACCAACAAACTGCTTTCGGAAATGTTTGAATGGGTAGTGATTTTCTCTCACCTCTCATTATCCTCCATGGACTTTCAAAAAGACGACGTTTAGAAAACTGGACATCAAGAATGATGGTTCAGGTATGTGTTTGTGTTAGACTATAAGCTTTTAGAGACTTAACAGAGTTTGTGGAGCTGCTTGTAATTTTGCATCTTCTGCCTGTAGCTTTGTTACCTGGCTTTTATTATGACAGCCGTGCTATTTGCATGTTATGCTGAAGATGGAATAGGCAGATCTCCTGTTTGGCAGTCAAAAGAGTTTGTTCCTCTGCAGTGGTTAGTTCCGACTAAGCCCTATTTTGTTGTTGAGCTCATACATGCAAATGGGGAGTTTAGGTGAGGGGAAAAAAAGGAAACAAGAAGTATCTCAGAAACTGCTGCAGCAGATGAGACAAAAATTCATCCAGAATCTACTAGGAAGCAGATTGAAGTCTAGTCGTTCCTGTGTAGGTGGTTGGATGGCTGCTGGAAAGAAAGGCATTTGCTTAGGCTGGCTACAGCAGTCACAATTATTTGTTCTATGTTGTTTCCACTATTACATTTAAACCAGATTGTTGTTCTTTTAAATTCTGTTTTGAGTTCTTTAAAATGTCAAATGTAATGGTTGCAAATGGGAAAATGCCAGGGAGGACAAACACAACCTGACATGTCTGTGTAGCTGAGACCAGGGTAGCAAGGTAGTGAAGGCTAATGAAGAGATTGGAGAGCGGAAGGGTATTACAATCCTTGAAATGTAGGACTGTCAGTGTGGTTTTTTTAAAGAGTATTTCAGGACTTGTTCTAGTTGAGGTCTCTGTTCTTTGATATCTGTGTGTGTTACCATCCCTTCATAAAGCTGTATGCTCGGTGATCGCTGCATCATCAAGGCGTGGCCTACAGTAGATTTGTGATCCCAGTGAAAAGAGTAGAAGGCAACCTAACCTACTCACCTCTCTCTTGAAGGATCATTTTAAATTATATTCTGATAAAGCTCCTATTCAATGCTACCTTATGGCTCTAAAATCCAAACTCCTTGGTCAGATTAAATGTAGGTACAGAATTCTCTCCCATTGTGTTATGTTGCTCCACAATTAGATTCTGCCCAACACCAATCTAGGGCAGACAGGTCTCGGTTTACCTTGTTCAGAAATATTTTATGTTCTCAATTAATGCCTTGGTGTGGTGAACTGTTTGTATCCCGTTTTGGAGTGTAATGAAAAGACTGTGCAGTGATCTGTTGAAGGCAGAGAAACCTGTGTGTGTCTAACTTCACAACCAGAGTGTTAACTCCACCACTTGATATCTGAAGCCAGATGCAGCGTAGTTCTCCACGTCCTGAACTCAGCTGCCCTCTTTCTGGCCTGTTGCTGTTATCACTTGCTTTTACCTCAGCAAACCGTGTACACAGTACTGAGTAACAGTGTGCGCAGGCACACGGATAGCTGACTGTGCCAGGCTGGTGTAGGATGGCTGAGTGGGCTGTGTTTATGCTGCTGCTCTTGCTGAGTTTTGGATGGCTGTGAAACTCCAGCATGTGGGGAGCATTACTTCAGCGCTGCAAGCTGTCCCCTGAGAGGCTGTGGGATATCACAGCTTTCTCCTGGCTCTGCAGGAGGGGACTATGTGCTGCTTTGTATCTTTGACTCAAAGGATTGCTTTGATAAGTGTTCTAGGAGTATGAACAAGACGCAAATCTGCAAAGTTAGTTTCATTCTGTACTGAAGTCCCTCTTTTCTGAGAAAAGCCCTAGTGATGGGTAGAAAGGAGAAGTAACTTCACCATCAGCCTTCTCCTGGGGCAGAGCATTTTGTACTTCTCGGATATCAGTCTAATACACATGACAACTGTGAGGAGACTGTGCCACTGAGATTAGAGAATCTTTTAACTCTGGGATTTCCTGACCAAGGACAGAAGAAATAGACACTAATACTAGGATGTGAAGTACAAGAGTTGAATGAATACCACAAATACTCACTAACATGGAAATAAAATCCAATGAAGCAGGGAGCAATACATACCTTGAAATAAATTAAAGACAGTGCATTTCAACAGTGCTGGTCTGATCTCTGATTGTAATTGTTTTGCCAAATCATGTTTAAAGAATATGAACAAACCCGAGACAGAATAGCTGAAGAATTTTCACATGAAATAAATAGTGCTGCAGATGTCTCTTGTAATTTCCGTTAAGTATTCAGCTTGAGTTTCTCTGTATTGAGGCATATGTATAAAGATCTGAAAAGGCTGCAATAACATCTGGATAGTGTTTTGGTGGCATAATGGGCTGGAAGTCAGGAATGATGCTCTGCATATCTTTTTTTGTTTGTTTGTTTCTACTCTAGCAGAGTTTTCAAACTGTTAAAATGAATATGCCTGATTGATGATCCATCCAGGCACTTGTTTCAGACTTGCAGTGGTGTTCTCAAGGGTAAAAGTCATTAATAACAAATATTTTTTTCTATTAAATTTCCTAAACTAAAGTCTGATGTAGTGGAATCCTAAATCCTAAGTAAGAGTACGACTACTCTTCAAAGAGATTTTATAGGCTTGATGATATATTGCTAGCTGTAAGCATGACTTTCAAAGCTAGAGAAACCTGAGAAAAGAGAGAAAAAAAAAAAAGAAGTGGAAACATCTACTTTATGTAAAGCTGTCCAGAAGTAATGAGAAGATGACGAAATCAGTCATCACTAGCCCAGTGTTTGGAAATAAAATGTGGGGATTCCAACAAGCACCTGTCCCAACTTCTGTAGCCAGTGCCCTAGTGATATAAACCAGTACTTTCCACTCCAGTCAGTGGAGTTGTACCAGTTTAGAGTAGATGAGAAATGGGTCCTGTGCTTCATCAGACTGTGAATGTCAAATCTCACTTGCAGAAATAAAAGAATATGGAGCACTGGCTCCATAGAAACTGGCTAATTCTTACACCTTCACTGTTCCTTTCTTGGGGAGAGTGTTGACTTTCTCAGAGATCCCTGTACTAATGAATTTTTAGCAATATAACTAAAGGGAGAAAAAGCAAATGGCAGTGAGTTTGTTATTTGCATATGTTTTCCTATCCCATACCATGAAGCTAATTCCAGCTATTGATATAAAGGTGCACACTTGTCTTGAAATACTTCTCTGCATCATTTTATTAGTGTTCTGCTGAGACACATTTCCTATGTACTTCAGGACTATTTCATAGTTACTGACAGCAGAAACTATTTTTTAAAAGACAAAACCATAACAAAAATAGATACAAGAACAGTACCACAATCTGTTTAGAGAGCAAGGAGTTAAATCAAGTCTTGAATAAAATAAAGTCCACAGGCTCAAGTTAATTTTTCCGTATATCTTTTCTTCTATTCATTATAGTGCAGCAATACAATGGCCAGTGTTCCTCTCTCTTAAGATCAACCTTGACTGTGATATAATTCTTTTTCTGCACTAGCTCACCCACTGAGAGTCAAACACCTCAACATAGTTGAGATCCTCCAAATGGAGCTTTGGAGAATTTTGTTTTTCCTCTCAATTTTTCTTTGGTCTCCTTGAAGATACTGACAAGGAGGCAAAGGTAAGAGTAGGTCTTTTGGATACTGCCGAGTGTAGGCATAGCCGATGCAGTGAACATCCAAATCTTTTCAGGACGTGTCCTTTGGTCTACAAAGGCAGCTATACCTGCAGTATTCACAGGGTCCTTTGGTTAAGACAAACCTACAAAAACCATTTTAACTGATGGTGCTGACCAAACTGTTAAAGAGGAAGGGGGCAGAGTGGAGGTGGATGACTTCCCAGGATGAAGGAACAGGGACAGCCCTACGCTTCTTTTGACCCAGACAATTCCACAAGAAACTCCCATTTTTAATAAGTTGTACGTATCCTATCCTAGAGGTCCTATCAAAATGTTTCTAAATATGGGTGTTGAGTTTGCATATTCTGATCCAAATGCTGAAGGAGATACAATCACTGGAAACTCAAGGTGTATGTCATTAGAGAGCAAATTGGGTAGATTTTATGCAAACACAATTAGGGCTTGTATGACTCAGTTGCTGGTGCTCTTGCTATCTCTTTCCCATGTTTATTCAGAGCCTGCTTTCAGTGCAGCTGCGCACATACCAGATACTGAGACATGCAAACATTGACTTTGTTTGTATGAAGTCACTTTTTGGCAAATTTGGCTTCATAAGCCATGATTATGCATTGATAATGTTGATATGTAGAGTTAAGCTAATCCCAAAATATAGAGACAGACAATGCATTATGAATCAAAAGATTGCTGAGAGCTGATGTCGTTACAAGTAAGCATAGGGACATTTCATTAAGAAGGATTAGGTTTTGTTGAAGTTATAAAATGCTGGTGTAACGTCTCTGGAACTGGTAGTAATGTTTTCTAGTATCAGTTTCAGACTATGGCGTGTTAGGAAGGGAAACTTTTTTGGCTTGTACTCTGGCAACATTTAGGGGTTGAGACTTTCAGTAAAAGCAAACAGTTATAGAAAAAGATCAAGAATGGCTCTAATTCGGTAACTAGTTGCTTTGCTTAGAAGTTTCTTAGAATTTATTGTTGATCATGGTACATCTCTGTTCTAATGGCTCTGCTGCCACACCACAGTTCAGGAGAAGCAGCAGTCCAGTGTCCATGTGAGTTGGCAAGATCCCTTCCCATTAGACACCTTTATCACATCTCCAGACACAAGTGGCACACTCAGCCCTTTCACAGCAGTAAAAGTTTAGTTTAGGTCTTGCTTCACTGCCTGGATGCCTGTGTTCTTCCTGTACCAGAGTGGATATCTCCTGGAGGGTTTGCTCTTCATCTGTTCCTCCTTGCTGCAGTGTTTGTTGGGCCTGGTGCATGTACAGATGTCAGGAGGAGAGCTAGGAGAGCCCGGGTGCTCCTCGTGCTCCTCATCTGTGTTACTCAGGAGCTCAGCTGGCTTTGTGGACAGGAACTTCTGCTCAGAGCCTGGTCGAGACTGGTATAAATGGATTTTGTCTTGTTTGAGCTGTTTTTATTGCCTGATGGATGTTTGGGTTGAAGTACATTGCCTCTGTTAACCAGGAGACTGGAAAAATCCTTGTAATTCTGAAGAAGAGACAGGGCAAGAGAAACCATTGATCTTTCTGATTCTTGTGCTAAAGCCCTGGAAAGAGGTTTTGATCTCAGTAGGCTGTGTGGTGCTTCTAGGGTGTCAGAGTTGCACCGGTAGCTCATTTCAGAAAGCAAACCAGATTTGGGAGTATATTGTACTAACAGCAATGACAGAGCAAGCAATGCTAGTGGGGTGTTTATGGCAGTGCAGGAGGACTTGGCAGCTCTTGGTTTCAGGTGCCAGATCTGTTTATGACTCACTGGGGAATTTCAGGCGAATTAGTTACTCTTTGGGCACTTTGGGTCTGTCTTGGGAACAGTGACTGAAGTGGTGCTTGCAGCCCTGCATGGAGGGGTTTTCAGAAAAAGCGATTTTAAAGTTATCTTCAGATAACTTAAACATAAACACAGCTCTGGTTGAATTATAAAAGTGTGTTTAATACTGAAGGTGATACTGGAGGAAGCAATGGAGCAGGAAGCAGGATTTGCATATTCTTGTGAAGTGTTTTGCAAACTATTTTGCAAGGCACAGGTGGGACTTCATAAAGCCTGGCAGAACCTCCTGTCAGGCTGGGATCCCAGGCAACCTGGATGTTTTGCTATTCTGAACATAGCAGTCTTAAATCTTCATATGGGAACTTCCAGTAAAGGATGATGTAAATAGAACGCACTAGATATAAATTGGGTTTTAAGAATATAAAATATTTTAACTTTATTTAACTAACGTTTTGAAATATGGCATTCCTTGTAAAGGAAGAATCTTAAATTGTATGTACCTAGTGGGCACACAGTGAAACTAAGTTAACTTTTGCAGTTGGCTGTTTGCTTTTTTTTTTCCAGAGCATCATTGGTATAGTGTGATATTATTTATACAAAATGTGCTTGGGCTTAGTGTTTTCCAAACTCTTAGTTTTATTTTCAATAGCAGGGAGACTGCACAAATGTATTTACTGCTCATACACTATGAGTCTTAAAATTGTAATGCTTCAAGAATCTAAGAGATAAGTGACATAATATGTGATGAATGAATGGATGCAGCTAGAATGGTTGAACAGCTCCATAGAAATAGGTCTTCACAGAGAGACAGGAGAACCATGTCTGAGATACAGATTTTTAATTTTTTTGCTGGCATTTAGATGGCAATACTGAGAAGAGACGACAAGATCATGAAATGGACTTTTTTACACTCTGTTTCCCTGACCCTAATTTAAGGTCAAAGAGACCTTACATGTCTTGGCACTGACAGCAGCTGATGATTCCAACTGAAGCATCTTTTTACACTGACAGAGTTGGTGCTGGTAATGGTGTCTAAGAGGTGGAGTGAAATGAGGATGAATGATAAACACAGGGGCTCTTTCCAAAGGAGGCATGAGGATGTGTTCCAGACGTTAGCCTCTGTGTCCCACAAGATGAACATAGTGTCAGAGACTACAGGGGCTTTTGCTACAAACTGCAGACCTAGCAGTTGGAGACAGTAAACGTGAGTACTTCAGTCAATTGTGATATAATAATGAGCTGCCCAAGTGCCCAGTCTGAAAAGAGCTGACATGATTCTCAGTTGCATCAATTAAAATCTTCTAGGCAATGATGGGGAGTGTTTATACTGTAGTATAAGACATTGGCAAATTTTCATTTAGAATAAGCACAATTACAAGAAAAAATAAATTAGCTCAAATTTAAAAGCATCAATGTTTTAAATAAACTAAGAAATGTCATTTCTTAGGCTCTTCAAGGACAAGGTCCATTCACAGTCAGTGGAATTCTGCCCAAAAATTTACACTTCTCATTTATTACAAAACATTCCTCAGCTCCAATGAATTAGCCTCTAATTAGAGGTAAATCTTTTATAAACTAAACATACTTGGGGAAAATAAAAAAAAAAGCAACCTACAGTAAGTCATCTTGAAAGACAAACTTGGAGGAAAAAAATGTTTTCCTCAGTGCAGAAAAAAATATTACAACAATTTATCTTTTTTTGTCATGGTGAACCTCTAGGAAGGATGTAAAGCAAGGAAAAATAATGGTGATGTCAGATATTTAGAATTGTAGCACTTCATTTATTAGACAGCAGAAATAAAAATGTTTTTAAATGTCTATTTTGTCTGGAGGCAAATGACTTAAACCAATCCCTGTAATGGTTTATTGCACTGGTAAACATTTTGGGAAGCTCTGTACGATAATTTTATAAGGAAATTAGTTAAATTAAATTTTGTGTGAAGAATATATCGCTTAATGACTCTTTAGAGAGCCTACACACTGTGGAATTTTAATAAATATGAAAACCAGACCTTTTAATTTCCACTTGACACCCGGGACCTGGTTATTACCTTGCTACTAAGCAAAAGCTGAGAAAATGCATTTTCAGGTAAACAGAATAGGTCACAGAGTCCACTTTTCCTGGGCATGTATTACTGGGGAGTAGCAAGGATGACTGAACCTGCACAGAATGTCCCCAGACCTCTTTGTACCTGTCAGTTTAGGATTGTCCACAACGGTTTGCGTTCGTCTTTAAAAGCAGAAACGAGCACAGAGCTCCATTGTCAAATTCTGCATTTGCCTGCAACCTGAAATTTGTGTGCCTGGGAAATCCCCAAGTTTGCATATATGGATGTGAATGCTCCTGAGTGGGAATGTCACGTATATTGAGTAAAATATTTAGACTCTTGCCTATCAAGTCAAGATGAACTTGTAGTCACATGGTATCATGTCCAGTACAACATAGGCTGTAGGACCCCATTTACTACAGTGGGAAATATTCTTCTGTGCTGCTTAAGTGAGCACAGTTTGCATGCAACTGAGAATGAGTGCACAATCATGAATGCAAAAAATACACACTTACACGGGTCAGGCTGATGACCTCAACTTTTGCATACATCCCGTCCTTTGAGGCCCATTACCAGCTTCAAGTCAAGAAAGTATACTAGAGAAAATTTCCTATTCTCAGGCCTAATCATCAACTGGAGCATATGCAACAAAAATACCATTAAAAAGTCATTTTACATCAAGAGCTGTAAAAGAAATCTATTTACATGCAATTGAATGAATACTTCCAATAAAACAATGAGGAGAAAGAAGCAGCCAACTGAAACTATTGTAATGGAATAAGATCCCGTTACCACAGTTCATGGAAATGGCATCCTATACAGTATTGAAACAGAGTAAAGACATGAGTCATTAAGCTGTATTCAGAGCTACAATTGCATCCTCCAAGTTTAAAATATATTGGGTCTTATCTTCTGCGGGTGTAAATCAGTCTTTCTGTACCATTGTCGATGGAGCTGTACCCACTTACAGACGCCAAGGATCTGTCTCATTAGTTTCATCCGACACGCTGTGCTGGAAACCATGTCTTTTGCAAGCTCTACAGTTATTGCTGCCAAAAACTTTTCAACCTTGAGAGAGTGAAAGAAATGTGTGACTAAACAATTGCTTTTTGGGGATAAAGCATCTCCTAAGAAAATCTGGTTTTCTCTGTCTGGTTGCCAAATGCTTCCTCCCACAAAAGCAATTGAAAAGTCTCATTTGAGCAACCTCTCATGTATAGTATAACCATTGCAAAAAAATGTATGATCTGAAAACCCATCATAAGTATTTAAGACAATATTTTCTGAAACCCAAGAGGAATAGCTACCAACCTTCTCTCAGAAGCAGGTTTGGGCTGAATGTAAGGTTACTGGTAAGACAGGCAGCCACTTGGAAGAAGAAATTTTGTCCTTTCTCTTCCCACAAATACCTGCCACACCTGAGCTCTCAGACCAGCTACGCAGCTGATCACCTGCCTGTCCCCTTTCTGTGGTCAGTCACAGCATATTCACAAGAATCCACAGTGTTTCTCTACATCACTAGCAGAATTTCATAAATAACAAAATACTCATATAATTCATACCAGTACAGAAAAGTGCCTAAGAGGTAGCATTATCCTCATTTAATGATCTGAGGCAAAGAGACATTTAAAGCTACCAGGCTAAAATCCAGGAAACATGGAGTAAGATCATCAGAGTAGCAGGCGTATTTGCTGCTCCCCATGAAATCATACTCTTTCATTACCTGTTGCCTAACTCAGCCAGACATCACAAAGATAAAATTATTGGAGAGAAATGCAGGAAGACAACTCAATCAAGCAAGGTGCTATGCTAGAAACTTCTGGAATTGCTGAAAAACAAGATGAGAACAGGTGTAATAGGTGTCCAGGTGTAGCAAAGATGTTATTGAAGGACAGTGTCTCATGCAACCTGGAAGGAAAAAGTAAATAAGGACATATCATCCTAATGATGGCATCTAATTAAGCAGAAAGATCAGGAATAGAGTTATCCTGTTGCTAAACCAGAGTGGTGAACAATACTACATGAAAAATTCCATCAGGAGGGCTGAGTCTTGGGCAGGATGTGGCTCTAGAGTTTGGGTTAATGGTTTATGAACAGGTGGAAAGCATTTGGGAGTATCCATAAAACAGGTTATAAAGTCTGTCAGACTGGGGTTTCTCTGTGCTGCTGGGACAAGAGTGTCTCTCCCAAGAAGGAGCTGTGTATTCCTATGTTGGTACAGCAGAAGCTGAGAGTGACCGTGTGAGGATAATGAGCATCAATAGGACTCTTGGTACTCTAGAAAAATAGTATCTCTGGGAAAATAATCTACTTCACTGTTAAAAATTTAGAGCAGCAGATAATCGATGTTTTACTTTGTCTTTTAAAAATTAAGTAAAAAGTAAGTTTAAACTATTTTTGTCATCAGATGTACAGGATGTTTGTGCATTAAAGGCTCTGTTATTGTAACATTTATATAGCTGGAGAAGTCCTAAATTATCCCTATTGATTTTAAGTTTGACTTATGTTTACACTGTAGGCAAGCTTCTTCAAAAATCTGTGTTTTTTAATTTTGACAAATCTGCTGCAAATGCATTGTTTTACCTATCAGTCCTTGACTTTTGAGTAGCAATTAAATACAGGCACAAAAAAATAAAAGGAAAGCTAGTCAGCATAAAACCTTCCCTATCTTACTTAGTGTTGCTCACAGTAAGCCACATTGAGTATATGTGGTATATGCTCTCTGCTAAGTGATCAGGGTTTGTATTTAGGTCTCATTCAAAATTACGGCATCGTGGGTTATCTTATACCTCAAACTGGGTAATTTAACAACACTAGGGAGAAACTTTCCAAGTGTATTAAACTTTAAAAGCACATTAGAAGTATAGATGACCACTAGCATCCTCATTGTGCAGGTAGAGGGAAATAAAGGTCCATTAAGGTGATGGGAAAGCCGTGTAGCAGATAAGGAATTTTCTCCATGTGGATGTGCAACTTCTGCTTCAGGTACTGTTTGATAGAGTGCATCTGACTGCATAGGACCAAACTTCCCCTCAGTTCAAGTCCCCAGAACTCCAGTGTTGCACAGGGCACTTGTGGTAGACAGTCTCTAAAAGTTCTGTTTCGTTGCTTCACTGAAAGCCATGGGATTTTGCCATTGACTTCAAGAGCCACAAAGATAGCTTCAAAATATTTTTATACTGTATTTATTTTTAAATGGGCAGCTTCCATTAAAACTTCCCTTAAGCAACATTAACTTTTGTGACCAGCACTTAGCAGGTCATCTTGGGTCCCACTGACATTGGCAGGATTGAGCGGGGTCTTAATTTTAATAATGAGAAGTTGTCAGACAAATAATTTCTACTGCTATTTATTCACAAATGTAAATTCCTTTAACAGTCATTGAGGGCCCTGAAGGACACCTGTTGTTTAATTTCTTCCAGCAAATGCATTTATTATGACTACGTGGCTCTCAGTCAGGAGCACCTCCCTGCCTTTTACAGGGAGCTGAGGACAAAGAATGATGGGTACCTCAGGTCTGGTTAAATCTGCCCAGCAGGCAAATATCCAAGAGTGCCACGCATATTTCTTCTCAGGATGAGTTCACTGGCCATTTTATGGAGAGGTAGAGGCCAGGAGCCACTATCACGGCTCTCACTGGTTTCAGCTGAAAAATGGCCTTTAGTTCATAGCGTTCCTCAGATATGGGAGCCAACTCCTGCATCCCATTTGGGTAAGGACAAGATTGAGGAAAGCTCCTGTTGCAGCAGGTGCTTCTGGCTGATGCTATTTCCCTCCACACTACAATATGCAGGAGCTGCTGCATCCCAGCCGAGCAGCAGTGCCACCTTGTCCTCAAAGCAAGGGAGGAGGTGTCCCCCTAGATGAAGCAGCTTTCCAACATTTAACAGGAGACTCTTCTTGTAAGAAAGTAGTATGATCAGGTGAAAACTCCCATGCCTTCCTCCCGTAGTCCTGCTGGCAGGCTTGTTGCACAAGTGCACACAAGGAACACAGACAGGCAGAAACTGTTTTTCTAACAGAATGAATGCTGATGGCACATAATGCTTATTGCTAAATCAATGCTGGGTCTGATACCATCGCACTAGACAGTTATGCTTAGTTGTCCATTATTCTTCATCCTTAACCAGCAGGAAGAGGAGTGTTGAAGAGCGTCAGATAGGGTAGCATAAGGTAAGGTACAGGCTTATTATAAGGAGGGAGTGAATCGAGCACAAAATGAGAGATCTGGAGCTCTACAAAATGAGGCTCTGAAATACATATTGCTATTATTTAATGATAGTATTAATCCAGACAGACAGTTATTTGCTTCTTGCTCTTACCTCACCCTATAAGCCATCATCCATTTACTGCACAGTCTCAGTTGCTTTGATAAAGTTTCTCCATCCAACAGAGAAAACAGGAAGAACAGCTAAAGCCTACTCTGCAGTCCCTCAGATGCTTTGCAGTGTCAGTCACTGTAATGATCTGTCCCTGGGAATTCAGGTTCTTACTCTGTAACAGCAGAGGACGCAGTCCTGGAGCCCTTCCAAATGCAAAAATGCTCAGGGCATGAGCACCTCAGCAGTGAACTATGGTATCAGGAGTTAAAATCTAGAGAGAGTTAAGAAAGGCTTAATGGAACTGTTAGGTTTATTTCCCACTCCAAGGACAGGATGCCATTTGCACTCTTGCCCTTTTTGCTTTTAGATGCAAGTCTGAATCAAGCCAAAGTGATCTTGTTTTGCTGAGATGTTAAGCAACTTTTTTTTATTTTTTAAATAAAAGGACTCAGCTAAGTAATTCTGACCATTTAATTGGAAAATACTCTGCACTGTTCTTGCTGACCCCTCTGAACAAGGCAACATTATCACCAGCATGCAGAAAAGTCCCTGACAGAAAGCACACATTCAGAGTATCTTTAATACCATACAAACAAGGGGGTGGGACTGAACTTTGGGGTGCTCTTGCAGTCATGTCTTCTATTCCTCTGAAAGTGCATGCCCTCTGCCTGCTTCCAGGGAAACACCAAACTGCATTATCAGCTGCTCTGAATGCACAGAAGTGGTGCAGAGATTAGAGCATCTGACAGCACCAGCTGTTTGTTCTGCATTCAAGAATATCCTTCTCCACAGATGTCCCTTATCTGTAATATTGTAGATTGGGTCAGTACATTCAAGTAGTGCACAGAAGTAGAATACCTGGGGTGGAATCCAGACTGGGAAGCACTTGGCACAGGCTGAATCACAACAGAGCTATAAAAAGCTTTTTTTTTCAGAGTGCTGGAGAGTAAAGTCAGAAATAATATAATTGGTGTGATCTAAAATGTACGTTTCTGCTTGTTGGGGGGAAACTTACTGTCTGCTTTCTCTGGGTTTGCTCACTAGCTCTGTTCTCAGGACCAAAAGCTGTTATCCTCTCCATTTGGGTCGAATGACTGTCTGTACCTGCAGCCAGCTGGGGTGGGACAGCAGTGGTGACACTTTTCTGTTGCCATCTGGATGTGTAGCGTGTGGACACTCACTTCCCTCAGCTCTCATTGCCTCTGCAGTGCTCTAGCCGCACCAATATCCTCGATGCAAACATTGCTATTGCTTTCAAAAATGATGCAGTACAAAAATATATGTATTCCCACCAAAAAAAGGTCCTGCCTTTTTTGTCAAAATACTGTTTATTGCTTTTAGATTAACTTCTTTCATAAAAAGAGTTTTAATTTCAGAATGTAGAAAACACCTTGAAGGTTGTAGCTTTGGTTTTGTTATGAATGTGATGCTTGGTTGTTAATACTATAGGGCCTTGCTCTTCTGTCCCCACTGGGGTACCAGGCATCACTTCTATCATAAATAGGAAACATGCAGTCATTTTCTATGCATGAGGGAAGCACTTTGTTCTCAGAGAACGATGAATTATGTAGTCTAAACAGGTGACACATAGTAGATGTTGTTGCTTTCCATAACCTGAGCTGTAACCCAGCTGCGCCCTTTGCTGTTGCAGATGTCAGCTGTACCATCTGCTGATGAAAAAAAAAACCCCAACTTATAAAAAAGCATGAATCGCTGTGGAAACACTGAGCAGTTCTGTGGTCTTTTCTGCATCCTGCTCAGGCTGTGCATTTTTAAATAACATGACCTTTATTGATTCTTACAAAAATGAGCTGTGCAAGATGAAAAACCTGAAAAGTATACTGTCAGAGTTTCCTTTCAGGACAAAGAAATCAATTATATTACAGAAGTGTTAAGACTAGAAGAGATGAAATCAGTTAATTTCCTCTGAAAATGCTTCAGAAAAATAGAATGAGTGACAACAGTAAACAGAGATCTGGTTGGAGAGGCAGAGGGAGGCGAAAAGTACTTGCTCCATTCAAGTCAGAGGTGGTTTTGCCATTGCTTTCCATGGAATGAGGATTTCATCAACTCTAATGCTTCACAAATCTCTATTTTACAGTGTTTTGCCTAAGGAGGTTGCTTTGTCCTGAAAGCCTTCTCTTTGCTGTAGGCATTAGCTGGCTCCTGGTAGCTGCTGTGAGGTGCTGGCTGAGAAGTGATGCGAACAGCCCAAGAAGTGGAAAAATCTTTAGCAATATGAGTCTTCCCACTTTGCATTCCTCCTGTTGTCTGCATCCAGGCCAGCTGTTTTCTTCCTCCTCTCATGAAAGCTAACAGAGATGTTTGCTTTCTGTACATGAAGCCCTCTGCTCCTGTTTCTCCCAGGTTCCCTAGTACAATTTCTCTCAGCTGGCCCTCCTGAGGGCTAATTCCTAGACCTGCCAAATTAGCTTTTCTTTCCCTCTTCACTCTGTATCACTGCCCCCATGCTCTTTTAACAGCAAGAAGACAGGCTAGAGAACATGAGCCCTTTTGAAGCCTCCATCGTTGTTCATACCTACTCTTTGCCCCAGCTGGATAGCACAGGGACTTCAGTTGTAATGTTTATTAGTAGTCTCCAGTGAGTGACAACCTTGAGTAAAACACTGAAGCCATTGCTTTGTACTGTAAAGGACTTATCAATGGATTTGCTTACCTTCCTTCAACTGATCAAAATCTAGATGGCTCTAGAAGTAACACAAGTGTGGTGGTTTACCAGATGATCAGTTAGTTACAGTGTGCTGAAGAGCACAGCAAGTAGTTTTAACTCTGCAGTCTTGTGCTGTTCTTGGCTACTGCCAGCATGAAGTACCAAAAAGTATGTAAATACTCCCATGAAATCCCTTAAACATCCCTGGAAAATATAACTGTTCTTTCAGAGTTTCACATTTTCAGTGTTTAGATTATTCTGCAACTAATGGCAGCAAACTTTGTTTCTGCTCTTGCATAGCTTTTAGGTGCAAACTCCACTTGAATAAGCACCCAAAAGTCTAATCTTAACAAACCAGCTTTCCTAATTCAAAGGAGATGGAAAACAAATTTAAGAAGTACTGTGCTGCTTTGTGTCACTGCAAAACAGCAGGCATCCTTCAAACAGCCACAAACAATGTCAGTTGGCCCGGACTCCCTGAAGAAAGACAAAAATGAGAAGACCCTACTGAAAATATGTAAAAGAGGACTTGTGTTACTAGACTGGTAGCCTGGCTGGTGTGAGAGGTGCTATCTTGTGGAGGGGCTGGCTGCTGAGTTGTTCATCAGCGTTGCCTGCAGCTCGCCCATTCCTTATGGCTGACAAAGAACCAGGACAATTTCCCATGTCTGGTTAGGTGAATGCTGTTCGTGGAAGTTATGACACTTAAATTTGTGAGGGATGTTTCTGAGACTGTTTCTGATGATTTACTATAATAGTAGGTGAAACTGCAGACTCCTTCAGAAAAGAATACTTGATGTCTAACACAGACAGCTGCTGATGTAAATGTTTATGAAGAGTTTAAGTATGTGACATTGCTTGTATGGTAAAGCAGAAATTATACTGCTAGTGAAAGATATGTTATGATATAAAAATCAGTGGATGAGGAATGGATGAGAATGGTGCCAAAACAGGACCACTGCTATGACAAATGTGGTGCTAAGAAAGTGCAGTAAGAAGAAAATCTATTAACTTCATATATTCACTGTTAGTGACATATCTTGAATTTGTCATTTTAAGATGCTATTAAAATTAATGCTGTCCTGAGAGGTACTCTTGGAACTATGTATAAAATTGCCTAATTAGTTAAAAAAACAATCCAATGAGATTCTAGATTCTGGAAGTAAAGCACTGAGCAGTTAAATACACCACCAGGCACTCATAAAATGGACTCTTCTTGGAGCAGAACACTTAGTCTTTGATTTCCAAGAACTGCCTTGCAGCAGGAGCTGAAGTGGGAATTGAAGATCACAGCCACAAATCTTTCAATTTTGAAAGGTATTCTTTTACTTATGAATCCATTCAGTAAAATGCCCTTTTAATACTACAAATCAGTGGGTTTAATTAAATGAAATAAATTACCCTCTTATTGAAACTTTCTTGTACTTACAGATGCAGACCCTGAAATCACTGGTCACTAGTTTACATGTCCATGATTTAATCTTACAGTGAAGCAGAGGTATTCACCTCTGGTAAAACAAATGCAAACACTGTTCAGATCTCTTTCTCTTCTTCCCAGCCAGTCCACTGTAGCACCCAGAAACAGATTTAAGGACCTGTCTGTAGACTGTGGGATCTGTAAAATAATCAGAATAGCTAAATCTTTGGTCCTACTGGGCTGATAGGAGAAAGCACATTTTAGAAGGCAGTATAGCGTTGGAAATAAAGAAAACATACAGGAGCTGGCACAGAGCACGGTGTGTGCATAGGGAGGGAGGTGTTAGAAATGACAGAAGACAGTCAGAAGACAGGATGCACAGGAGCAAATGGAGACCTCCCCAGGTCCAAGCTGTGATAACCAGGACATTTTCAAGTGGGATTGTGCTCTGAGCCGCATTGGTTAGGTGTGCTGAGTGTGGTTAGAGCTGGGCTGAACATTTATGTGACCCAGAAAGAGCCTCTGGTGCCCCTGAATCTCAGTCCTCTGCACATGGATTTATTATCCCCACTATCGGTGGTTGTGTGAGTGTCCATTTTTTCTGGCAGTAAGCACCATGGGAAGACCTGTAGGTATAACCTTTTCTACTATGGCAGCACCCAAGTAAGCAAAATCACAGCCTTGTATTGATTTTATGTTCTACTGATAATGAATTTGGGAATCTTCTGGGATTAGGTACATGTGCTGACACAGAGCTATGGGGAGGGCTCCTGTATTCCTGTTTCACAGCAGCTAACTGCTATTGACACACATTTTTGTTACAGTGATGTATTAAAATTCAATACATATGTCTCATCTCATTTAAAACAAGAAGGGGAGAGATGTGGGGAAGAGGGATGGGATTGGACTGCTAATCCTAATAAAAGGAAACTCATTCAAATGAGTAATTTTATAAACTACCAAGCACTTGCACTGAATAAGAACTGAAGCCTACTGCTATTAGCTTTGGCAATAATAGGCTGCTTTGATTATTAAAGCCACCATGAGGGAATACCTAGCAGCAGATGCTGCCAGTGAACCAGGAGATCCTTTAAATATGTAAATGCAGGGAAACATTTCCTTTAATAAAGAAGAAGAAAACCAAATTCCCACTACATTCCAAGCAAAACTATTCTGCAAAAAAAACCCCAACAATGGTACTATTCATGCTCTAACTGTATAAAGGATCCTTTTTCTATGCTAGGAAGTATACATTGCATGGTTTGAGCACACCATTGCACCATCCACTGCTGTATAGTGCTTAAAACACATGCAGCAGAGACAGGGATATAAAAGGAGGAGGATACGCACCAGGAAACCTAGAGACCCTGCCTCAAGCAGGCGCCATTACAGTCCTCTCCCCGTGAGTACAGGGAGACACAGAACAGGAGCCCCACAGTGAAGAGCTACAGTAAGTATTAGAAAGTATTTGAGAAACAACTTCAATAGTTAAAATTTAATTTTGGTACTTTGGTGATTTATATATTAATATTTCCTGATTCTTGGTTATGGAAGGCAGCACATGTCACATTTACAAAGCTCCCACTATCCTCTGAAATTGCTTAGATAGTGATTTTGAAGCCATGTGCTGCTAATCAATGTGTTAATAATTTCTACCATGCTGTAATCCATCATTTTATCCCAGCACACAATTTAGCAATTTGTTTATGCTAATTACTACAACAGCCAGAGCAGTTCTGAGCACAGCTCTAGGCTATGGCTAGAGAAATGTTCACCACACTATTTACATTTTCTCTATTTACTGTGAGGAATGCCCAGACTCCAAAATACACCAGGAAAAATTTACTTAGATACCAAAGATATGCATCTTGCAATTGGCAAGTTTCCCTTGGTGATCCCTTCAAAGGAGGCTTAAGGAAAGCTGCTTTCATCTCCTGAACCCACTGCACTCCCAGGTACAAATGTGAACAGAAGACAGCCGGGAATTAGAGGTAAAAGGGGCTTGTACTGCGGCTTGTTCCCCCGTAAACATGTTCAGGGATCAGGGCTGCTAAGCACAAGAGCAAAGCAGGCTGAAAGACAGATAGAGCACTAGGCAGGCATCACATTTAGGCTTTATTTTCTGTAGTTTGTTATATTGCCTGTTTAGGCTGCTTTGACCTTTCTGAGGGCAGGAAGGATCACCCGAATACCCCGATCATGCAAGTGTTTTCCTAACTGAGGGGGTTTTGCCAGTGCAGGCCGCCACGCATGGGTATGGGCCTTTGCTGTAGTCTGTCCACATGCAGTATAAATACAGTTCCTCTCCTCTTTCTCTGTGCTTAAGCACAAGAGGGGATGTCACTATATCTAACCACTAGTGCAGTCTCCCCATACAGTCAATTGATGGCAGCAGCAAGTGAGGAGGAGCCTTCAGGGTGTTCTGATACGGGATTTTAGTCAGCAAATGTTGACGGTCTGGTGTGTCTGAAGGAGCTGCCAGCCAAGACGTGGGCACGGAGACATTCTTCTCCCTCCTGCCTTGGGAGAACCCAGCAGATATCCACACTGACTTGGGAAGTGTCAGACACTCCCCTGGACAGAGCTCTGCATGTTGAGAGGGCAGTAGAGTCAGTTGCCTAAGAGAGTGGGCTGGTGTTTCAGAGGGCAGATGTGGCTAGAGGGCATCTGAACCTAGTGCCATGCCCCTGGTCTTGCTGGGAACCTGAAGGCAATGTTGAAATTGCAGCCTGTCACAGAACGATAATTTTCAAACTCTGTCAAAATTGCCCTCTTAAAAGTAGCACAAAAGACTTTCCTGACAAGGCCGTTACTGTTGAAAGGACAAAGGAAAAGTAGTTAGTCGGCTGTGTTCAGAACTGGGTTATCAAATTAGCTTCAGCCACTTTCAATTACAGAATCTCATGGTTTTGAAATGAGCTCTAAATGAGGGGCTATAATTCTTCGTCTGGCAGTGAGCAAAAAGAACATAATCATCATTATTTAACAAGGGCCTACGGTCTAGCTAGCTCCAGGATAAGTTCGTCCAAAAGAAGAAAGGATTCAATTGGCAAGAGCAAGGCAAAAGATTATCAGCTGACTGGGCTTCAGTGCATCTTTCCGTCTTGCAGCTATGGAAGTGACCTTGGGACTCATCCAGGAGGGGTTTACTCCCAGAGCCATTCTGAATCACTAGCTAATGAAATATAAATACCAGAAAAAAATAGAGCAAGAGGGATTGTCCCAGGCATGCATCGTTCCACCTTAAACTGGAGCTTTGTTCTGCCTTGACTTCCACGCTGCCTGAAGACTGTTGTTGTTAATCATAATGATAGTGTTAAATCCTACTTGTCTGGTGGCTGTTGGGTGTTAATGCTTCTTTGTATCACAGTAACATGGAGAGAGAAGAGCTGGGCTCATGCCAATAGAAAGTTCATTTGTAGGATCAGGCAGCCTTTTGGAATGAGCCAGTGCCTGTCCTACTGCACCTCATTTTCCCTGATATGGCAGAGGTGGAGTAGCGTTTTACTCTGCCATGCAGCTACAGTCACTGCCTCAGTCAGCCACAGGGTCTGGGTGCAGTAAGGCTTGTCCAGGGACCACTGGACCACCAGCAATGGGTGCAAAATTTCTAGAAATCCAAGGGCACAATATAGGGTCTGCGGGGAACTGATGCCATGCCATCATCATCCTCACAGGACACTTCAGGACCTCATACCTAGGTTCAAGAGAATGGCTGGCCCTGTGTAGTCTTGCAGCCTCCCACCTATTCTGTCTGTGGTTAGATTGCATGGGATGGTCAAGTCCTTAGAGTCAAGACAGTGACTGAGACCTCAGGCCAGCTTCTAAACACAGTCCTGGTCCTTTAACAATATGCACAGGCAACATCAATGAGATTGTCCAGGCTTCTTGGTCTCCGAGGGAGCTGCTGATGACATCCAGATTGTTTTTCAGTATGTGGTCCAGAGCAGCTACAGTGACATAAATTGCAAGGACACCATTGCCATGCAGGCATTGGTAGATTGCCAAGGGTGATCAACAGGTATCTTGGCAGGCTTCATTGCACACTTCATGACATCTGTGTTCTCTGTAATTCAGGCTCTGAAAGTAGTTTAAAGAGACTGAATTATCATTTCTCTTTTTTTGTCTCAGTGCCTCCATTTGGAAATGAGAGACCATGATTCTTCTGTGTATCTCAGGGTGGCAGTTGCAAGGGTAACTGTGAGAAGATGAGAAACTTAGGAATGGAGTCACGGTAACCAGCCTAGGCTTGTGTCTACGTGGAAGTGAGTTAGGAGTACATGGTAGTATGGATGTACACACCACACGAGCTAGTCTGCACTGACACCCCCATTGCACACTCCTAACACAAAATTAGCATGAGGTCATCTGTCACATTTTGAAAGTAAATGCTGATCTGGCCTATCTGATGTGAAACTATGTAATTACTTCAACTAACTCTAGACTGACATATCTACTTAAGGAGTTTATACTAACCCTAAGGTAGTGGAAAAAGAGGCATCACCAGATTATGACGAGATGGGTGTAAGAAGCCACTTTTTAGCACTGTCTGATGCTTTTTCAGGAAAATTGTACACAAGAGAAGGACAATCCAAAGACCATTTTCCACCTCCTGTTCACTGGATTTCAAAGGGCAAATTTGCTACCTTTTGGCTGGTGATAGGTTTGGCCCAAATATCTGGGGCAAAATTCTGTCTCTGCTGAAGTTAAGGGAGTTTTGCCATTTATTTCAACAGGTCATTGATTCTTTAATTTTTGTTCTGTGTTTCTGAATCAACATTGCCCTCAGGCTTGGGAATGTATTTAGTTTTACACGCAGTCATGAATACACACAAATGAAAGTGACAGAGAAAGAAACCATTTCTTTTCAAGTCCCACAGCTTTTATTAATTTGTTCAGTCCTTGTTCTGTACATTAATTTTATTTTCAACAAGATTTCTATTATACACAAGTTACAAAATGGATATCTGGGGAAAACTCATGCCATTTCACACTAGATTTGTTGTTAGTGGTCTTGTCAGGAATTTAGGCATTGACTTTCTCGTTTTCCTTGACAGTTTTGTGTTCTTCACCATGAATAGGGTTTCACTGACAATGCCTAATAGCTGCTGAAACTGCTTTTAAGTTTTCCTTGGGAAACATCATAATATTAAATAATTGTAAACAGTGGGAACAGGGCAGTCAGTCAGTTGTGTGGTATATGATTGTGTTATGAAAAGGTGCAAAATGTCTCCTTAATGGATACATTGCTTGACTAAGGGTTATAGCATTTACCCTCAACTTGCTGGTCAGAATGGCAAATAACTCTCTTTTTAAAAAATTAAAGTTGATAGAAAGTTAATGTTCTGATTAGCCCTGGTGTGAAAGGCTCTCTTTTCTCATCAGGGAGCTGGACATTGAAAGGAAGAGCATGTAGTTTGGGCACGCTAGGGTAGGACTCTGTGAGGACTACCAGACAAGGAGTTTCATTCCGGTGCTGAATGAACAAACAGGACTTGGGTTCACTCCTTAGTTTGTTGCGAGGATCATGTGCTGCTTCTATGCCTTGGTTTCATTTCCATGAAACAGAGCTTGATCTTACATCTTCCTTGTGATTCTTTTCTGTGTTGATGCTCAGGTTTTAGACACGTTAGAGAAAACAGTCTCAGGGCTCTGATTTTGTACTTAGTACTGCTGTGAATCAGTGTTATTAATTACAGGCAATTCCGTATATATCATGTCCCAAGGTGTTAGTTGGCTCTTGGAGAACCTGTTGTCAACACTGTTAGCACAAGAAAGTTCCAGTTTTGAACTCTAAACCCACTGGAGACCATTAGCAAGTCAAAGCCTTCTCTCAAGGGACTGTGAAATTCCCTGCAGTTTCTCTTTGGCTTTCAGCAAAGATAAATCTCACTGCCTCCCCTTGCCTCCACAACCACAGTACACGCGTACCCTCACGCACGGAGTGCAGCACATGTGCACTTGCTCTGAAGGAGGAATTAGCGCTTCATGTGCAAAACAAGGGGGCAGCTGATGTGGCTATGTTGTGTTTATACACCTCATTCACCCAAACCTCTGTTAAATGGTCTAATGAAACAAGGTGCTCTGAGGGAAAAGCCCATTTAACAGAATAACAAATCCCATTAAGCTCAGTGGAGCTGGAAATCTACTGCATAATAAATTAACTCTGAATTTGTGGCTTTGAACATAACTTTCCAGGTCTAGACTGATACATTTTTAAGCTTCCATGCAACTTGGCTAATAAGCTCAGTATTGGTTTTCCTTCAGATACATTTTGCTAATAGTTTTTCTCTCTTTCTGTTTCTATAAGAGCAAGAATTTTATTGCTCTGCTCTGCTACAAAAGGAAAGGCTGTCATTACTTAAACTGCTGGTGCACTTTTGCATTCGTGTTCAAGAGTGAGATTACAAGATGGAAGGTATCACCTAGATCTGTAAGCAAAGGACTGTCCCTGTCCCAAAGGGCTGGCAATCTAAGGCATTCTAATACAGTCCAAGTATCCATAGATCAGGGAGAGAAGTGCAGTCTCCAAGCAACACACTCAGCTGCACACAAACCATTTTAGGCTGGGAAAAAGTATGGCTGTATATGACTTGGTATAGGGCCCACAATAACAACCAAGGAGCCAGGTTTTACTGATCTGGATGTAATTCAGCATCAATGTGGCTATGCAAATTCCAGGCCAGTTTTGGCATGCCCCTTGCACTGTGGAAACCTACTTGGGACCTCTCCAATATCTCAGCTTTGGGCTCTGTCGTGCAGTGTAAGCATATGTCATCTCCAGTGCAGCGCACATCAACTCTTGTCTTGAAATGGTCTTGCTGGCATGTTACCCAAAAGAGACAGAATAGTCAGCACAGTAAAATCCTGGTAGAAATAATCTGAGCAACCTCCCTTTCAGTTATTACTCCTGTCTGATCACAGCTGCTCCATGGATTAAACAGTGAAGTCACAAAATCAAACTACTTGAATAAAAGCTGAATTTCCATCCTGTGAAGCCAGAATGCATCCTGCAGAGCTCTTCACTGACAAGGCAGCTCAGTCAGGTTACATAATTGGCACCCTCACAAGCTTTTCATCTTTGTCTGAGTGGTACTCAAAAGGAGTGAAGTTCTCTCCTACCCTTGAAAATATCGATGAAACTCGGAGTGCTTACTGCTGAATGTCCCACTGATCACAAGAAGCCAAGGGCACGCTGCCTCCCTGCCAACAAGAAAAGAGCTTCCGGAAAGTCAATCCCCCTCCTCCCTTTAAAATTAATTAAATAAATAAATGATTCTCGGAAACATTCCCACCAAAATGATTTAGATCCTTTGGGTCACTAATTTCTACTGTACATGATGTAGGAGCTCCAGATCTAATCCAGAGGCTATTTCTTTACAGCTTCTATTCAGGAATAGCTGAAAAGCACTCTCTGCCTTTCTGTGGTAGACTAAAAGTTTTGTTTTGCCTGTCTGGACGTGCCGTGGTGGTGTATTGAGCCCCTCAACCTAATATTTACAACCTCTCGAGGCACTGGGTGAAGTTGGGCATGTGAGTCTGCTCTGTCTGACTTTGGGAGCACATTTTGGGGATCAAGTTTGAGCAAGCAATGAATCTGTCCTTGTGGGCTGACTGTGCACATGCTTTTGAAGGGCAACAAGGATGCAGACAGTGAGCTAAAGTCTAACTTACTGGTGAATCAATTCTGATGTAACTTCATGCATGTCAGTAAAATTACACTTGCTCCAGGATCTGTACATGCCGAGTACGTCACTGAATTTATTACTGTCTCCTATAGAGGAACCGAGACATTTCTGTGAGGAGAACTGTCAAGGGCAGAGCACCAGCACCCCCTGAGGTACATTGGAAAGGTTAGCTGGATGGTGCCATTAAACCACCATTATGATTCGGGGTCAGCAAACCCTCTGCGGAGTGCCAGTCTGTAAGAATCAGGTGAGTGGGTGGAGGAGACCTGTCCAAGCGGAGCTGTAGTTGCGGGGATCTGTTCATCCTTTTGAGAAAACAAGTGCATTGGAGCCTGGGGTTAGGTCGACGTATACCCATTTTGGCTACATTTTTGGTCTGGTTTCGGGGCTAGGGCTATTACTTCATGAAAGGTAAGGGTCAGGGCTGCCTGCTGCAGATGGGTAGTCCCCTACCAGCAATGGTGCTTAGGGAACAGTTTGAAGTCAGGAACACAAAAAGGAGGAAAGCAGCCAGAACTCTGAGAGACAGGAGGAAATCACCATGTATCAGTATATTTTGTTGCTGGGTTTGTTTTATTTAACCTTTAGGACAGCCTGACCAGGTTCATTGTTTGCTTGCTCTTTTTCTCAACTCCCTCCAGCTTGTTACTTTTTGTGGGCTTCTTGAAACCAGAAAGATGTCAACAGGCTAAAGGAAGCGTACTAAGAGGGGGGCAACAGAGTCCATTAGGGATTGGCAGGGTGATGTAAGGAACACCCTGAGTGGAGACGGGCTCTGCAGGCAGCCACGCTCATGTCTGTGGGCATTGGTGGTGCCATCACATACCAGGCACTGCTCTACAAAAGGCAAATGCTGTCTGTGAGCACCAGCCACCCTGTAATTGGCCTTTCCCCTTTGGCTGTTTATCTCACATGAGAGGAAAAGCCAAGTGCAATTTGCTCTACAAATTACTAAGCTTCCACAGGCACTTGCTCCCCAGAGGATTTCTGTCAGCTGCGAGATCCTTATCCTGATGTCTCAGGGGATGTTTGCTGGGTACAGTCCCGTCATCACAGCTCTCCTGTGCTGCACAGCCATTGCCCAGCTGGAAGGAAAGAGTCTGAAACACTTCCTTGTTTTAATGTGCGGTTTTGGTATGTTTGAGGGTCGTATTGTTTAGCTTCTGTTTTATTTCCTGGACTAAACCAAGAAGCTAGAGCAGCTTGTGGGGATGGGGGGAGTTGCTGGTGGGGCATTTTTGCAGGTCTATGTGGCAGGAAAAAAGGAATTAATTATTAAATACTTTGGAAAAAAAAAAAAAATCCACAAACAATGTTTCTGCTGTGATGCAGTTTAGCCTGATCAAATAACCTGCTGAAGAGCAGAAACATGTCAGGCAGTACTTGAAAGTGTCTCCCTGGGCTTGTGCCTTAGCTCTTGTTGCAGATCCCAATACCATATTAGGTGAATTGCTATGAGAGATGGGAAGCAGAGTGCAGTGAGATTCCAGACGTCTGTTTTGTGAATTTTAAATAATCATTAAATCAGGACAGTTTATCTTCTACTAATGCTTTAGGTTCAGGATGATTCCCGAATACCAGAGCTAAGTATGAGCAACTTCTGTACTGGAGTAATATAAGCAGCTAAGATGAACTTGGGTTCACCTTCTGTGTTGTCACCTTCAGCAAGAACTAGTTCATCGTTCCAGCTAGCCTCAAAGTCACAGCAGAGCACTGATGCTTGTAAAATTTAAAATTCCTAAAAATGACAATTGCCATTGCCCATAAAGTTCACCTCACTCTATCGTCTCTGCTCTTCTGCCACTTGGCAATTTCCACATTGCCAGTTTAAATAGTAAGTATTATCAATCTCCAAAACAATTAAGGTGCATTTTATTGCTTATTGAAGAGGTGGAAGATTCATGGAGGCTATTTCTTTTCGTGCATGAGAGATTCACAGACTTCTTAGACCATGGACATTAAAACTGGGATTGAACTCATCTGTATTTCTGAATGTATAATCCAAAGATGAGCTCTCATGGGTTGTACTTAAAGATTTACAGTAAGAGACTCAGCAGTTCTTCATAAGTTTCATAGAAGCGTCAGCTGATTGTTTTGGATTTCTAAAAACAAAAACACTGAAATGTGTGGGCATGCTTTAAGAGCTGTTGGCTCTCTGACTTTTTTTTTATAAATAGCACACAGCATTTTTTCTGTTAAGGCAAAGTTCAAATAGAGAAGAGCATCTTGTGTTCTTCTCTGTGTGTTTTTGTGCAGTAGCATCTCAAAGGACAACTCCTAAAATAAAACTGTTTACAATAACCTCCTCAGATAAAGACAATTCACTTCTAAGATTGAACATGAAATTTTCACATCTTGCACTTCAGCTCTGATATGTCCTGCCCTCATATTTTGCCCAAAGGCTTGATTATTGTTCCATTACTAATACAAATGAAGGAGGTTTTGTTTCAATTCAAGCTTTTTTTCAAGTAACCTCTTCAAGTCATCAAGGTCTATCCGCTGTACTCTTTTAATATCTACGTATAACTTTCATGCTCTTTCCACCTACTGTTTAAAATCTGTTTTCTGTTCACCCTTTTGTAACTTGAATGTAACGGCATTTTTCCTCTTTTCATCATTGTTCCCCTTGTTTACTATCTTTGTTGCTTTGTCATACCCTTATGATGGTGTATATTGCTTGAATTCTCTGCAGTCCAGCTTGAACTCTGGAGACTGCACGAGTGCGTTTGAAGAAAGATGTAAGAGTGTAGCAGTTTCCAGTACCCAAGAGGACAGTGCTATTTATAATACTGGTTAGATTTATTACTAATTACTACAAACTAGTGTATGCACTGAAGGAGTTCACTTCCTTGCCTGTCAGTTTTGTAATTAATGTAAACCATGGTTACTGTGGTTCATCAGCTTGTTCAGTGTTGCAGTCCTGCAAGCTCATTGTTCCTTCCACAAGTTGCCCCAGTGCACTCCTAAATAAAACTAAGAAACGTCTGTTCCCCTGCAATGGATGCAAATGATGAAAGAGCTTCTTCTGACAGAAATTTCATAACAGTAGCAAAAATGAAATAGTGTCGCATCATCTTTACAGTAAACTTAGACTTTCTCCTTGGTATTTCTGTACAATTTTACAGTAGCGTACATGTGCGAATTGCAGCTCTAATAAACAAGTGAGGGCATTCAGAACTCAGTGCTACTACATCTTCTTGTTTTTACTTAGAATATAAGAGTCAGATTAACTACATTGGCGTTATGTCTGAGTCTACTGAAGTGAAAGTGTCACTTTCCTAATAGAATTTTGTTCTATGACTGCATTGCTAATGGCCTGTTCACCCTGCTTCCAAGGAACAGCCTAATTAAAGGTTTGACATTGAAAAAGTGATGAAAATTTGCGTGAAGAGGTATTGAAGGAATTAATATTTTTTTTCTTTTTCTGGTGAGTCGATAAGTAATAACATGCATTTTGGTAAATATTAGAGACCTGATCCAACAGACCTGCTGCGCAGAAGTATGTATTCAATGGGTGGAATTTAGTTGTCATTACTTTCTTTGAGACTTAAGCATATGTTTAAAATTAAGCAAATATTACAAATGATATATCCTGCATAGGGAATGAAACCTGTATGGCAGTATTTGGCAGGATTGTACCCCATAATTCAACATGTATTTACTTTTGAATATACCGTTAGCAGTTTAAATGATGACCCTTCACAGAATTTGATGGGTGAATAACCAATACAGCGTTAGGGTCTGGGCAGCCTTACTTGTACCGAGTAGTACACGCTCCATACGTTAGCTCTACTGAAGTAATAGACTATTAAAAACGTATCAGTTACATAATTGGAATCTATCCCATTATTGCTGACTGGCTGAGAATATCAATATTCCTCACACCCAATCTGAATGCCATTATGCTTAAAAGGTGCTTGTTTTTGCAACAAGTGGGGAATAGACTTTCATATAGACACAACAGCATAATTCTGCCTCCCAATGCAACTGTATTGGCCGAAGTGAAGTTATAGTAGTCCAAATTAGTCACTGATGTATGGAATAGAAGCTGCAGAACTACTGGAGGGAACTTTCTTCCTGCTGTTATATTGTCAGAGAACTGTTTCATCTACCTCCCCTGCCATGATATACAATGTTTTCAAAAGGATTTAAACCTGCAGGCAACTTCTGCGCTCATCTCTAGTGCTTAAAATGTGGCATGTAAATCAACTAAGGGCAATTATAAGCATTGCCAGGAGCATTGCAAGCACATAACTGAATGCTTGTAGGCAAGAACATACTGTGCATTGAATGTCCATGGAGTTCACTAGTGCAAGTACATCTTTCCTGCTTTAAAGCTGTGGGCATACATGTGCAAATTTCTCTGTTGGTTATCTCTGCTCAGTGAGGAAGGAAAGAAGCTCTGTATCAGGGCCTCTCGGGAGAAAATAGAATAGAATTGTATAACCCATTAAGATACTTTCTGTGTTAACTCTTTTTATATCTGTTCTTTTGAAGTGTCCCTGCAATACATGATTATAAGTATCTATACAAGAATTTATACTCTGGCATATTAGGCTTATGTAGAGAAGGCTCTTGTTGCTATTTCACAAATACCTTCCATGTTCTGGGGAGATGGGATGTTCTGAAGATGTGAATACCATATTTAATATCATATTTCTAGGAATATAAAATTCAAATGTTTGAAGAGCCAGTAGCCAGGTGAGGCGAGCTGCCGAAAGAAGGACAAGGGCCCCTGTTATAATCAGCGAGGGAAAGGTTGAGTGTACCATAATTCTGTTGAGAATCTAAACTTCTACGGAGTAGTTCCCTGTAGAAACATAAAACTTTCTGCGTGAAGATCTGACCCACTTCAAGCAGTGAAACCTTCTATCAGAATTTCACAAAAGGCAAATAGCCAGACTATTAACAAGAATCATTTGGGAATTAGGTAATTTTAATTTTATAAACCCAAATGGTGAGAAAGCTCTCTTGACTGAGCCAGGGGGATCTCCAGCAATCAGTTGGAATCAATATGTCTGTCCTGCAGCTACGAAGCTGTCAGTTTTGTGAGGGTTGATTGTCCTAAGTCGCCTCTCTGCATCCATGCTGAAAGAAGTGACCCTTAGTGGTGTCCTTCCTCTTGCAACAAGGACCTCGCAGACCTGCGTATCTGAGTAGGAAACCGAACCTGTGCATTCCTCCTGGGAAGCTGTTGTACCATATGTTTGTGAGCTACTCAAATAGCCTACCTTCTACTCCCCCTTTTTTGTGCTTTAAATCAAAAAGCTAATGTGATTTTTGTTTGTTCCTTCTTCCCCTCTCTCTCCCCCCACCATGGGCTTTCTTTTTCTATGTACTGGTGTCAGATTTTTGAGTTTGAGTATGTGAAATAGATGGAGGAATGTAATTCCTGAACCTAATAAGCTTTTTTTTCACTCAAACCAAAGGAAAAAAAAAACAACAGTCAAACCAGTAAAAACTTCTTTGTAAGATAGATTATGAGCTCACTGGTGATGTTCTCAGTCTGTTTGGATATGAAGACATTGCTTGGTCAATGATGGGGCTTTTAGGATTGCTACAACGCAAATGAACGATGCCACAAACTTTTTTTTTCCATATGCCCAAATAGAGGTGGCATTATATCTGAGTGAATATATAGTGTGAATTAATTCAACCCTTGGAAAAAAAAACAACAACAAACAAAACCAAACAAAATAATATCCAACTTCATTACACCAAGATACAGCCGAACAGGAACGCTCATTTTTTTTCAGAGGCTTATTAAACTTTGAAAAAACATAGTATACAACAGAAGGAGGATGTGTTGTGCATATGTAATTATTTGCCTTAAATGCTCTCTCCGGGCACAGCTGAGGAAAAGGAAGAAACCTGCACAACAGAAGTAATGAGATGAAATATGTAAAACAGTAAAACCTGTCCCAAAGACTCTCACAGAACCAAATATTGTGGAAAATGTGGAGCCTTTGCAGGTTTTGAGTTAAGCAGTGATAGAAACAGTTTAAGACTTGGCAAACAAGCCTTTTGGCCTGGGGAGTAAATTTGTTTTGGTGACGTGTAGATTTATATTCTACTTGCCTGTATTCAGTAGCCATCTTTGCCTGAAAATGAGAGCTTGAATTTCAAGATGAGCCACTTGGCTTTGGTACCTCTCTGTGTGTCACAGCACAGCACAGTTTCCCAAAGCCTGCTCCCCGGCACTGCCGTACATCCAGTCCTCTGAGACGGAGGTGTAACACATGCTTTGGCTTGATATTTGCTGGCTTAACACAGTCTCCCGATGCTCATGGTTAATGAGCAGATACGGGACTTAGTGAGAAAGGCAACTCATCAGCAATGAATAACGGTAAATGTATAAATAATTCACAGCCTTTATGCAGCTCTGTGCACACCCTGCACTATATACGTGGGAAACCTACCACCTCAAGTCATTTCAGATATGAATATGGGAGCCAACTTTGCTTAGTATTATTCTATCAGGCAAATGTTTACAAACAAAAAATGGTGGGTTTAATAATGCTGCTGAGAATCCATCACTGCTGGTCAGGGCCCACTGTGCTGAGTACTGTACAAGAGAAAATAACCTTGCCTGGAAGAGCTTCCAGTCAAACCATGGATGCCAGATGGATGTAGGCAATGAGAAAAAATGTGATGGCAATAGTTACAGTGGGTGCCCCAGCAGGCTGCCTATTAAATGTACCTTGTAGATATCCCAGGAAAAGAGGGATCTGGAAAAGAGCAAAGCTGATATTTGCACATACCGAGTCTCTTTTTGCGAAGTTACTGCTAGGTAGAAATGCCTGTGCACGAGGAGGAAACGTCTCTGCTTCTCACTGATGTGATATTATCTCTCTACAGTTATTTATATGTGTGAGTAGCTTTGGGTTGGGTGGTTTTTTTTGTAATATATGTATATGTTAGTGGTAGTAATTACACTGTGCAAAAGAAGAATCATAAATAATGAAAGAAGAATGAGCTTTAGGCGACCTAATTAAAAATCTGCTCTCTTTATTAGTTAGCAAGGTAATCTAAGTCAACCTCTGGCTCTAAAGATTTTCACTGTACTGCAAAGGAAATTAATCATCTCTTAAAGAGTATTTTCTTTAGCTCGTCACCTTGGCAAAGAGTGGATTTTGGAGGAAGCTGAATAGGTGTAGCCGGAATAGTTTCTTTTATTTGTTTATTTATTTATTTAATTTGGTGGTACATTCTTTATTAGAAAGAAACACCCTGCATATTGCTTTCTGTATGGGTGCCTGCTAGTCTGGAGTGCTTCACACAATAACTCGTATCTAGGGCAAACTCTTCAGATGTATACTTCTCCCCTTGAGTCCAGTGCTTCCCTCAGATTTATCTTCTCCTTAAGTGACGAGTTGTTTTTTCTCTTGTTCTAAGATACTATTACAGATTCTAAATAGTAAATCTATACTTTTGTTTTGATAATAGTCTTGTCTGGGAAATGTGGGGAAAAAAGAGAGCAGTACTTTTTCTAAAAATACTCATGCTTTTAAACATTGCACTGCTGAATGAAGTAGATGGTAATTAAAAGTTACTGCGTGCTGACATATGTGAACCACATGATAGAGATGTTGCAATATTTGGAACCTCTGCTGCAGTGTAGCTGATGGCTTGGATTTAATAAGATCTGTCTAAGGTAGCTTTTTGGGTCCTGTTTCTGTGATGAGAGGACATACAAGAAAATAAATCTCCTTTATAACTAAGCTGGTTCCCTGTGAAAACAGGCATTACTCTTTCAAGTCTGTAGGCTTTTAGTCACGTTTGGATCAACTGTAAATCTGTCCCAGGGTGTTTTCTGCATGTTGAAAGGGGGTCATTGTTATTTTATTTTTTTTCTTAATGTATTTACATTTTATGAAGTTTCCATAATAATTCTTACTGGGAGGAGAGGAGATTTGGAAGAGGAGAAAGATAATTAGCCTTTATGTAGCAATCAAGAATTCTGAGTTCTCTTGAATTATTAAACTAAATTAGTTTCATTTATTATTTCTGCAGGCTACAAATATCGGTATTAAATGCCAATCTAAAGTGTTGTATATTTGATCTGATGGGAACATGGATTTGGTAATATACTGCAATGCCACTAAACTTCTAAATAAAGCCATGATTCTGCTGTGCTCTCGTTTTATGAATAGTGCATGTATTTTCATACAATGCCGGTAGAAAATAAGAGCCTCTTAAAATGTACTCAGCATTGTGTGATAGTAGTCAGTAGTCCAGAGGATATTTCAGTCTGTACTTCTGAAGTTATTTAGGTCCTCATTTCACAGACGTGTGTGTTTCCAGAACAGTATTCAGTGACTGAAAGAACCTGTGGCAAAGCCTTGCTATAAAGGGCACTTCTTCCAGCTTTTGAAAAGTGATGTTTTTCTTCAGCTTATAGTTACTAACCTCGCGGGATGTTGGTTATGTCTTGGTAAATAATGCAGCTATGGCCTCATGTTGAGAAAATACTTCGACTCATTCTTATTGTGTAGATGATTATTTGATCCCAGCCCCAAGTTAATTATGTTCCTGAAACAGCCAAAGGAGAAAACACTTTTAGCTGTGGTGAGCAAGGAACAGCCTGTACAGAGAGCAAAAGACTGACACAGAACATGTCAGTTAGTGGAATGAAGAGGTCTTACCTGTAAGAAGCTGGTTATGACAAGTGGGGAGATGTCAGGTAGCAATGGAAGTCAAAACCTGGCTACAGCTGGCTGCCAACTGCAGCTTCCTTGTCAACATGTGATCATGGATACCAGGTCTAACATACCATCACCAGAATGCTAGTCTGCAATTCCTATGTAAGTTCAAGAGCATCCTTCCTTCTCTTGAGAGCTAATGACTCTCTGAAATGAAAGCTTTTGTTTAGACAGAAGAGGGTGTGAAAACAGTTTGGTGTACACTAGGAATAGATTTGTTGCATAGGTTTGGTTTTTTTTTTTACATATTCACTTTGTCAGAGAAGACCTTCCACAACTTTAAATACTTCCTGCAAGCACTAGTTTCTCAGATAGCTCTTTCCAGGAGGCCATAAAACACTTCCAAAGTAGGAGGAGGAGCAGCAGCTAAATACAGGAATGAAGATTTGAAAGGCGGAACTGTACTGAAGTAGGCCCAATTTAGTCACTTAAAGATTCACTGAAGCCTACAGTTATCTAATTTTTGCAAAGAACAGAATCTCTCTGTCAGTTCAGCTGACATTTCAGTACTCTATCTTCATTTTGTGGCTCAGGTGAGATTTTTCTAACCTTCACAAAACAGTAGCTTGATTCAACTTCTTACTTCTGACCAAATCTAGATTAAAATAATGTACCGTTGTAGACCTCTTGGATCCTTTTTGCATATTAATTGGTAGTCATGGTTGATTAAGAAAGGAAGAATAATAAAAATCACTCCAGACTGTGCCTCTGGCTGTGTCAACTGATTGTCATCTTTACTGTTAACTTCTCTTTTTGGCAAGATGGCATGCACTGTATCTTTGTTATATTCTAGCTGCAAATTAATCTGGTGCAAAATAATTAGTCTTGTATATTATTAATGGCAGTGGAAAAGCAAGAAGGACAAAAAAAAAAAAAAAAGGACAAGGATTTTGCCAGAAACTTGATGGAAAATGAAATTAGGAGGAGAGCTATATGGAATGGGAAAGAAGATAATGAAATGAATGATACTTTTGCCACTCTTCAGTATTTCAGCGCAATTCATACCTGTAGCCCCACTCACTAAGTGATGATTTACAGTCATTTCAGCTGCCTTTTAAATTCTTCTCACGTTCCAGGGATTTCAGTATTCCCATACGACTGCACTGCATTAGTGCTGTGATAATGTTGCAGTTTGCTATTAATTACCCTCCTGTATCATTTCAGTCATATAATAGATTTAGTTTTAGACTTTATCTGGTCATCCTTTTTAATTATCAATTAGTAATTATGTGTATTTCCCTGTTGGTCTTGTTTTCTGATCCCGTGTTGGAATATGCCAAAAGGTTATCAACAGGCTGCTTAGTGAGAGACTTTTGTCTTCAAAAAAAACCAGAGAGGGTGAAAGGATAAATGGGCAACAGTAGCATCCTAAAGCAGTAGGAACTGTGTAATTTATTCATGTTTCTCTTTCCTGAGACACGGGTTCCAACCAAAGGCCTAAAACTTATCTCAAGAACTTAATTTGTCTTGACAAGGAAGTAAATTCTGTTATGAAAACAGCTGCATTTAATAGTAATTATCATAATGTGATCTGCGTATGGTATGGGATACTGTAAAATATCCTGAGCCCTTCATCAAAACTGGCCATGATACAGGTCACAGCAAACAGGCAGCTCCTACTTTCTCTGAAGTAGTCCCAGACTTCGTAGTGCTGATGCTGTTCTGATGTTGACTTGTGAAAAATCTGCTTACAAGCAGTCAGCTCTGAACATCTTTAGTATTGGTTAAAGTTAGATTACAAATGCCCAGTCCTGAATGGTTCTGAGTGCCTGTAATACAAATTGATTTAATTTAAGGTTTGATTTTTATTTATTTATTTCCCAGTGGAAACTGGATCTGTGTGCTCAGCAGATGCTTAGCTTCAGTCAGGAACTGAACCCTAATTAATTCATATCCCTTTTTTTGCATGTATTCTCTGAATGTTTTTCCAGTGTGGATGAAGCTCTTGAATTCAAAAACGCTTGTAAGGTCGAAACAGCTGAAAATGTACTTTTTAAAATTCAGTTACTGTGTGAACTTAAATTAGATTTTTCAAGAAAAATGGATCTGTGATAATTTGCCAGATTTATGTTCCTTCAGAAATCCAGATAGAAAATCAGATATGAGTAGATTGGGTATAACGCTACCTGAATCTAGTAAGGAATTAGATATGCAGTAAACGCACATCAACAAACTGTTGACAGAAAACGTGTTAATCTTCTGGTTTGGCCTCAGAATAAAAAAGTGGCTCAATGGCTTCGTTTGAAGGCAAACTGATTGGAGGAAACTAATATGGGAAACATCCTGGAATATCTCACTGTATTCTTGGGGCCAAATTCTGTCATCCAGGATAGCTGTGTCCTAGCTGTTACTGCTCTGAGATCAGCTTAGAATAAATGACTTTAAAGAGTTTTGATTGAGGGCCCAGATACCCTTACTTAATTTAAAGTCCAAAGAGAATAAAAAGGCTGTCCTGGCCCCGAAAGCCCTCTGCAGTCAGACTGTTCTTTGCTACATTAGTTTAGTTTTGAGGTCTCTTGTGCCTGTTTTCTTAACAGAGACCATTCAAAAGAGTAAGGTTCTATTTTGGATTGACCAGTGTGTCCTTGCTAGGTGAAATACAAACTTCTAAAAATATTTAGCCATGGAAGAAGTAACCCTTGACACTTCTTCCTAACCAAAGGACACATGAAATCAGATAAATTGCAGAGTTGGAAGGAGCTTGTGCTATACTTGTGAATAAAAGCCCAAGTGCGGTGGTAATTAACTGAACTTGTGAAAGCAGACCCTCTTAAAAATAGTCATCTAAGTGTCAAAAAAAAAGAAAAAATAAATCCAAAGTCTGCTGTTTTTCTGATGGACTTGGTTTGCTATCCTTTACTGGAGGAGAAGCAACCAAACAAGGACAGGTTGTGGAGAGAAACTGGCTGCAAAGAGGGTGACAAATCTGCTCACTGTGGTCTAATAACATTGTTCTAGTGTTGTTAAAGGTAATGAGCTTCTATGAGAAATGAGCAAATGACAGAGAAGATTTTTTTGGCAGGAAATAAAGAGGAGCCTCCCCAGCCTGCCCCCCCCTGCTGCAGAGCAGGGGGACGTACTGAATGCTACCTACATACTGCATTCAGAAGTCAACACATGCCTCATCTTTTTATTGAAGTGCTAAACAGATCTCCACCATTTCTTATTTGACAAAGCACATTAATACACTGCTTCATTTCAGATGATGAAAATTGAAGAATAAATGGTGGTTTCAGTCAACTAACTTACTGGTGTGAGAAAGGAACGTGGCTGTGTTATTCTCCAGTGCTGTGTAGTGATTATCTGTGTCCTTGTAAAAGAGATTCCCTGTACAATCTTCCACTAGTAAATAAATTATCTTCTTTCTTAATTTTAAAAGCAGTTTGAAATAGAAAGATAAATGTGTATTATGGACCATATGTGATATTTTAAAGTAAGTCAGGCAAGAGCTTTTAAAGCCACTGTATTGGCAGTCCTATTTTGAAGAGGTGCTGCTATTTGCTGTTCTGTTTTATGGGACTTAGCAATCAAAAAAACAAAGTCAGCTTTTTGTTACTGGCAGTAGTGAGGCCTCTAGAAATGAGTCTGACCAGTAGGTCAGCTGGTACTGTTTAGGTTGGAGGGGGAAGGCCATTAGGAAAATAGGAACAAAGAGGGAGCAAAATTCCCATCTAACTTCACTCTGTATTCCAGTCTGCTAAACGTATTAGGTGCCAATCCTGCCCTTGCAAAGGGGTTAGTCTTTGCAAACAATGAGCAGATAAGTTGCTTTGAATCACAAATCCAAAGACAAAATAACTTGTGAACAACATTTGCAGTAGATATTAAATAAAGTAAATATTAAATTAGATATGGGATCATTGCAGCATCTGAGCTTTATGTAGACCTTCAAACTGACCTGTTCCCTTAGAAAGCTTATTTACAGCACACTTTTTGTACTGAAATAATGAAAGCAGAAAATGTTTAGTATTTCACAGGAAGTGTACCTGTTTGCTTATAGAGAATGTGATTTCCTCTATTGACTTCTTTGGGAAGAGCCTCTTGAAAATATTTCAGTAAACTACTTTATTCACAACAGGCTAAGGACCTAATCTGGTTTTGATACAAAATTAAAAGCCTGGGCTCACCTGACACAGAAAAGTTTGATCAGTCAGTTGGAAAGATGTTCATGAAGTTCATACTTATATAAGCATAAGTAAGTATAAGTAAGTGTAAGTATAAGCAGAGTAGGGATAGGGAAGCCACTTACCATGGATGACATTGACTGCCCTAAGGATTCAAATCAGAAGAGAGGATTTAAAGCAGTGCAGATATTAATGAACCATTGAAGAGCAGCTGTGATCCAGTTTGTTAGTGTGGTCTAATCGGTACCAGCTACTGCAATAGTGCAGGCAGTGTCTTCCTCTTCCTTTTAGTTCGGTGTTGGCTCATGACCAGCAGGATGGCAGTTAGTATCTAGCTGTTATCTGCAAGGTTTGCATTAAATGCTGAAAAAAAAGAAATGTAGATATTAATTTAAAGAAAAAATGTACAAACAACCAAACAGTATTTAAACTGACCAAAATTTGCCTGAAATCAGCAGAAGTGTACTCTTAAAGGAAAGGCTTAGGCTAAATCCATAAAGATACAAACAAGACAAAAAACAATACCCTCTCCACTTACTCCCTCCCACTTTAAATTTCTCCAGTTTGTGTTTGGAAAGATGCTGTATGTGGCAGATGTGTCTGGAGGAAAGGGTGTGCTTTCTATGTCCAGGAAGCGTGAAGGTGCTTGCACATGAGGAAGATGGTGCTGTGGAGCTGGCAGTGCTAGAGGTGAGGTGAGGTGAGCCTCTGCTGTGCCCTGGGAGGACCATGTGATGGTTTATCCATTGACAAATCTTCACTACAGTAACTTGTGGCTTGTGTGTCGTTTTTCTGGAGCTGTTCTGGGTGTGATACAAAGCTTGCTGTGGACTTGGCAGTGTGGGTAAACAGCTGTCACCTGCAGGAATCTGTCAGTCCTAAATACTAGAAGTATATTTGAAATTGCTTTTGTAATTGCCTTGTTGTTGCTTAGAACAGATGTGCAGATTAAAACTACTGAGAAGTCTCTTAAGCAAGGTCAATAAATGCCCAACCAGAAAAAAAAAAAAAGGAAAAAAAAAAAAGAAAGAGTTTAAAACCACTAGGACAATCTTTGAAAACATGGAAAAGTTAGTTTTGAGCCTAATCCATCACTAGTGTAAAGAGACAGTGTCCTACTGATTTCAGTGGAGCTGGCCCAGTTTTCACTGATACAAACCCAAAACTTAGTGTTTCAATGTGTCTTTGCTCTGAAGCTTTCGGTAGCACGTCTGCGTGTGCGTTTGCAGCGAGTGATGCAACAGAGCTGTGCTGGGGGACTGTAGTTACATACCCTGGCAGTCCAGACTCTGCACGCTCAGGAAGGATCATGTCTGTGTGTCTTCATGAGGCAGTTGCTTGTTTGAGAATCTGGGGTGGAATTTCCATTTCTCTGAAAAGAGGTCTCTTACTTTTGAAGTAATGAAGGTGCTGGTTAGTGAAGTGCTTCTAGAAGTCAGTCAGGTTGATTATTAGGGTGATGTCCTTCCTCTGCCCTGTGTGGACAAACAGGGTAGTGGTGATGGGAATGAGTCAGCCTTTGTTGCATCAGATTGTCCAGCTGCTTGGAGAGAGAGAAAACATGTGAAAAGATTTTATATGTTGAGTTTCAGTATATACTTGCAGCACTGCACATTTTATAGTGTTCTCCTTCCTCTAAACATATCCTCCAAAGATATTTATTTTCTACATGAGAAAATTACCACACAGTCTGTTATAAGACTGTACATCTTTAAAGTGTCATAGTGCGGTATCTTGGGGTATAATATTGCCTTTTTCTTTGGAACACCCTTTGCTATCCAAATTAGACAAGTTAGCAGCTTGACAAAGAGAAGCTTTAGGGTTTCAGCTTTACAAACTCGCTGCCTGACACATCACATGAAGCTGTTAATTTCTTTGGTCATAAAGCAAAGACTGAAGTGCAAAATGGCTTCTGGGCAGGTATTATGTGTAATGAAATCTTAGTTTAGGGATTCATTCTCGCCACAGTATTCAAGGCTTGAGTCCGATTCCTCAGATTTGGAAAATGTTCAGTGCTCCTCTTAACACTAGTGAAAGGGAACTTTGACACGACCAAGGATACGTTTGCTGTCCTCTTGCCCCATTCACAGTTTTGTTATTTTGCAAACACATGCTTTTTTTTCTAATTCCTGCTTCCCTGAAATCTATAGCATGAAAACACATGACCTATTGTTTTTGATGCCTGGTGTGCTCTGTAAGCAGTGGTGGGACGCAGAGTAGATGTGACCTTTTCAGGGTGCTAAAATAACTCTGTATGTTGCAGTATCCTGGAAATTTCAAAATGCTACTTAATGTGAAGATCACAGCTCTAACAGGAGTAGGAGGTTTTCTGTCTTATTGTAATTGTTTTGGTCCTCAGCCTGCAAGCTGGGTTGCAGCATGTAGTTGAACCACAAGGAAACAGCCTCTGAAAAGAAGCAATTAGTGGTTCTCTTGATAGATCATGGCCCATAACAAAACCACTGGAGCAAAGCTCCTTCAAGTCACGACATGCTGTATTTGTGTGTTCCTGGGCTTCCCTTAGTTAGAGTGGGCTACCACACCGCCTTTCCTTGGAGTCTCCAGCATGTTTCTGACCCAATGTCAGTCTATCTCCTCCATGTAGAAGTGGCTCCCAGAATGAGTGCCTCTTAGCCTGACTTTGTAGATGCTTCTTCTCCCAGCACCCATTTTCCAGTCCCATTGGATTTACATTTCACCTCTCATAGAGCAGAAGATGCTCAAATCATGCAGGGTTTTAAAGATGTTATTCTGAACTCATCTGCCTGAGCAAACAAGTGGCACCTTTTTGGCACCCTTTGCTATCGGTGCATCACCTGCAGTCTTGTCTTCTCATGAGACTTTTATTTTGACGTGGAGACCAAAGGGAACAGCAGCCAACCAAACTCTGTGCTGTGTCAAAGTGCCAATTCGATATTCAGAGTCCCCACACGTTCACAGGCTACGTGGTCAGATCCATAGTCGGAAATCTGCCAAAAATGTACACTCAAGGCACCCTTGGATCTTTCAGCGGTCTAGAATTTGCTGTGATCCAGCACCACAGACAGAGGCCTTTGGAAGGAAAAGGAGTAAAATGAATGTACTTTGAGACCCATTACTTAGGATCTGTTGTGAGTCTGGCTCAGACATCAAACACTATTTTACTTCTTCTGACCAGGAGACCTTTGATCACAGAAACTGGTGCTGCCCTGAGTTCAGAATCAGTTTCCCTTCCCTGTCCAGTCCCTCTTATCACTTAAAATCTTGCATAAATGCAGTGTGCTGTCAGTATCCCAGACCAAGCAAAATTTCTGTGGGGAGCTTTGGATCAGCAAAAGTAGTAGTCCCATGTCTATGGAGACATCTGAATTTCTGGTTACCTTCCAGTGCATTTCTGCAAACGGCTGATATTCAGCTTCAGAGCACATAAAAAATTTAAAGAATCACTAAACACTAAGTAAAAAAAATACAATGGAGTTCTCTGCATTCGGTGAAATTATTGAAGCAATAAAGAATAATGCTTTTGCAGATGAGGCTCCAGACCAAGCAGTGCAGAGCAAATCAATAATGTCATACTTCTTGCCAGAATCAAAATACTTGTGGAAATAGCTGTGGAGTGAAAGGGGAAAAGGTTTGTTTCAATCTATCATTCTTGTTGTATAATGCAATATTACAGACCAAACTAACTCTCTTGCTAGGGACTTTAAGAGCTTGAAAAGCATTTAATAAAAAATGTTGAGACATTGTTTGTCCTGAAGGCTCATTGTAAAGGGAATTTGTGGTGGATACAGGGGAGGCAGGCTGAACCGGCAAGGTTGCATCAGGTCCTGGACATTTTGCATGTCCTCACGCCAAAACCAGGTTCCTAAAGCTGCAAGCCTGATTTTTTGTTCAGAACATCTCACTGCATGTTGAGAAACGCCCGGTCAGAGCGCGCTGGCTGGGAGGAGCTTGCTTGGTATCTTAGTGTTTAATGCAGTATTACACTGGAGTTTGGCTCTGACTCCTTCCCCACTCTCTGCCAGCTGTTACAGGTACTCAGTGTTAGGTGGTCCTGCTCTTGGATAATCCACTGTTTAAGCAGTTAACGTGTGCTTAGAGTAGGTGAAAACTCTAATGAAATTAAATGACCTGCTCAGGAAACTTGTAGTGGAACTGCGAGTTGAAAACAGATCTCATGAGTCCTAGTCCTGTACCTTTACAGCCAAGCTGTCCTTTACAGACAGCACCAAGCTAATGTAAGCAAACAAACTTTGGATTAGATTTGCTCCCTGAACCTTGCTGTGATTGAGAGCAGCTCAGGTTAATGGTCTGGGATCAGAAGACTGTTACACATTGATACTCATGCTACAATAAATGGAGAGAAACAAAGGGAGAGAATTGCTGTCCCAATGATACTGCCCAGGGTATGGTTAAGGAAGGACCTTGCAGCTGCGCAGGAGCTCTTCAGATGCAGAGCATCAGACAAGGCTCTGAAATTAGGGCTGGTTTATTTAAATGAACATCTATTTTGAATGCATCCATAGAACCTCAGTTCACCAGGTGTGAGGTAAAACTATCTTCTGTACTTTTCCTGTTTGTTTAAAACCTTCTCTTTTAAAAAAGAAACATACAATACAAAAAAAAATCCAACACAATCTTTGGCTACTGTACAGAATGATGCAATAGAAATGATTGTTTCTGTAGTACACACACTCTCTGAAACAACCTGTATTGATTAAGAGAATGTGACAGTTTCCCTCTATTTTGATGTATTTTATTGATGAAAGGGCAGCAATTCCAATTTCAGCAGCTTTTCAGGGTTTGGAATACATGTTAATTTTGCTGTGGAGCAATATGAACCCTTTTTAACATAAATTTGGAACTGCCATAGCTTATATCATCAGGATGAAAGTCCAGTTTCATGGGGGACAGCAAGATGTATGTGCTCTCTTGCTTGCCCTCTAACTTGTACACAGAGGTTCATCTACTTAGGTTGTTTCTCAGCCCAGACATCCCTGACTTAGTGAGAACAGGGAACTGAACTGATGTCTCCCTTCATCCTATGATACAGCCATCTCACTCTATTTCTTAAAAAAAGAAAAGTTCAAACTAATTCATCACCACAAAATATTTGATAAAACAACACACTTCTTCAAGATCAAATTGAATCCGAAAAGTTTTGATTACTTTGGTCAGACTACCTTGCAGTTCTTTGGAAGGTCATCTAAAGGTTTGAAACACTCCAGGATTTGGAACGAAAGCTGTCGTGTTCATTCGTTTTGAGTAATAGTGGAAGGAACTAGAATTATAAATTGAGATTCAGTTCTTCCTCCTTCAGCTACTGAATCTAAAAAAAAAGTTGTATAAAATGAGATCCATCTTCTGATTACTCAGAACAGGATTTTCAGCCTCTCATAAGGCAGGTCAAACAATGCCCAGAAAGTTTCCTCTCCTTTCCTTAGGCCATTAGAGAATTAAATTGATTGCATCATTTTCAGCATCATTTCACAACAGTCAATAGTCCATCTTCCAAATTGTATCAGTGCCTCTTACCATAATACCCATCTGGAAAAAGAAGCAGCTGCCCCTTCCTGATACACAAGGCATTTAAAATTCTCCTACAGAAAATTATTCAAACAAAACAGTAAAATGGCAGCAATTTACCAGCTCTTTTCTGCTGCAAATAGATTCTTCTGTAAGAATAAAATCATTTGCTGTTGTTCTTTTCTCTTCCTCCATCTAGCAGCCTAAATTCACCATTATGTAGAGAAGTTCTGATCAAAAGAGAATACACACAGCTCCTGTGCTGTAATAGTCATAGACACTAGCTGAATAAAGCAAAGTCAGGAAGTCAGCTTGAAGGCTGGGAGAGATCCGTTCTGGCTGCGTGCTGCTCTGTTGCACTGTGTCCTCTTACCTGGAGGCTTATTTAATGGTGGAAGGGGGAAGGATTGCCAGCCTGGCTGATGTGTGCCTTGGGAATGAAGCAGGAAAGGCAGTAGGAACTGGAATATAGTTTCATGCTTCTGGAGGGCTTTTTTTTCCTCCCAAACTACAGTACATTTTTCATAACTGCTTCATGAAAAATACTCTGTCCCTGGCTGACTCCTTTACACATGATCTTTCTTTTTAGCTTAGTGGTGCAAAACAGAACTACTTACAGGCTCCTCAAGATTACCCCGAAATGTATTCAGTCTGCATCAGTAACAGAGTGCAGCCATAGTCCAGGGCAAATATTAACTTTAACCTTCCTGCCCTTGATTCCTAGATATCAAGCAAAACAATTTACCTGTATGTTTTTGTTGGATCAGCCTGGGAGAAGAAGACATGTCAGTAGGGTTGCACCAAATGTAGCTCCAATCTTCTTTTCAGCTCCCACCTGGATGTTCTCCCAGTCTCCTGTTGTCATCCACTGCCTGTGGCTGTTGGTAGCTGCTGATAATGCCACTGTCTAGGTTAAAAGGGGAAGTGTGTTGTTATGGGCCCCAACAGTTCATCGGTTACTGGGTCAGTATAGCTGTCCATGGGCTAGCAAAGATTGCACATCACACTCTTAAACTGAATAATTTTAGCTTTTTTTCCTGAGGCCTAGAGTTCCCAGAACATTAAAGTGCATTGCAGGCCATGAGATAGCAAGCCTGTCTCTCTGCTGGCCTGACCCTTGTGCTAACTGAACAAGCTGGAGTCTGGACCTTAGGGTATTTCATCCCAAACTTCTGTTCTGCAGCCCTGAAGGTGTTGCTGCGCTGCTTGGTGCAAACAGCTCAGGGTGAGCCCCTTCTGCTAAGGATTTTCTGCTTGCTTATGTCTTGAGGAGGGAATTTTCCTTTCCCAGTAGATGTACAGATCTACAGAATTTTCCTGCAAAAAGAAAACGTGCTCTCCTCTCTTGGCTTAAGATGGAGATGATTGATCCCTATGATAACATGAAGCTGCTAGCAGTGTGTTTATCTGCCGAGGTGTGATTGATAGTATTTGAAGACGGAGCAAAAGAAAATGCAGAAATTCACAATTTGTGGTTCTGCTTCCAGTAAGGCATTTGTTCTGTGTTAAGCCCCAAAATTCCTGAAGAGTATATGGCAGAGTTCGCCTAAGTCTTCTCTGTTCGGTACCTTTCACTTGGTTGTATTTTTCCCCCAAACAGAAATGCTACTGTTTGTTTCTTTTTGTGTAGCGAGACAGAGGATGATAGTTGTGTGAAACGGCTCAGCAACCATAGCTTATATTTTACTTTGATTTGCTGTCATGGTATCATATGGAACAGTTTGTGAGGCATTTAAGAAATGTATTCAACATCACTAGTTTTGCTTGGAAATGTGACTCAGTGGTAGCCTGGCTAAGTGAGAAGCAGTTCTGCTTTCCTTTTCATCCCAGCTGAAGAGATACTGAAACACCTGGGGAGCATCTGTTTGTTCAGGTCTGAAGTATTCAGACCTCCAGCCCACCTTAGGCAATGGCTTGATCAGATTGCTGCCTGGAAGATAGGATCTCTTGGTGCCTTGTGCTCAGTGTTCATAATTGCCATGTGGATACAAGGTAGGAATGGACTCCAGGTTCAAAACTAGAGCTGATGAACTTTTCACCACTCCCATCCATGTGCCCATTCTCTTTGTCTTGCAAACTAGACTCCAAAAAGTGGTTTCTGGACCTTTTTGCACCTCCCCTGCTCTTACCAGAATCCTCATCTAAAATTTCTGCTTTCTGCTTGTGTTTTGCCCCTGCTACACCTTGTAGTCCCCAAGGCTTCCTCAGGAGTTTGTTTCTTGGACATTTTCAAAATATCTAAATGGAAAAGGACTGCTTCCCCATCTTGCTGTGCTGATGACAGTTGTTGTAGGGCTTCTTCTGTAGTATAGGCATTACAGGGGCATCTTTGGTCAAGTGATCCTAAATGGGAGGAAGGCCATACCAGCAGTAATACCCAGTGCTGTGTCCTGGAGACATCACCTTTAAGCTGTAAAGTTAAAGTCTAGCAAGCATTAATCTTCTCAGCATGGTCTTGCTGCAGGGAAACCTTTGGCAGGAACAGCTCTTGTATCCTGGGAAGCCTGGTGACCACTGCGGTGCTGCCAAGCAGTCTGGATCCATCAGTGCCCCACACCTTGCAAACCAGGACTAATTTAGTGGCTTGAAATGTGAGGGAGTCAGGGTGGATTGTGGCGTCATGTCCTCTTGCACTGGTTTGGTTAAAATCAGATGCAATCTGCAGGGCTTAATGATTTCACGTCCAACACCGTGCTAGTGTCCTTATTGGGGTTCTGGTTTTGGTGCTTGGGTTGGTGGCTACTTGTTCAGATATCACATCTCAGTGCAGTGTACCCAGTTGGGGCTGCAGATGCACCCTAAATGTGATAGAGCTGTAGATAAACCAATGCTAATACCTCTGCTGGCCAGCACTAACATAATGTTTTGTTTTATTCTTGATCTCAGCCAGTGTTACCTCATCTGTATGCTACCTGAAATGCATACATTGACACAGCACAGTAACATTCCCTCCTGTGATTGCAATACATAAATGAAGTCTTCACTCCACTGAAACTGCTGGGTATGCTGATTGAAATCCTCCTGCTAGACCATCTGGCTGCAGTCACCACAATATTTGGATCCAGACCACCGTTAACAGAAAATCCCCTTTGGGACTGAGATTTGTATAAAGAAAAGTAAAACCTTGATGTAGAAAAGTCTGATAGTGTATTAACCTGCCAGTTTAGGAGGTACTGACCCTACTGTGAATATAAACATGCTCTTAACGAGAGTGCAGGAGCTGTCAGGGACCATTTTATAAGTGAAAACAGCTGCTGCTGCAAGTGCTTTCATCTGTTAAATTGTGGGATTACTGGTTGAGGTGATGCAGGAAAGGGAGAGCAGTTTTCTACTTGTGTAAGAAAGTCATCATTTCAGGTATGATCTGAGTTATTTCTAATTAGGTTGTTTATAATAGTTCAAACTGTGTAATTTCAGTCTTCCTGGGAGTTCATACACAGCTGGAAAATAGTTCTCTGGGATTCAAGTGGGAGATACAAAGCTAGTAATCGTATCTGTTTGCCTACAGCTACTCCACTTGTGCCCTCTGATTGTCCTAGAGGCACATCTAGGCTCACTAGAGTCTCCATATCATCTGATTGAGCCAAATGTGTCATTCCAGATTCTCCTCCACTTTAGATCAGTGGATGATGTTGTGTCCTCTCGGGAAACATCAGACTCTTTTTCTTGCCTATTTGACCAAAGCTGACAGGGCCATCCCCCTGGCTTTATTACACATTTACCAGCAAGTGGAACATATCAAAGGCCACATAAATGAGATGCATAAGGTGCCTGGGAATGTATGGTGTGCCTCTGATAATAGAGTTTCCCTATGTACATGATGCTAGTAGGGCACTTGTATCTATAGAGTTTGCTCCAAAGACCTGCAGAGACTCCATTACAGGATTTACACGGCTGAGGATTACTGTGGAGGCAAATAAAACAGGTTGGGGGAGGCATTGGCTGTCTTTGTTTAAGGGATGGCTTGGGGGGAGCATCCTTTGCTCCTAGAAAACCTTGAGATCACAGCTGTGTTCACCATCAGTGGGAGAAGGGATCAGTTTGGTTCTTCCACTTTCTCCATCCCATAAGTGCAAAGTAATAAATGGCTACAGGTTTGAAGGGATTTGGTTTTTTTCTGCCCTAGGATAGTTGTGGACCAGAGGCAGACCATGTTTGGATTGTATAGGCGTCTGCTTGATGTGACCAGCAGCCTGCATGCCTCACTGGGCGCTACTGATGGTGAGTTGATACCATAAGCCTCCTGCTCCTAGGGTGTTGTTTTATAATTCAAAAGTGATCTGGAATATATTCTGTGTGCTGCTGAGTTCTAGTTGCAAAGGCAGTCAGAAACAGATTGGAAAGTGCAGCTGACTGCAGCTGTGACTTGACATTCTGCAAAAACTATGACCTCAACAAGGGTCTTCATGGCTCACCAGGTGAATATATTTACTCCTCTAGAAAACTGTGTGGGATTATCTGTCATGCTCAGCTTCCCTAAGAAGCAGGGTGAGGAATTATATACCACTGTCAACTGTAACATGCTCCTCAGAAGGTGAAAGATTTACATCTTCTCACTGTTATTATCAGCCTTTACTTTGACATTAGAACTACCATTATTTCCTCCAAAACGTATTTGTATTGACCAGCAGAGACATCTACCACCAGCAGGCCTACATATTCAAGTACAATTTCTTGCATTTTGTTCCTTTACTCCAAATGGCACTTGCCCCTAATGGCACTCCCACAGTCTCTTTCAGAAATTATAACTGCTGTAGACTGTGTGCCCCAGGAGCTGATCTCTGCAAATTGGCAGCTTTGCTTCTCTGTAAATCTTCTGCCAACTTGCAGAGTTCATGTGGTTCATCCTTTAGACTAACAGCTTCTTTATATTTAAGCACACACATACACTTACTGTTGCAGTGAGCTTTTCATCTTATCTCAGAAAAGCATTGAAGCCTTCTTGCCATTTCATTATATGTTTAAATAAAAATTGTTGCTCCCTTTTATGGTGCAGCCACATTAGCTGCTCAGTCACTATGTTTGATCTTTTGGTAACTTTAGTGGGAAAGGGAGGTTCTGGTTTGGGCCACCTGTGCTTATGCCAAGCTCTTTAGGAATGGCAGTTAATGTAAATAATAGCTGGTGTGGCTAATACGTATAATCCCTGTTAGAGCTATTAGAGAATATGCTGTACTCAAATCGTTCTGTGTCATAATCATGTGTGTAGTTTGTCTGTGCATCCCACATGCTGTACTAGTCAGCTGAAAAACCTGTACCAAACAAAAGGGACAAGGCTAATTGTTAAAGAACCATCCATAGATGCTCTTAATTAGTCACAGACCTGTTGTATTCATTGCTCTTAAAGCGAGTCTTCCATGGCTATTGCCGTGTATTTCTCTTGCTTCTTGGAGTCAGTTTTGGCAGGGAAATACGGACTGTACAGTGCCTACAGGACGTACGTGTGGCCAATGTAGCCAGCGCTTGGAAATGTGATATTAAACGTTTCGTTTCAGAAAAAGATAGGATTGAGATTTTTATAATTCTTCTGAAGCATAATAGATTTATGGATCCACTGCAAAAATCAGTAGCACGAATTTATGTTGAAGACCTGAACATCAGCTTGAATTTCTTCATTATTTGCTCAGCTGCAATTTATCCCTCACCCTTTGCCTAACATAACGTAACAGCTCCCTGGGACCAGTGCTGTTTTAACTCTTGTCCCCCACCCCAAAGTCACAAGGGCTGCTCAGAGTACAACCCAAGCTGGGTGTTTTGGGTGTGATGAAAAATTTGCTTGCTTTCCCAAACCTGGAAAGCTCTCTGTCACCGTGTTGCCATGGTAACACCTCCCATCCACATTCCTTCATCACTGCTCTCTATTACCTTGCTTTACTGCTGTCTTAAAGCAATCATTGTCTTTTCCTGTCTCTGTGCTGAAGCAATGAGAGGAATTTTGTAGAAACTGAAGGAACAGCCATAAGCACGCAAGTGCAAGTTCACTTTGGATATAAAACCACCAAAGTGATTAGCCTTGAGGACAGGCTAGTCAGAGAACGAACAAATAGTTGCCTGGAAAGTGAAGCTCTGGTTCTCATCACTGCAGAACTTTTATGTTGACGCTCACAAAGATTGTTCCCTGGCATAGCTGCTTTCACTTCTGCCCCTGAAATTTGGGATTGTTCAGAAAATTAATTGCATGGGATTTCTCTGCCTGGATTATGGTTGGCCACCTGGCCAAGCTAAAGGGCAGGCATCTGGTGAAAGGTTTGTCACAGAGAGCAGACTGGCTTGAGACCGTAGAATCTATTGTGAAGGGGGTAAGAAAAAGTGCCTACACTGCCAGTTCCCGGAGGCTCTGTTCCTCGAAGTGATGCCCGATAAATTTGGTGAAATAAACTTGACCTGTGTGGTCAAAGCTTCAGTTATCTACGTGGTGATTTTTGTACAGTCTGTAGATCTTTCTGCTAGGAAATGTTTGATGACAACCAGCCTGACAAACTCTCTGTGTAGATACTACTTCGGTCACTCAAATTAACATACGTATGCGAGTTCCATGAGTGAAATAAGTTTTACAAGGGGTCTGATCCTCTTCATATAGATTTGTACCTCTGCTTTTGATATAGCTGGCTACAGGTGACATGTTTTTCATATACTCTGAACCTTCCTGGCTATGTAACACAAACAAGGACATGTAGGCCTTGTCTTATTTTGATGCAAAGGTTATCTTGTATAATAACAAAGTCCTGTACAGTTATCTGTCTCTAATTAGAAACACTGATAATTATCTACTGCAAAGTGGATAATTACAGTACTTTGAACTAAAACTCACTTGTTATTATCTTCTAGAATGTGAATGAGGGCTATTCTCTCTGTCCTGAAATGAACATTTTACCTGTCATGGATTGAGATGAGCTGAGTGCCATCCTGGGATGTCCTCATCTCTCCTACTGGACTCAGGTTTTTTTTCCTAACAACATGGTAACTGATGTACTTCGAAAAACAAGCCAACAGAGCCTGGTGTAACATATCCGCAGTGCACACTGCACAATTCTAATGGAAAATTCAAGATCAGAAAAGTTTCAGGGAACAGCTTTTGTATCATATTCACAATTTCCAATTTCAGTTCAGCTGGAATGTTCTCCACTGCCTGGCACTCTTCTGGGATTCAATAAAACCACACTAAAACAGTTTCTTCAAAGTAGAGGCTTTGTAAATCAAACTGAAGTAATCCCATAGTGGAATCTTCTCAGGAATGGGACAGGGAGACTTGCACTGATAGTATATGAGGTGTCTTTGGTATGGTATGACTGTGTATTTCGGACTGAATGAAGGAGTAGTCAGCAGCAGAGCTTCTCCCCTCTTATGAAATAATTGTTTTCAGTTCCTCATATTTACACATATCTCATGATCTCTTCTTGGCCTATCCTATGTACCATTTTTAGGTGTTGTTCCTTTGGGAATCATATTGACTTGCTCTCCCATTAGTCCCACGGTATCTCTTCATTTCACAAATCTCCTTCTCTTATCGTGCACTCTGCCCTTCTCTCAGTATTTTTTTTGTGGCACTAGAAGAACAAGGGAGGGAAGAAGGGACACAGTATGATGAAGATAAGAGATTATGTAATTTGTTATCTACTTGAATATGGTGTAGTAGATGTGTAAAGTAGTATCTTCAGAAGGAATAACACGCACAGAACACAAATCTTTTGTGTTGTCCTCTAAAAAATTCCTGCTGAAAAGACATAAGACTGAAAGGATAGCAGAAATTGTAATCAATTTCATTCTCTTCTCTCTATAAGCAAATTGATTGACAGTATTAAACTTTGAGAAGCGCTGTATTCTCTTGAACAAGATGTCCATTGTGCCTTGCTCCAATGCCTTATCCTATGCCTAATTTTATTTGAGTCTGCTAAGTATAGATAATTTTTCTGATATTCAGACATGAAGAGAAGGTCATTAATGGTGTTTGTGTACAGAAAAGGATGATTTGTGCAGGGAAAACACAAACTCTGCCTCCCTCATTTCCACGACAGAGCAAGTGTAAAACTGTAACATATCCTTTTTAGCTCTTGCCTCCTCAGAGAGGGGAAAGGAAAAAAAAAACCAAAAACCCTGGCTTCTGTACTCAAAAATGTACTCAGAGATACTGGAAGAGTTGATCCAACATAGCAACTTGAGCAACTCTTAATTGAGTGTGTTTGGTAGCTGGTCATGTTCATAATTAACAAATGAAAATTAGAATTGGGACAATATCAGTGAAATTAAGTTTTTAATAATTATTTGATCTTCAACATGTATCAGTCAGTTTAGTTCCATCAGTTGAAGAGCATGTATCTGACCCTCTTGCTGTTATCATCAAAGCCCTTCTACAACAGTAACATTAAAAAATCAGTAAGATGGGAAAGAACCATCAGCAGGAATCCCTGCTCTTCCTGAAAGCTCCAAGTCCAGAGAAGTTTCCCATGCACAGAGGAAACCACAACTCTTGCACAAACTGAGACTCAGCTTTTTGCACCTGCCTGTTTATCTTGCTAAGCTAACCCTGCCCCAACACCTCCTGATACTTGGTGGTATTCTGACTTGTTAAAGCAAGGGCAGTTTGGCATGGAGTTACATGTACTAGTTTGGGACCATAAGTATCCTGCTCTTTTGTATTATGTGCAGTATCTTCCCAGTAAGCAGTAGTTTGGGATTCTTATGCAGTAGTGCATCCGTATTTGTTAACAGCGGTGTCTCTAAAATGAGTAAATGGATGATCCAGTCGTGTATGGCGAGCACACAAGTCAGTGGATGAAGGTATGTAAATCTGCCAGATGCATATAAAAATGTCTTACAAGTCTGAAGGGAATCCACGTCAGGTCAATCGACTTGTGACAGGACATAGACCTCTGACTTTCATCCAGTGCAGACATTGCAGGAACGTGCTCGGGATTGGTGGTGTCGTCAGGGGCAGAAATGTATATGCAACCATGGTGAGCCAGGCAGCTCAGCGATTACCGTGCTGTGGGCTGTGCTCTGCTCTTCCACCAACCTCAGTTTTCATTTCTGACTTTCTGAGACAGTGAGGAACTCTGGAGGAATACCTGTCTTTTAAAGAAACTTTCTTTAATTCTTGGAGTTTCCCTAGCAATGTTTGCTATGTACTAAAAGTTGCTTGTAGATAAGAAAGCTCATATTGCCAGTCTGCGGAGTGCTGATGTGAACCCTCCAAGCAAGAAACATTATTTGTTTGAGTTTGATAGAAAGGTGCTGCCTCTGCTCAGAGGTTCGCTGAAATAGTATTTCACTGAAAATGCAGAGATTGGGATTAGAGAGCACTTTGAATACATGGCATTTCCCTTATACTTCCAGTCATGTTTTACTGTGTCACGTCACTTCTCACTTGTCTGTATTTTTAGGGGACTTTGAAATTATTACTCTAAAATGAATAGAAATAGTTTTCTGTTATGAAATGCAGATCTCACAAAATGCAAGATTGTGAAGTCTCTTTCCCACGCTTTAAAATTCTTTTGGAATTGATTTAGGAGGGGAATTCCCTGCAATTGAAAGTGAAGCATGTGAGAATCTGTCATAATGCAAGCTAAGGAAAATACAGAGAGTGAACGAACATACAACAGGCTTGATAGAGTTTATGTAAACTTGGAAAGGTTTTATTTTTAACCAGTTAATTCAAAAGCTTGTTGTGTTGTGCTGAGGGTAGAATGGCTGTGTGTCAGCCTCCTTGACAAATGTGTAAATGCATTTGAGTGTGACGTTAAAATGACAGTAGTAGTGATGGGAAGACCCCAACCTAATATTGAATGCAGATGATGTTTCAGCACAGTCAATCAGTTAATCGATTGGGAACAAATTCTTATATTTTTTTGCCTAGTTTTGAAAAGTTCAGAGAGATCAAAATCAACTGTTACATTGCTGCCTGGAGTTGATTTTTCTCCCCCTACAAAGAGTTCATTTTGTACAGCAGTGATCTTGGGTCACCTGTAACATGCTCTACACTTGCGTCAGTACCTCGCTGTCTCTAAAAATCACCTTTCTGTAAGCACTAGTGCTTAGTCCTTCAGAGACAATTTTAGCCCCAGAAAGAAAGGAGAGGATAAAGTCTTGAGTGATCTGTGTGAATACAGAGAGATCTGAAGAAATCAGAGCCAGGATGCTAAGTAAGTATTAGAGGAAATAATGGTAATGAAGATACAGTGAAGAAGAACTGGTCACATCTTGGAAGTCATCCAAAATAGGAACATCTTGGAGGAATAAGCCTGTGAGATATTAAAAAAGAGTAAAAATCATAACCATGCATAATGGCTGGTTTAGTAGGATCAGGAGGTTATCTTGGGATATTACCCTTGCTGTGAATTTGTTTTGTTAGGACCGGAGTTTGCTGAGCTCTGTCTTTTCTTTAAACAACTCTAACCCACTTGGTTGTATTTCCAGGGAGATGCTCTTTAGTTTGCAGTCTGGTTTAATGATAGATACAGCAATGCTGTGTTTGCAGCTTCGCAGCGCATAGTAACATGGTAGCTCTGTTGTTGTGACATGTTTCCATGTGAGGAGTTCAGTTTGACAGTTGGCGTGTCCCACAGAACACGTTTTGATTTGTTCGTTTTCAGTAGCTTGTTTCAAATTTGTAGGACTGGACAAAATACTTTGGTATTTTTGAAAAAGACATTGCTGTGATTTTATGCATTGACATACTTGGACATAGTAAGGCTTGAAATACTTTCATTTTAATTTTCTAGATTGAGTGTTTGTCTTTGGAAATTTTGTACTTGTTTTTTTTCATTGATGCAAAAGAAAGTCTGATCTTTGAGGCTAATTCCAGCAGGCCAGAGCTACTCCTGGTCTGAATAGCTTAGTGTCAGTATTAATTAGCTGGAAGTCCCTGGTTAATTGCATTTATTTGGAAATGCACTGGCATTTAGCTGATCTTCCTAGCAGCCCTAGAGCTTGGAGAGTGTGCTCCTTACAGATATGAAGGATCTAGAAGATCTACATTCAAACTTTCTCTCTCATGAACATATGTGGATGGGCCTGTGATCCTGAGGGTCCCCACAGTCATTGCCCATGAGGTCTTTGGATGTTAGTTGGCCCTGTTGGTGCTCCATGTTCTGTCCTCAAGGTCGGTAAGTCCCCCAGGGAGTCAACACAGAGAAAAAGATTTTAGATTTACCAGCAGGTGGCAATAACAGAGCGGACAGAGATGTGCTGTGGCCATTGCCAAGGAAGAAATTAGTGGTACTGGCTTCCTGGGAAACTTGGCTTATTCTTCTTACCTTTTTACTTGACAGCTCATCTCTGCTGCCTGGGTAGCTTTTCTTTCAAATCTTGTGCAGAATAATTGCCTGAAGTTTCTGTTGGTGACCACTTAGTGTGATTTTTTTCCCAAGTCATATGGCCATGTTTCTCATCTCTGATGGTATAATTGAAATATGGTGTGCTAGCCTTGTACTAGGTTTGGATAAGTTACTAGGAATAAGGTTGTAGAAGAATAAACATTCTTGGAAAAGTATTTTGCATGGTCCAAAAAAAAAAACCAACCAAACAAAAAAGGAATCTGTTCACTTCAAAACTGCAGTAGCTGTCAGTTGGAAGAAAAGATTTGCAAAATGATATTACATTTGAAATGAAGGCATTCATTTATCCAAATGGATGTTCTTTTCATGTATCCAAATTATGGTTCACATTCACCGATAAGTTACAAACAAATGAATTTACAGCAGAGGTTGTTGAGTAAGTGCACACTAAAGTGTCCGCTCTCGTCTTCCAATGAATCTTAATAAAGGATTATGTGAGAAATTATTAAGGACCACAATAAAAATAGTTTAGACTAGAGAGAAGTATTTAACAACAGTGGGAAGGCTGTTAAATCCCACGCAGCTCTCACAAAGGCTATAATTGCCACCCATAAACCAAGTATCTCTAGAGGCATGGGATGCCGTGGAGCCAGTGTAAAACACAAATAGAGATTTTTGCAATGTGCTTAGAATCTATCAAACAAATGTGATTTCAGAGTTCAGTCCATTGAAGTTACTAGACTCTGGCTAATTGCTCTTTAAGGAAAGGAGCAGGGCATGGTGGAAGAGGGTGGATTTTTTCCTAACTCAGTAAATAACAATGTTTTTGAAAGAAGAGTGAGTGAGGCAGGCAGAGATTCATCAGTGTCAAACTAAGTAAAGGGAAATGATGATTAATCCATATTTACGAACACTTTCATCCATTACTGGTCTTAAAGTACTATTTTTCTGACAACCACAGATGACATGACCTGGAATACAGAGGCTGGAGGGAATCCTTTCCCAGGGTGCTGGCTTACCTTAGGAGCAGACTCTGTTAGCATGTAGTGTGTGAGCTAAGAAATAACCAGCACCTGCTCAAAAATAACAAGACCAGAGAAGGGAAATTCAGGCAGAATTCCCAAATCCCTTCAGTCTGTTAAATACATGCTTTGAAAAGCTCAGACTTCAGCAGTGATGTTTACACATGTATCATCCTTAACCTCTGCTGACTGATTATGATTCTACCTATGTTGTACTTGGCAAGCAGACGACGTTTGTTCAAGGGGGCTCTTTGCCAGCTGTGCTGGTGAAAGTGTGTTTCAATAAGATTCCCATTAAATGCTTTATTAATATTTATTATTTGCTGGTTGCAGTTGTTGGTAACATGCGTTTGCCCAGGAGAGCTCAAATGAAACGCGTCAAGGTATTAATAGGTGGAAAGGGGGAGAAAACGATTCTCTAGTTGTTTGTGTTCACTGTGTGGTGTTTAAGCGCTGCTACAGATCCAGTGTGTGAATGGTGAAGGTCCCTGTTCAGTAGGTTCCCCACCCAGGACCTGGTGTGGAGTCGCTGGCAGGTGCTGGTGCCAAGGCAGCCACTGCGTGTTTGTTCAGCGGCAAGAGGGACGGGCAGCAAGGACTGGCACGGCTTTAGTTCTGTCAATGTTTTACATAAAGCAAATATTTCCAAAGGTTATTCTCAGAAACTGGAAACTGAGTGCATATTTGGCAATGCATGTTCCTCTTGGTCCAGTACTGTGCCATAAGAAACAGCCTCCTCTGAGACCAGTGACAGAGCTGAATTTGGCTTGGCCTTTCAGTCACGGTAGTTCCCGAATGTAGTGAATCAAGCATGAAATGTGAGCTGTGGAATCCACCTGGAAGCCCTCTGAAGCCCTCTGGACACGAAGTTGAGTGAATGACTGTCAGCTTGGTTGGCGCTCTTGATGGACAGACACGAAGTGTGGCTGCAAGCTGAGGGGACAGATGGGTTTAAAGCATTTCTCGAATTAAAGTTTTAAATGAACACAACCTCCTTCCCCCTGTCACAGTAGATTATACCAGGCATGGTTTTTAAACATCTGAGACGAGCAATTTCCATCAGCCAAACTCCACCTGAGTTAACACAATAGGATGTTTTTATTAAAGTGTGAATTGCTCCTTTTCATTAATATTTTTGTATAAGATCACTGTGGCCTTGAGGCAAACTCTTTGCTACCAGGAGTGAGTGTGAGAGAAAGGCAAGACAGAGTTAAAGGCTTCCTAACGTGTGAAGTTTGACAAGTCTTAGAATTAAATGCCAGAAATGCTTGATTTGGACACCTGGCTCTGGCCATCCCATCACTTTATAAACATACAGCATATATGTGTGTGTATGTGTGTATATATATATATATATATAGCATATACATGGGTATATAGCTGCATATATATATATCTGCCAAAACCAAGCTTCTGACCTACAAGCCATACCTTTTGGTCCATGCCAATTCTGCGCATCAGGGTTTTTTGAACAGTCACTGCACTTGTTCTGCATTTGCATTAAGCTCTTTCACTGTATTGTGGTTCTGTTTCCGTTGTTACGCTGATGCCAGCTGAGAGTAATTCCAGGGGAGCTAAGATAGGATGAAGCTGTTGTAAAGACAAAAAGAATTCTTGCATTTCTCTTCAGGATTCATTATTTTTCCTGTGGATCTGAGTGTTTATGAATGATTGTCAATTCTGAACCACGTTTTTCTTCCACAGGATTTAAGAAAAGATCTTAATGAGATGAATTGCTATCTGCAAGGTGCTCAAAGCTTTTATTTTAAGACAATAGGATGCTATTTAGTAAAAAACAAGTCAGCATTTCTTGGGAATGCTTTTTTGTATTAAACTTTGCATGGTTCACATTTTGTTTGTGAGTTCTTTTTATAAACAACATTCCTGGCTGGAAGTGTTGCTTCCACTGCTCCATATTGATAACCTAACCATCCTAACACTGCAGATTAAACCAGCTCTGCAGTTGGTGCACAGTAATACCTCTTTACTCACTCCTGTCAGTCTTAATTGATAGTCTTATTTATGTGCATGGGGAGATTTTTTTTCACATTATTAAAATCCAGTGGTACTAGTGCATTCAAAATATTGGTATTCAATTTATAGGAACAAATTTGGCTAATAAACATTGAATTTTTTATATTTTTTCTTTGCATGAATTTAATTTTTAGAATGTCTAAGCACAGGCATAATGATATACTTTTTAAAATTAAATAGATTCTCTTCACCTTTAGACTGAAATAAAAGAAGTAGTGTTTTATTTAACATAGCTTGAGAAAGTGATTCTGTTTCAGACATTTAGGGCCGAATTCTGCTTGTGACAATTGAGCAGCCACCACAGAGAGAGTTATGAGTCTTGTTTATTAAACTGACAGAAGCTGGCATGATAGGGGATGTGAGTTGATGGTGAGTTATCTAAATCTGGTTAAAATGCATTTAATTTTTTGATTTCTTTTTTTTTCCCAGGGGAAATATTTTGGAACTGACTTAAGTCAGAGGGCAAATGCAGTGCCACTTGCCTGGCATGGAGGGCAAGTCCTGCCATGGTCAAGGGTCAGAGGAACCCAACCCAGCCAGTAATGAGACAGACTTTTGGCATAGGAAGACTTGCCTTTCAGGCAGGCTTGTTCCCGTTGCTTTATATTGTGACTCCTGTCACGCATCAGGGCATGGCATGTGAGTCTGCGCTTGGCCCTTGTCTTGACACAACATCTGAGAGTGGCTGGAATAGAAATGAGAGCATCATTTGCCGAGATGGCACATGTTTTCATTAATATGTAATCTTGCACCTTATAATAGGATAGATAGCAGTTTCAGGATTGAGCCTCGTATATTGTGGGTAGGCGCAGTGAAAATTAATTTTTGTCATTATCTTGAATGGTAAACCCATCTGCCAGATACAGAGTAGTGCTGAACATTGCTTGCTCTGTTTTTGTGTGAGGAAACTAATTAAAAGATTATAGTTTCTGTGTTTAATAATTGTTCGGAATATATTGGTGGCACTGCTTGCCATTCAAATTTCATCATGTTGCAAGCAGCAAAGTGAAAGCGTGCTGACACTTTCCTCTCCTTGGGATTCTGTTCATCTCATTCGCTTTCTAATCTGATTTCCCAGGATATCAAATGAGGGCTTCTGTTTGCTAATGAATGCCCAATGTTAAGTGAAAGTTAAATGAAACCAAATATCCAGCAGCAATCAGGTTTACTTTGTGCAACGCCCTTCTGGCAGCATCCCAGAGAACTCGTGTTTGAGGTCCAAAGGAGAATTGACTTCTTCATTTGTGTATAAGAGAAACAGTATTAGCATACTGCAGTGGTTGAATTGACAGGTCATTGTTTCTGTGTGATATTTGTAAAGTCAGTCCTTTTAACAAGGATGCTGCATTCCACACTGTCCAGCTGCAGTGGGACAGCAAGCTTCAGTTGCTTGTTTTAAACCCAGCACCTGGGATCCCATGTTTTCCCTCTTGCCACTAAATGAGGCTTTGATTTGATTTGTACTGTGTTGCAGTTCTAACAAAAATTTGCTCTGTCCTAAAAACATGAGAATTAAACTTCACTTAGCATCGTCAAAGAAGAACTTTTCTTTAAATAATAATAGCTCAGACGTGGTTCACAATTACAAATGAAGAAGTAGGCTGCATCTCTCAGATCTGCCATCTTGACTTCTAAGCTACAGTTTCCCTATATAGCTTTAAGCTCGTTTTCCCATTGTAGGTGATTCTGGTAGGACAGAGGAGGGAGATGCAGCTGGCAGCTGAATGTGTGGAGCCCATCTGATCACTGGTCTTCACCAATGTTAGATAGTCTAAGGAAACGGCTCAAGAAACCTAGTCCAAGACCTACAAAAGCCAGACAGACCATATTAGGAGTAGTGATCTAGCACTGGGCATGCTTCCACAAGAGTTCACTTCTATTAAGCTTCCTGAAGCTGCGTCAGGGGAGGTTTAGGTTGGATATTAGGAAGCACTTCCTCACGGAAAGGGTCATTAGATGCTGGAATGGACTGCCCAGGGAGGTGGTGGAGTCGCCATCTCTGGAGGTGTTTAAGGAAAGATTTGACGTGGCACTTAGTGACATGGTCTAGCTAGGTGTTGTGGTGTTGGGGTCATAGGCTGGACTTGATGATCTCAGAGGTCTATTCCAGCCTCAATGATTCTATGATTAAGAGGATTTAACTGCAGTCGCAAGGAATATTAGCCCCAGTGGAGATTAAACTGCACCCATGAAGTATCAACATAAACTGTTTTATTTTCTTGTCTTCTTGCTAACTCCTGATCAGTGAAGTCCAACTGATGGCCTCATGAGGTGAGTGTGTCGCAAGCTGAGTGCTATTTATTTGCAAGAACCATGAATAAAGAGAAGCTAATATTTCACCTTAAGTCTCTAAGTGCGGGTATTTAATAACACATTGCAGCCTGGATAGTAAATAAGCCATCAGTCATGAACTGCACCTTTTAGCAAGTAGTTATAAAATGTAAGAGGTCAAATACTTTAAAATCGTCCATCTCTTGTTGATTTGCCTGACAGGTGAGAGTTAGATCTTTACTGTTCTTTCAGTGCTGTGTCCCTCACCACAGTGATTAATCCTCCTTCCATTCAAATGGATGTTCCTTTATTTTCTGTTTTCACCTTTTTTCCTCTGCTTACATAGGACAGCAACTTACTAGCACTAACAGATTAGGAACAAAGACTTTGGAACAGATTGCCAGTCTGCTTTTGAAATGAAATATTAATAAATTATCTTACTTGTCTATTTCTTTAAGAAAAATTTTCAGGTTTTTAGAATTAGTTCTGCTTTATCTGGCCCTTGTAGGAAGGAATTGCCCAGCAGTTTCACTAGCTTCACTTTTATAATGCGTAGGGTGGTTGGGTGAATGTGAATTAAATTGTATCTTGATTTCTGCATTTTCTACTGCGTGATAATAAAAAAAAATCACAAACTGCCCCTTGTTGCTCCTTTGGGCATAGCCTCTAGCGTCAGTTACTTTTTTTTGAAGATTGCTATACAAATGTCCTTTGCATTGTTAGTCTCATCCTTCTGGGAACAGCTAATCTCCCTTGAAAACAATAGCACTGTCTTAGGGCAAATTGGGGAGCAACTGTTTGCAAACCTGTTGCAGGTTTTGTTCAGAAAGAATAGTTTTATATCTTGACACCTTGGCCACGTCACATACACCTTTCTACATGAGAGCAGTTTTATTGATAAAGGCATTATTTAAGCAAAATTGACAATATTTTAAGAACTCATGACCACTAATCCCAGTAAAACCTGTAGTTAAATTGGATTCAGAAGAGACGTCACACACAATGAGACATTGATACTGAATTCTTTAATTTTATTCTTTGATCCAGTTCAGTGTTTGCTTCAGATGATTCATTCTTCTAGTGAGTTCCTTCTAGGAAGGATTCCCCATAGTCCTGAGAATTTTGCTCTTTCTCTGTACCATTAAAGTTCTTCTTTCTCTGTTATTACAGTCTCTTTTTGGCTGAGATCCTCTTTGATTTCTCCCAAAGGATCCTTTTAAAAAATGAAATGCATGAGCAAAGCTGCTTATTGCTGATGTACAAGAGAATTGCTTTAGTAATTCTTTACTTTAAAAAAAATTTTTGACATGATATGAAATGCAGATTTTCATCTTTTCAGCTAAGGAACATGGGGGCTCATTAACGAGGTCAGAAGTAGTGACACTTGCTAAAATCTGGTTTGTTTTCAAACCTTTACGCTGGTTTATGGTAAAGCTCAGACGAGACTTTGTGTGAAGGTTTAATAAGAACTTGGAAAACGGTGTTAGGCAAGCTAATGGGCGTAAGACTGCCTTTCCTAGGCAATCTCAAAAGAAACTACCTTGTTAATTATTTTGTTTGTGTGTTTGTGAATGCCCTGAGGTGAGGACAAAGAGTTAATTTCAGAGAGGACTTCACATCGAGCACTGTACTGCAAATGATCTAACACTGCAGTCTTCTGGGAAAATGTGGTGGGTGTCAGGTAAAGACAGAGAATGTGAAGAGATGAGCAAATAACAATTTCTTACCCCTTTTGCTACATACTACACAGAGCATGGTTTCGAATGGTGCTTCCTGAAATGTTTTTCTGGTTTTTTACTTATTCTTTAATGTGAAATAAAGCATGAAGAAGGGATGACAGAATATAGACAACTCTAACATTTTATATAAAGGCTGTGTTTAGAACTCCACAAATCTTCTTCATATACATCACTAAAGAACATGGAACAGAGGCAAATGCCAAATGTAGGCTTTGGGTATTGGAAAACAGAATTGTACAATGACTGGGCAGACCGGATGTCTGTCTCTTCATTGCAGACTTCTGTGTCCAAATATCAGTTTAGTCATCTCTCTTAACCTCTAACTGGCTATTTGAGCCTTGAATTCAGGAGCAAATCAAAGGCCCTGGTGGAAATAAGCCTGAAAACTCAAAACTGCTTCTCCACCCACGGACAGTTTCCCTACTAGTTAAAAAGAGCATTAATGATAACTATTGCTACTCTGTGAATCTGCTTCACTTCCAGGCAGAATGGGCCCATGATTCTTATATTGAGTGGACAGTGTCTGTATTACAGTCAGGTTTACTTTCTGTTGCTTGGAGCTGTCTGTGTGGAGCTTGATCACATTGTTCACTTTCAGCGTGTCTTTTTGCAGTGAAGTGTCTGGGATTAAACAAACTGATCTGGGACAGATAATGCTTATCTGGTCTCCTTAGTGGAGGAGAAAGTGTTGAGGAATTGAACAATAATCATAACCAGACTGTCAAAAGAGGCGACAACGTCTGTTCTCAGTTTTGCCCTTGCTTTATGAAGACGAGAAGTTGCCCTGATGAAGTGGGCAATGGATACGCGAACCACTCCGGTCATAGCTGAGAAACTAACTTAAGTGGGGCTTCTTTTCTTTCCATCTGAAATCCTGACAAAGTTTTACTTACACCTGTCAAAGTAGAGGTTCCTTTGTGCCATGTGGTACCTCGTCACTGTGTTAACATTCTGGTGGTCAGTAATAACATAGGCAGTGGAAGAAGAGGCTTTTATGTGACGAAAACAGGGGTATTAGTGGGCATGTGCCTGACAGGCAGTAGTGTAGGACTCCAGCTAACGCGGTCATGCCAAGCTAGTCAGCTTGAAACCAGCTAAGAGCTGGTAAGAACTGCCAAAATGTTGACGTGAGCAGTGGCTGAAGCCCATATGTGTGGCTGTGCTATAGCCAGTTCAGCTATGCCTATACAAGGTGTGGGTATGCCTTGAATTACACAGCAGATCAGTCAGTGACTGGATCAAATGCCTACCTTCTCTCCTGGTCCTGCTTTTGTCTTACTTTGTTCTTCTAAGAATTCAGAAAATGCCTCTAAGGTATGCTCCCCAGCATAGGCCACCTCCTGAAAAAAAGTTTTGAAGTTAAGTATTTAACTCTGTGCAGAAAATGCTGGAAATAACAGTATAATCACCTGGAGGATTTCAGTTCTTTAGGCTGTCCAAACTCTTGAGATATATATATATTTTTTTTTTTTTTGCTCAGTTTAGAAAACGAGGGCAGAAGCACAGCAGGTTCCAACATCACCTGAAACTCAAGTGTAAAGAAAGAATAGATGTATATCCCTAAGAAGAAAAGGATTTGTATCAAAAGCATATTATTGTGTAACACCAATCTGGGATCTTGCCAACTACTGTCATCAGTATCTTCTCTGTTTTTAAATATTTGCAAGATATTTTGAAGAGCAGTCTTTTACACATCCAGCCATGATATTCAAAGCTAAGGATTTTGAAGGAAATTCAAATTCTAGAAAAGTTTTGAAATACACAGCCCAAAAGTACCAGCTGTTGCACAGCTTGAACAGGAGGAAGATGAGCAGTGACATTAATGTTCTTATTCTTCACCTTAAATTGTGGGTTTACCGGGGATTTTCCACTGAGGAAGTTTGATGGAAGAAGCACTTTCAGTTTAGAGCTTTAAAATTCTCTGAATAGGTCTGGGCACCACGCTGTATTTTAATGATGTCCGCCTCCCCAAATACTTTTGCTGTCTGGAAATATAAAAGGATCTAGCACAAGCGTCTTAAAAAAGTTGTAGAAGCTCGTGTGCACGACTTTGGGAACTGTTACCTGAGTATACTTAGAAATAAGGAGAGGCCTGTTCTCCCTTGGGTTAAGCTCACTTACTCCCACTGAGACCAATAATGCTGTGTTACTTTGTTCTAGTTACTCTTACGCCTGATTTGAGTTCAAAGGACTGTAAACAAAACACCTCCATTTGCTGATGAATTTGCTAAAAGTATACACAGGTTTGATATTTCTGTTCAGTAAGGTGTAGTCTTGTAGTAGTGTGGCAGCCTTGAAGTTATTTTTCTTTTATTTGCAAGCTTAAATGTCTTGAGAAAGGTTACTTGATTCTGCAGAAGCCATTAATATTCTCAGATGAGTTTTGATTTTTATTGGCCCTAATGATGGTTGGAAAAACAATTTCTCAGAGCCTGAAGACCTGTAAAGCCAGAAATGCAGCTGATCCCTGCACTGGTTACTGAGGATATATGTCAACACTTCTTATTAGAGTATTCAGTGCATAAGAGTACGTAAATGTTACTTTTCTAATTTAATCCATGAAAACAAATAGAATCACCTTAAATCCACCTGAAAGGCTGCATATTTTTCTCTTAAATTTGAAGCAGACAATGCAGTGGATGAGTTTTTCGGCAGCTTCACAGATGGAATTCAGATGGTGCCTGATCACTCTCTCTTCCACGTAATTCATAGATTCACTCTCTTGTTCCTTCATCTCTGACTATAACTGTTCCTCAGCATAGAAACACTCAGTTGGTGCTTTGGAAAACCAAGCACATGCTTAAACGTCCAGCTCATCCAACTTCACTTAACTGCAGTTAGGCTGAAATGGCTTCTGAGTTTAAAATGTCATCATGTACCTAGTTTTTGCATCTACTGAAAGTAACTTCAGGAAAAGCTGAACCTGTTCTTAGACTAAAGAGTGCCAATCCACTGGAAATGAGGCAGTTTGTAGCCTGGAGACCTAGCAGATAGTTCTGGTTGGAGGAGGGTAATATCTAATATGATCTCATCAGGTGATGGGATTGGAAGGGACTGCATAGTTACGCGTTCTGCCCATGGCTTTGCCTTTAAGGGAGTGTAAGAGTGTCTGTGGTAGCCAGAGAACACGATAACCCAGTTCTAGAAAACAGTTCTGGGTCGTGTTATGTTAGCCACATTTCCTTTGGTTTATCAGGAGCAGATTCAAATGTCTTTACATTAATTTTGATGTGCTTTCTAGATTCTCCTTTACATGTATTTTGATGTGCTTTCTAAAGTCTTCTGATAGCTATTTCATCTTCAGAGTTCCTACCTCTTCTGCAATAGTGTTCAATTCATCTGTAGTCCTTAAAAAATGTGAAGGATGAACAGAGGCAAATGGAAAGCTCACGTGTTTATGTTTCTGCCACTAGGAAAATACTGAAGGCTAGAGAAGATGTCTGTAAAATCCAGGTTGAATCAGGTGTTGTTGTTGGACTGTACATATTTCCTGTTTTTCTTTGTTCTGAATATAGCAGTTTCTCTTCAGCTCTAAGCCCCTTTTATTGCTCTTTTCATGGCCAGAATAAGGGAGTAGGGATTGTAATTTTGGGGCAGTGCCTATATAGCGAAAAACACAGTAGATACTCTTGGCCTTGGCACATTGTGACACTAATTTTGTATGCTGTGCTCTGACTTTGGTTAACTTCTAGAAAAGGACAAGTATACATGGGAGAATTCCCAGCATAAGTGCTAGTTGGGTAGGAAATGACTGAGAGCTGTTGCAGTGACTGTCAATCAGCAGCTTGAGTGTGTCTTGGACCATTTCTGACTATCAGCAGTGAGTGAAGATGTCTGTGGCCAGCTGTTCACATAGGACCATAAGAAAGAAGGCCAGAACACTTGAGTCTGGAAGACTGCAGGTATCTACAGGACACCTGCACTAGTAGATAAGTACAAGTTAAAATCTTTGAAGTTCAGGGAATGAGTATAAAACATGGTGCAGAAGGAAGAAGTTGAGGTTTCTAATATTCTTTAATTTCAGGGTATTTGTAACTATGAAACAATCCCTTAATATTTAATGAAAGTTGTTACTGTTATGTTTTTACAAACTGGCATTTATTGTTAGCATTTAATGGGTTTCTGCTTTTCTGCATAAAGACTAAACGTGGTGTGAGTGTGCAGGACTGCAGTTCAATTCATTAGAAGCTGTGCGTGCACATCCAAGAGGAAAATCTCTTCCCTCAAAGATAAAATGAGAACATGGGCAAATGTCTTAGAATGTAATTTAAGTTTAGGATTAAGAAGAAAAATGAAAAGCTTAGTAATGTCTTAATTATAACAGTATCTTAGAATTTTTTTTTTCTTCAGAAGTATCTTCTTTTTAATTAGATTATCTACACAGATGGAGGAATGTAATATTTTTCTTTGCCTCTTTCAGCAGCATTTTCTGATTATTGTGTAACAGATGATGCATTAGATAGCATATTGTAAAGATCATTGGTCTTGACAACAAATATTTCTTCCCAATTGAGGCTGTGATACTGGAATGAAGTAAAATTGCTGGCAGAAGTGTATAGAAGAAAGTTTTGAGATTTGGGTTTTATGGAAATGTGGATGATATATGAAGAGTAGTACAGCATTTTATGGGCTATAGTCATACCTGCTCCAGAAACAACTGGCACAGGGTAGTTCTGTGACAGTACGTCTTTTGTCATGGTTTAAAGTAAAAAGGCACCACGATGATTCGGAGATATCTGTAAGTTCACTCTGAGTTGAGACTGTTATTGGAACCCAATAGGTTGTTAAACAACAGAGTGTAAGGCTGTAATGACTTGTAGGTCCAAGTCAGCAAATGATACATGGGCTCTTGCCACAGTCTTACACATAGAAGAAGATGCTAGAAGGGTTTCTCCTCTAGTTTGGGTTCTCAACAGCAATGAATCCAATGTGGAGCAGAGAAGGACTAAAGCTTTCATGATTAAAGGACTCCCTTCTCACCATAATACATGGGCAAAGACACATATATATGTACATACAAGTATCTCCCCCCTTGGTGTGCGACTGTGTCTCCACATACTTCCCTAACAGTTTCTCACCTGGTAATCTGGTCCAGCAGGAAAGAGTCTGAAGAACGGATAGCGGTCTACTCCAACAGACAAGATGTCATTTGCTGTGATATCTATCTTTCCGATGATTATGTCTTTGCGACTTTCATATTGCTCTCCTAGCTTATCCCAGATTGGCAGGAGTTTCCTGCAGTCATTGGACCAAGGAGCATCTGCAAATTTAAAAACAGAAGTAGAAGGATACAGTCTGGCAGAAGATGTGCTGGTGCAATTGCTGGGACCTGTTTAGACCTTTAAAGTTAACAGTTTTAGATTTCAGTTGTGACCATTCTCTACTTGAAACCATTCACCCTTAAAGAATTTAATGAGTTTTCATGTAGTGAAACTAACTAATGCCTTTCTGATAGGTTGCTTTAGCTCTATATAGCTATAGCAAACAAGCAACACTTGTCATGTGACCTTTCTGGAGAGGCGTGCCAGATAACCGATGCAACCCAAGTAAGTCTTGCATCATTTCCATGGTGAAGAATTTGCTGAAAGCACAAAATACTGTCTGTCTACTAAAATTAACTATGCTCATGAAGTATGCTATATTTACACTAAAAGGAGGGGTTACACAAAAAGTATGGTGGTGCTTTGACTGAGCAGTGCACTCACGCAGGTTAGCAAAAAGACAAACTGCTGAGAACTCAGTATCCCCATAAACAGCACGCAACACGATCACAATCCTTCAGTTGTGAGAACAATGCTCATACTTAGTTTAGATGGATTTAAAATTTCTGGGGCACTTTCCTGAATACACTACACCCCATTTACCAGCTTTTCATTACCAGAAGCCTTGGTTCAATTACTGCTTAGATCAGTTTGTTTATAGTATTGAAATATAAAAAAGACTCGCATGAATGAAATGGCTTCAGACAACAAGGAGGATTGCAGGAACGTGCTATCTTTTAGAATTTCTGGAATTAAGGGCAGTACAGCCAGTTGTCTATATTTCTGTTAATGCTGCATGTTTGCTCTACTAAAGTAACTAAGGCACAAACTAATCCCTGTCGGGTGGTACAGGGATAGGGCAGCGGTTTCTTGCTGGGGAGATTGAAGCAGAAAAGCTGCTTCTTTCCCCCCCCGCCTCTGTCTGCAAAGGGAGTTACAATTTGCAAAACTGCAGCTCTTCTCTGGATTTAATCCTGGACTATGATAACTAGACAAGCTCACTTAACTCTCCCTCTGTCCTTGGAAGACAGCCTGACTCATACTGTCCAGCACACTGTAAAGTTCCGTCATACAGCATAATGTTCTAGTGTCTTTTTGTCTTTCAACACTGAGATTTGATATGGCCTTCACAAACATTTACTGAAGGGATTCGGTGTTATTCAGCGCAGCCCTAAGTCAGCAAAGGTATCGCAGAGTTTTCTTAGATTTCCTTATATTTTCATTAGATGACACAATTTTTTCTTCAATGCTTTCATTGGACAACAAAAAATCATTAATCTTGGCTTCTGTAATGTGCAAAGATGTCTGGTACATAAGCATCAACTTCTGGTTTTCACTTTCATTTGATCATGGTAAAGCAACTTAATCTGAATAACACTTACAAAACATGACAAACACTGTCATAGTCTTATTGAAGACAATTGTGTTGAAGTTCTTCCCAACAAGCACTTTGACAGGCATCTTGTCCCAGTCCTCTGGAATTTCTTCACTAGAGAGATGTAGCTAAGCAGAAACAGAAACACTGCTGTGAAAGTGGAGGAAGCATTGAGAAATGATAGTTGGCTCAAGTGTGGGACATTCCTTTACCTAATGTGCACTATTTCTGTGTGTTTTTTTGTATCTCTATATCCTAACTAGTCTTCATGTGCTGCCACCTTCTCTCCCTTCAGCTGGGAGCTGGGAATCTCACATTCCTGTGTGGTTGGTAGGCAGAATTACCTGTCCCTCTCTTGAATCTGTATAGTCTGTAGTAGATTGTCTGAAAATGCCCCTTTGGAACATGTTTGCATTTATTGTCCTGAATTCCTGTTGCCCAATGTTCAGAAGCTAGGCTTCTGAGAAGCTTACGTCACTGCTCTCAAATGACATCAAATACACAAGGACACGTGCATCGCTGCTTAAAGCTCTGCCTTCACCACCAATCACAGTCCTCCCATGACTCCTACAATTTACAGTCTATTAGCTGATAGTTTCTTTTGTTTTACAGCACAGTAGTAGAAAGGCACACACTCCCAATGGAAGCTGTTCCCTGGTGGGACTGTGCCACTCCAGTAAGATCTCGGTGGAGAAGTGGCAACATCCCTACCTCTTCTGTCCTTCTGCGCCCCTCCAACACTGAAATCAGGATCTACTACTAGAATCTCTTAAATTCTGCCTGCTGTCAGTCTATTTCATCTTTTCCCCTCGTGATGAAAAGTAAATCATCCCAAAGAGCATTAAATAAGCAAAACATTTTCATGTATTTCTCTTGAGTGTGAAGGATAACGCCTCATTGACAACAACTACTGTATTTGCCATTGGAAATGATCCTCCCCTGTGAAAATTTGCTCTGCTAAACTTACTTACAACAAATACTAAATCTCCCTCTACTCTGTCATTTTTCTATTTACTGGACTTCTTTGTAACCTCAAAGTCTGTAGTAATCATTGTTTGCATCTCTCCCAGCTAAGAGAGTGAAATACCTCCCATTATAATATTGGAAAGACTGAGACATAGGGAGTTTTTAAATCACTAAAATACACAAGGTGAAATCAACTAAACTATTGGGCCATAAATGATTTATCCAGTTTTTATATAGGACTGGAGAGCTTTGTAGTCCACCTCAGTTGTTAAATAGAGAGGAATGCTCTGTCAACAACTGTAAACTAATGCATTAGAACAAGAGTAAAGTAATAAGCCAATGATTGGAACAGCACACTTCTAATTAAAAAAAGAGATGTTCACAAACGTGTTAGTGTTTTAGCTGGTGTAGTGAGAGGCATCCCATTAGTAATGGACATACCTTTGCTTTTCCATTTAGGTAGCTCTGGCAAAATTTTTTTAGGTTCTCCACAGTCACCTCATCTGCAGGCATTTTGTACTTTGCATCACTTGTTAGATTTAGGATTCTCACAGCAGGAACATCAACATCCCTGATGCGAAAATACTCAAAAACTCGTCCGTTCCTTGTTTCATTAGTATCCACCAAGACAAACATTATCTGATAATAAAGAGAGAATCATGCATCTGATTGAGTCTTCTAGCTTTGGTTTAGCCATTTTAGATGAATGCATCATGGAGCTTGACAGGGGGGTAGGATCTAACCTTAAATGCAAGAAATTGTATAGAACCATTCTTTTTTAACTCGGTCCAACAACCAGCAGCTCTGTGGACTTCATTGTACCTTCATCCTAGTTCATAACAGATGTTAAAGCAGCCAAAAGGAATGGAATTTGCTATCACCTATTTAGTAACACTTCCAAATTACCCCTTAAAGCTCTTATCCCTCTTATTGCTCTTCCTAATAAATCTTAACAGGACAGAAGATGTGAAACACCTGTAATCCATATGTATTTACCAATACTAATGTGTGATATTTTATTACAAGATGACTTACCGTTCTTCAGTGTCTCACCACAGTGACTGACAATGGAAGGCTGAAATACTTCAGTGTGTGATTGCCTATGCCTGTTTCTATCCATGCAAACGCGTGCACTACAAGCAAGGCCATACAGATGCCTTGCAATGCTACTTGGGTTTTGTAGCTGGTTCCAGCTCTTGGTTCAGACAATCCTTAGAGATCCTCATGGCATTTCCTGGTAGTGACAGAAATTGCCAGAAACTTTCTAAAGCTATCTTTGGTTGGAGTTGCTTCTAGAAAGCCGTATTTGTAAAATAAGAAACAGGTTTGTTGGGAGCAGCTGGCATTAGTGTTGATTTGTGTGATCTTTGTCTTTTAAAGACTCATTTTCAAGTGAAGCTTGTTTTTTGGCTTGTGTCCTTAACAAATTCAAAGAATAATTACTGAAACTGTTTTAAAATGGTTTGGTAGACTTAGAAAATGGACTGACAGCAGTGTACTTCTACCAGTGATGTTGGTCAGTGTTTTTCTATTGATCTTGTGGCACTCGTATTTACAAAGCAGGATTCAGCATTACAAACCTTTCCTCTAAATTCCGCAGCAGCAGACTTGTAGTTTTCATAAATCACATTGAATGTCTCCGAGTTTGTTGGAGTGAATAGCAAGATATGGTTTTCAACAGGGACATCAAAAATCTTCACAGATGTCTGGGAAACAAAAGACACAGCATCTGTTCCAGTCTTTGTAAGCAGAACAGTGAATAAGAGGCTCGGAGTATCAGTATCATTCAGTTCTGCTATTGCAGATTTTACTTTTTAAGACTGAGTTCCCAATCATTTCCATAACTGTTGAATGTTTTTCATTGTTTCAAAGAAGATAAAGTGAGAAGAATCAGTAGCTGCTGAGTGTTCTCTGTTCCAGGAAAAAAACTCATCAGTATTCATAGATTTTTCCAGTCAGAAGGGCCTGTCATGATCTCCTAGTCTGACCTCCTGTGTAACACACACACTGAAGAATTCATGCTAAAGCAGTGCTTAAAGTAAAAGGTGATGTTACCCAGCGAGGTCCAACTGCAGCAGCTGCAGGAACTGGACCTGGTTGGGATACTTCCTTCACTTCTGGATGGCATCAGCAGCCTGCTTCTTTCCTGCCAGAGCTGCCCTTTTGCTCATGCCACCCCATAATCAGAGGCAGTGGGGGTGGCCCCCAGGCAAACAAATATTTCTACATCTTCCCCTTCCTACCTGCACTGGCAACAATTATTGCTGGGTTTCATTCTGCCTTGACTTGGCCCAGAAAACCCAGTTGCTGCATGGGAGTGAAAAGGTTGGAGCTGGGATCAGAGGTTAACCTTCCAACCTCCCACTCCACCTAGCTGCTGCAGAAGCAGCCCAGGCCTTGGTCTTGGCTCCACAGGAGGGAGACATTTGCATGTTCAAGTAAGTTCAGTATTTGGCCAGTTGTTCCCCTCTCCTCTGAGAAACAACATCTTGCCAGAGAGAGGAGTTCTTTGCCCTGGATTAGACCAAGAGCTGCCTGTTGGGTTCTGCTAGTGTTTCTAGATGTGCTTAGGAGCGGCCTAGTCAAACAAACAAAACTCTCAAATGTTGAGTAGTAGAGCAGCTCTCTAGGTCACTTTCTGCATAAGTTCCTGTCTTTCTCCTGTGGCTTTTGTTAATACAGTGAAATACACATACCTCAAGATTATATTCAGTGACCAAATCCAAGGTAAAGGTTTTGATTAGCCTTGTTAAGTCCAGTTTGTTCTGTCTGCCATTTTCCAGCACTTCATTATGTACAGGTTTTCCCTTGGACAAACAGTGAAGTTTGTGAGGTGGTTGCTCTTAACAACTATAGAAGCAAAGAGACTATCTTTACTCTAAAATACTGTCCTCAGCTTTGCTGTTTGATGATCCTCAGTAACTGAAATTCCATGACTTGTAAAATAAATATCACAGATAGCTATAATCTTGTTCTGTAATCTAAAACTCAATATACAGCTGATGGTTTTATTTTACTTAGTAACAATAACATACTGAAAGAACTTTTCTATATCTATACACACGGTTTGTGACATGTGCTCACTCAGGACAGCCTTGGATTGACTATTTCATAGCCTATATGTTGGTGCTACTTCTTTGTAGTTTTATTCTTATTGTTGGCCACTTCTTCTGTTGTGGATTGGAAGAAAAGAAGATTCCTGGCCAAAAGCAATACAAAGGTGATGAGGTGGATGTCTGCAAAACTCATTGAACCTGACAGCATGTGTTAATTAGAACATAGGTTGGAAAATAAAGCAATTTTATCCAGATCCTTGAGTATAAGTTAGGAGCTTGAATGTAGGCAGCCAGATTGAAAATATGAGTTGTCCAAAGGTTGTTGTTTACCGCCTACTTGTCTCTCTTGTCTGTAAATGCAATAATTTTTTTTTGTGTTAAGCTGTTTGAATTTCAACTAGGAAATTACTTAAATTGAAAAATTCCTAAACCGCCTTCCCATAGCCCAAAGCTGCCATGACAGCTCACTGCATCTTGCCTGCTAGGCTTTTGTACTCCTACCTTCTTAAACACAACAAGAGTGTTCTTTTGGATGCCGTAGTTAGCACAGATGTCCTTGCTGGCTGTCATTCCAAAAGGCATCTCTGGCACATCTCTTGCTGTATCACAGAAAACTTCCACAGTGTCATTGTGAAGTTCCTAGTCCCAGAAAGAGTATTTATTAAGACTGTGTCCTGCACCTTGCTAGGCTGTATAGGAGCAAGAGTGACAGGTGAGGCAGGCCTTGCAAGGCTTGCAAGGTAGAGAAGAGAGTGTAATTGTGAAGTGGGTGCAGCTTGCGTGGGTACCTCCAAGGGGAGATCTTCACAACAGGGGAGATCCTCAGAGTGCTGTGACACCACTGGTGCATTCACTTTTCTGACTAGTGTCTTCTGGCCTGGGTGAATATGGACGGTATATAGTCCCCTATGTCCTTCCTGCACTAATCCCAGCTGCCCTGCGCTCTCCTGCCTTTTCCATGCTCTCCAGACACTTTGCAGGTGGGGAAGGATCCTGCCAAGAGCTGCTCTCCTGCAGCGACTCAGCTGCACAGCCGGCAGGATGCGATGGATCAAAGAGAAGGGCTCTCTGCTTGCAAGAGGACCTGACTGATGTGTTTGGTGCTTTGACTGAGTGCTCTTCAAGGCAGGGACCTTGACTCCTACATCTGTCAAATAGTCACTGTGCTGTCCACCCTCAAACTAATAGTAAATAAGCACGATGAAAGGCAATAGCGCTTCCAGATTTGATTTAATCAGACCGTTCTTTCATGCCAGATGAATAGTAATTTATATGCTGAGACCTCCCAACACATCTTGGCACTCACATTTGTGAGCAATCTGTGACTAATAGAAGGCCAAATACAGCTCTTTACTTGGACACTGTTTTGTTGGCTCCTACCCGTTGAATTTCTGACATGTCCTAGCTCATGCTCACCTACTGCCATTTCAGCCCCAGACTGAAATCAGAGAGTCCAGTCAGACACATCTGCAGGCAATATCTGCTATCAGCGTGGTTCAGGGAGCTATCCAGTGTTGCTGCACTAGCAAGGGCTTCTCGGTCTGGCCCAGCCCTGGAAAACTGCCTTCCATCATGAATGACTGCAAGTAGATTGCTGCAAAGCAAAATTCTGGGCTCTCTGAGCATTTTCACAGTTTGTCCTATTATGCTGTGTGTGTGTGTTCACCAGTTCTGTTACTATGAGGCATTTTGGTAATGAATCCTGTTTTCCACATTCGTAAAACTTGGACCATCCACTGTAGCCAGTACATTTAGGACCTTATCAGTTCAGATGAGTCCAGACACTGTGCTTTGAACTAAGCAGAGAGATACCAGAATAAAAACCTCTTCAGTTCAATAAAATCCTTGATTGAATGTTTCAGATATTAAAGATCTCAAGGACACATTGAAAAAGCAAGAAAAAAAATTCCTATTTTACTGACTTCTGACTACATGCCTTGAGAGCTAAAATTTATTTTGCACTATTTGACTATTGTTCTGTATCATTCAGCCCAAAATCCTAAGTATCTTATTCTGCTCTGGAAACTAGTAGGAATTTGCTTAAGAACAGATTACATGAGTTGGATCATATAAAGTGTAATATTTTATGATTTCATATCCATGTAGATTTCTTAGCTGGCAGGAGCTTAAAACTACAGTTAGTGTGATATTCATGGAGCTGTGCTCTGCCCTCAGAGTTTCACTGAAGTTGTTTAAATCATCAAATGGAAAGATGAAGAAAAGGCACTCCAGTGTATTAGACAATTTTTACTGCTTTTTTATGGACTTAAGCTGGGAGGGAACATTTCCTTCACCAGAACAGCCTGCTGCTATTCATGTCTATGATTTTATATCACATTTGAATAGCAATGAAGTGATCAGGTAACCCTAGATTTTTAGATCAGGTGCAACTCTGGACAGAGATTACAACTTCCTGCATTTGGAGACTCCAGTAGCAGTATAACCCACACCAGCAATCGCTTAAGTCTCTCCAAAGAAAAGGATGGAGTTAAGTAAGGATAGGTAGGTCAATAGTTCTGTCTGTTCAGCCACCAAATCTGAGATGATTTGGCAGAGGCTCTTTCTCTGAGGATACAGGAAAGTCTGGTGTGACCAGGGCTGTGCAAACACTGCTGTAGCATCATGCTCACAGAAGCAGCTCTCAGAGTGGTAGAAGTGCTTATCTAGACAAGTGAAAAAGCAGACAGAAACAAATTAACAATGCAGAGAAAACTGACAACCCATTTTTCAGTTGAGTTCTAGGTCTTTTGAACGTGTGGAGATTGGTGATGATGGCAAGCTGTATAACCCTAAGCTGGAACAGAAATCAGCCTTTTGAGTTTTCCAATTACCTTAAAAAAGCCAATCACTGCCAAATCACCAGCATTTATGATGGCTTCAGCCTGATCAGTGGAGTTGATTAGAACAGTGCTAGGTCCTGTTCTTCTTTGCACCCATGTAATAAAGGCTGAGGCCTGTCTGACTCCTGTGAAAGGAAAAGAGAGTTAAAATGACCTTCAAAAGGATTAATAGAAATTTCTGTGCCATTGAGATAGAGGCAATGAAGGTGCAGAAGGATGCTGAATACAAATGGACTTGGCTTCCTTAGGACTGAGGTCAAAGCTGATTCGAAGTGGACTTGGGACATCCAAGTTCAACCTCAGGTTCTAATCACCATTTGAACTATTGCTGGCTCTAGAGGATCAATGGTGGATCAGTACTGTGTTTTCTGGTACCTCTGCAAATGGCTGTATGGCCAATTAACTGCTTAATCACACATGGAGAATAGAGATAAGGAAATTCAGACAAGTAGCAAACCTTTTCTGCAAGATTTCTTGTGTCCCAAAATCACAGTAAGCTATAAAGCGCTATCGACCTGAGGTTTAATCCAAAATTACTTCAAACCAATTGCAGATTTTATTGAACTGACTGTTCAACTAAATTAGATGTCAAAATTGTTCCATCGGTGCTGCAAAAGGGATCTGATAGGCACAGAGACACGTTAAAATTCCTCTATGGTGCTGCTCCTTCACTGCTCACTTGAGGCATAAGAAATAAAGCTGAAATGTCAAAGTTGTCTTTTAATTCGGCACTGTTGCGTTTTTTGGATTTCAAATTACTGCTACCAGTTTTACTGAGATTACAATCAGTCTATTTCATAAATTCTCTTCAAGATTTCAGAAATTTTAGAAATCTGATTCTCTTTAAAAAAATACATTTTCTAACTATTATGTTTTCAGAAAAATTTGGGATGCAAATTGAAGGTCAGCTGTAAAATCTCAGCTATAAAGCAACTCTGTCATCTCTGATTACGTCATCCCTGCTGGACCAGAGCAAGAGTCTGGCAAAGGGTTAATGAAAATTACATACGAAAAACAAAAAGTCTGTATGCTGTGAAGTGCTCGAGTCAAGATGTACAGTACAAGTGGATTATCAAAGATGCTGGTCCTGGTACTGTGCATTTTAGCAATATGACAAGATCAAAATTGAGTCAGACCATTTTACTGCCATCAAGTCATTTTGCAGCAGGCTGCACTGCAACTAGTTGAAAATACTATTTTTTTAAGGTGAAGCAGGCAGGCATCTGCTCTGGAGCATACAGGCTGCAGAGCAAAGCACAGAGCAGTATCTAGTGGCCACACAGCGCTTGACTTCTGCTGCTTAAATGCAGAATTGAGGTCTTGCAGTTTACGTCAGCAATATAACCCCTCAATGTATTTTTCATGTGGCTAATCATTTTATTAAGTTGCTTTAAACAGCCCATGTAGCTTGTTTCTAGTGGCCAAATTCTGCCCTTGCAGTTGTAAATGATGATTTTACAAAGCCTAGGATTTGGTTTTTGTGCTATCTCCATTGTCAGGACAACCATACAAAAATCCTGTTCCATAAAATATTTGAGTTAATTTCTCGATTTAAGTGAAGTCTGTAGTCTCTCGTGTGTGGTATGAAGCATATACTAAGTTCTCTACGAGAAGTCATTGGGTGGTTGCTGCGCATTTTCAGTTGCCAGTTCTCAATGGTTTAAAAATTATACGCGGTAGGTGAGATTTTCCTAGTTGTACATAAGCATTTAGCAGTCATTACTGGGAGTACATATGCTCCAGTGGTTGATGCTGTCTTGTGCAAATTGCAGAGCAGAAGCCAATTCCCTGACTTTTTGCACCTTGCTGGTAAGTGCGTGTTCAATAGCAGCTCTCTGCCGAAGGGTGACTATGTGCGTGTTGTATTATGATACTCTGTATTCACAGGTTCTCATAAGTATACCCACCAAAGAGGTTTACCAGTTTAAAAGAGGTTTTCTTAATGCTGTAGATTTTGTTAGAAACTGAGAGTAGGTGCTTTGGCTTTCATGTCTCAGCAGCTCTAACAGATGTTCAGTATGGCCAATCACGCTTTCGGTGGTATTTGTGCAGAAGCTGCTGTTTGCACAAGTCCAGGTTATGGGAACTTGGTAAGAAATTCAATAGCAAGGAGGAACAAGTTACTAAAAATACTGAAGATCAGCTTTCAGCAGCAGCCACAGGGGGCTTGGCAGTGAGAGAAATCAGAGCAACTTGGTTGTGTATAGGCTCAGGAGGCAAACTTTAGATTCCTTCTTTTGTTGATTGTACTACACTTGTGACTCAATGCTATCTGCTCAGAGTACACTAACAGATGCTTGGACAAGTCACGGAATTTTTGTCAACTCTGTAAAAGTTCAGCATTTTAGGAAAAAAAAAAGATTTATTAAATATCTTTCTTGTATATACTTTCAGTAAAAGAAAACCTCTAATACAGGCCTGGATTCCCCAAGATTGCTCAAGTCCGTTCTATCACAGTATTATTTTCTTTGCTTATTAACTTTTCATAAAAGATTTCAAATTATTCCATGTGTTTCCTGAGCCACATATGAGCTCCCTCTGATGGCTGAATTGCAAACCTCTTTTCCTTGGCTTAGGAAGCATACGTATTATGTTAAGGAACCTAGTGAATTCACAGTTTGTTGTAAGATGCACCGAGTATTGCTCCAGCCTGCTTCTGTAGGCACACTGCCAGTCAGCAACGCAGTGAACTAGAACTGAAAACAGAGCAGGTTAGGGACCAAATTCTTGCTTGGAGTAACTCATGTATCTTAATTGTAGGTCACCTTGTTGAGTTGATTCTCTGTACTTGGTGGAACTACACCAGCAATTAATTGAGCTTTGTGAACTAAACATGGAAAAGCATATTCAGTTATACACTTGGATTTTTAATTCAAATCCAAGTTCTTGTATTCGTACAGAGGTAATTGTATATTTAAAGCCATGGGCAAAATGAGTTTGCTGCCTTTGTATTCTTTATCTGAGCATCTGTATTTTTCTTCTCAGCAGCATAATAGATAGGGACATCCTGCCATTACATATCATTATCTTGTCAGTGCGTAAGACCGTTACCTTTGCAGTCTATGGGATCTTCCCTGCTGCCATCCACAAAAAATTTCACAGTAGGAAACTCTCGGATTTTAAATTCTTTTCTCAAATCATGTTGATGTGTGACGTCAATTTTGCCAAACTGGATTCTTGGAGCTTCTTTTTTAAGCTGCCGTGCAGCCTCAGCGAATTCTTCAGACAAATGCTGAGATGACTGAGGTAAAGAAACATCTGGAAAAGGTCAAACGGAAGTGAATTAGTTACATAGGCCACAGCATGAAGCTTTCTAGTGGACATGGTTGTGTCACGTAGTAGCTGAAGGGGTTGAATTATGTCTTTTATGACTCAGAAATAAATGAGAAATTATCTTTACTTTTTATTACTTTGTATGGATGCTAATTGTTCACCACTCCACAAGTCCTTGGACCAGTCATAGTGAACGACTAGTAAAATCGCAATAGTCTTTTGTTGGGAAGAAATGACATGGAATTAAAAAATAGTTTGACTGACTGACTATGAGTTAAAGGAAGGTCAAGGGTAGAGTTAGATATTACATTAGGGATTGTGATAAGATACCATTTTTGTAAGGACCTCGTTGAGGCAAACCTTTGTCATGCAGAAACTGCTTTTCCAGATAAGATAGGGAGGAGGGAAGGAGAGCAACAGAATGTGGTCTTTCAGAGACCTGTGATGTATTTCTGCTGTGTACCAGCCCTTCTCTCGCTCAAGTGGCAGTTGTGTGTTTGGAGGAAGGAGAAGAGCCATCCCAGTATGGGTCCTGGAGCTACAAGTTATATTAACATGAAAAAATAGACAAGAAGAAGAAAATTAGTCACACCTCAGCTGTTCTGTATGCTAAGTTAAATAAGAGGTAAAGGCTTGGAGCTTTACAGTTTTACAACTGGGGTTGAAAAAAAAAATGAATTTAACTTTCTTTAGATAAAACTGAGATATCCTATCTTGTTAAATTTCTTTTATTATGAAGAGCAAAACTTTTTCCTGTAGATTCTGCACTGGAAATTTTTAGTTTAATCAATATACTTTTAAAATAGGAACAGATGAAAAACATCCAGTTAATCTTAGTTTCACACATTTATGTCTGCTTTTGTGTGTGTGTATATACACGTATTCAGATATATACTTACACAAGCACATGTACACACGTGTGCCAAAGCATAAATCTAACAAAGTAACTGTCTTTGGGTTTTTTTTTCACAAAATTACAGATGCACTTCTCTGTAGCTTACCTGATGAAGACATTGCTCAATATAATTATAACCAAAACAAGGAATGAATGGTTCTGTATGAGTTCTGATACATGAAAGATAAAACCACTAATCTCAGTGCTGAGTTACATTTCTTGCATTATTCATCATTATCCTTGCTCTGAATCCCAGCCATCAATCATTTTCTTCCACCTAACTGCTACAGCAAAGATGTAAAGAATAGCATTAAATAAGGTTATTTTCTCAAAATATTAACGTGGTGCGCCCTTCCAAGTTCTGTCACATACAAACCCCTCTTGGCTTAGGCTCACAGAAACCCTGGCACTGGAACAGCTGCTCCAGTTGCTAACATGCCAGAGGAGTTCTTATTAGTAGATCAAAACTTAGTGTCTATTCAGAGGACACTCAGATACCATGGTGATGAATAGAAGGTGGTTCTCTAGATAAAGCAAATGAGCCTTAAGGCACCAGTCCAAAGCAAGTTGTGTTCTAATTGCCATAAAATTACTGTTTCACCAAATAAATTTATTTTGATTGTACAGAGAGATTTTCAAAAAGTTTTTATCCTAATGTCAGTTTTCTTTTTCCAGATTTAAAAAATGGTCTTATAAGCCTTTTCCCCAATGAGTTTGTAATGTGTTATCTCCTAGTACACAAAAAAATGGAGTAATATCTTCATTGTATCTCAATATGCTCTAGAGGTGACTGCAGAAAACCATGATATCTATTAGAAGTTCTGACCCCTCAACATAAGAAATAGCACATCTACCCTAGAAAAATACTGCTGCTTCTAGGAACTCTGAGTGTTGAGCCTTTATGAAATATCTTTGCTTAAAATGGTTGCAAAGATAGATGGATGTTAAAATAAAACATGGGGTACTTGCTGTGCAGTTTAAGAGTGCTGATACCCAATGGCTGCTTTGGGCAGGGTTAGCCCAGAACAGTTAGCCCAAGTTACTGGGGTTTCCGAGAGGAAGGGTATATGGCTCTGAACAAAGTGCTGTTGGAATAAGGAGCAGGAAGCCACACAGCAATTGGGGATCCGGCACCTTCTAGCTGATTCCAAGGCAATGTTTTACACCAGAGGCAATTTCAGTATCATGACTTACTGTACAGTGAAAAGGGACCCTCTTGGGAAGGAGCAGAAGAAATTCTTGGTGAAGTCCAGACACAGAAACCGAAGCTACTTAAAGGCTTCCCAAATAGACAGGAATAATAAGCTTAATGGATTTTAGAAATGTATGTAGATTGTTGAGGGCAGGAACTAGGATGCATTTTTCTCTGAAATGTTTCAATCTGAAAGATATTTTAAGAATGGTCTCTTATCACTGAACGACCTGAAGAATCAGAGTTGCAGGCAATATAACTACCATACTTAAACCGTGAGAGTTGGTAGAGTTAGCAGCTCCTGGCTGGAGATTCATCCCATAAAAAGTAATAAGTGTACTCAGAGACTGGGAAACATCCAAGTACCATTAACCTGATAACTGCGAGACCAAAGTTCAATGAGTGAACAGCCTTCACCATCAGACAGATAAAAATGGTTTCCTTGACTACCCAGAAGGCAGGTGGGAACATCCACCATGCACCTTTCCCCTGCCTTTTGGAGTGATTAGACTCCTCTTCAGCTTTCCATCAATTCCTTTTCATTCCACTCATTCTCTGTTTGCTTCCCAGGTGCTTTATTTTTCAACTCACTTGAGTGTTGCAGGAAATCATTTATTTTTTTTTTTTTCTATTTGGAGCCTTTTCTTGAGTTTTGTTTTGCTTCCTTTGGGTTAGATTTTTAGTTACACTCATCACTTGAGGCATTGGGGTGAAGAAGCAGCTGCAGAGGCTAACACAGCATGACAGGCTGCAGACTCAGGGAGAGCTGAGTGCTAGCAGAATATGAGGGCAGACACAGACGAGAGGTAACAGAGTTGGTGGCAAGATCACCAGGGAAGACATGCATGGGTGGTGGGACCTGTGTAAACCAATGTGCTGTGCCACAGCTGACAGAAGCAAGGGGCTCTTCAAAGGCCATCAGCTCAGGAACAATATTACATTAACAATGGGAGAATGTTTTTATTAGTAGTAGTTTTATTTGTGTTGCAAATAAAAAGGAGGATAATCAAAGGGCTTGTTGTGATTTTTATTATTTGTTTTCTAGATAGTGGTTTTGACCTATCTTTTGGAAGTATTACTGAATTCCCCACTCTGTGTCATTGCTGTTTTGTGAAGTGTCCTTGTCAAAACAGGTGTGAACCTCCAGAGGAGCAGCTTAACAGATTGCCACCATTTGATCATGGGTGCAGGAGATCCTGAAAATAAATTATCCAGCATCTGAGAACAACTCAAGCTCATTGGCTTGAACATGGGAAGAATCAAAAATGGGCACAGAACCAGGAGAGTTAAAAGTATCTGTGCCGTGTCCTCTTGAATTTCTGGGTTTTGTTGTTTTTCGATGATAGTAGAGCTGCAACCACTCACCTTTTAAAATCACTTTTAAGGGGTAGACTGTAGCACCATTTCAGCAGCTGCTTTGATCAAATAATATTGACACGTTTTTGTGAGAAGGCCTCACGTTGAAGAAAGCATCACCTTTTTCAACACCTTCCCAGACTAAAGTTTCCCTTATTTTAGGAACCACTGTAAGAATGCCTCCCTCTAAAGGTCTTGTACAGCAAATCATTCCTCAAAGGAGGAGTGTTGGGTGTATGAACATTGCCACATTTTCCATTTCATGAGCTGCAATGAAGTCTGTGTATCTTGGGATTTAAATGCACTTTTATATTTTATGTCAGCAACTCACATTTTGTTGGGCTTGTTTTCCATGGACAACTAGTGAGTTAGGTGAACGTGAAATCCCATGTACATTGAAAGCAAAGACTGACGAACTGAAAGGGAATACAGACTGTAAATCAGATGGTCACAAATGTTGATTTTTACAGCTCAAGCCACTAGTAGTCTTGTATTAGCAAATGTAAAACTTTTTGTGAGAAGCCAGCCCTACCTCTCTGAGGAACTTGCAGAATGATTGCGTAAGGAGCAAGAACAAGGTGGGTGTCATTACATGTCGTCATCTCTTAGAGAGTCAGAGCACATTTTGCTTAAAGTCACACCAAATGGATATGGTAAAAGTGAAAAGAGAAGGAGAAATCTTATGCTTTGAGAGACTCTCTTGAGCAGATCGATAACCTGAGTAAGCTGCTGCTTTTTTTTCATAGTGCACTTACTGGACTAAAATATATTGAGATGTTGACAGAGAATATTTTTGCTGATACATAAATATGTTTATTGACCCTAAAGCAGTCTTGCAGTGAGTATACATGGAAGCACAATGAGTTCCTTCTGCTTTAGATCATTGCTGGTGGCCTCTAATTTCATTCTGCAATCTATATTAATGGTCTGGTGATTGCTGCTGTAAGTACGAATACGCCTGTTGTCGTGCTAACATGTCTCCTGTCAATTGCAGTATCATCTGTTGCTAGTGTGGAATCATGCACTATATTTTACCCCTGGACCGGAGCATATTGTGGCTATTTTTGCCTCTCTGGCCTGGGAAAGCCTTAAACATGAACGGTATTCACTGTACTGTTTGAGACATCTGAGGATTATTCATACATGGAGAATTATGGGACAGTTGCAAAGTCCTGTGCAAACCATCCTGACAAAATTGGAAAGGTTTACGAAAGGCTTTTGAAGAGAAATTAAATAGGACATCAGCTGGGAAAATTGGAGTAAGCTAATACAAAACTCCAACTGATTACAGTTTGCAGTGGTGTGCAGCAGTGCTTTTAGTGCTTGTGATTACAGCCGTACAAAGTTTATTCTCCCTGTGATGAGGATATTTGTGTAGAGTACTTGGGATTTTTTTGTTATTTTGGGTTTGTTTGGTTTCTTTTTTTAAAGCAACAATATTCTGCAGGGATCTATATTCAACTAATATATAATGTAAACAGTGAAACTCTCGCATGCAGACAATGCTGAGGTAAGATCTACCCCTTCTGCAGGTGTCAAGTGCTCTATATTCCCTGTGCTAATACACATTGGTGGGATATTTAGATCAGTTTAGTGTGGATGGGGAGATGCCACAGACTGCAGCAGCAGAGGAGTGCTTGTCACTGAGCATGGAGATGAGGGGCTCCTGGTACCTGCAGGCATATAACTCAGCCGGGCAGGCAGCAGGGCTCGCGCCCATGACAGAGTAGGCACACTGCTGGGTGCTGCTTGCATTTTTATTTTCTTTTTCAGGTATTTTTCTCTGTGTGTTCTCCAAAAACAAAGAGAAGTTGAAACCTCTCTCCCTGTGTCCTTCCTCACCCTCTTTATGCTATCCTTTCAGCTACTTCCTTGTTGCACGGTGCCGGTGGGATGCAGTCAGAAGAGTGCCAGATTTCTGGGTCATTGCTTGATTTCCGTGCCGGGGACATGCCCTGTGTACTTTGCTCAGCTCACAAGGGTAGCCTGATACCGCTTGGCAGAAAGTCAGCGTATGTTCTTATAGTAAACCTTGCCTGAAAGCAGGCAGACCTGGAACACTGTGAGGGTGAAACTGAAGGGCATTGGGAGGACCTAGAAGTCACTGAGTAGAAGACCTCTCCTGATAAACACCGGGGGGCTGGTAAGTAGATAACAGTATGCAACAGGGAAAGTGTTGGGGTTTTCTCACAGATGGGCTTAAAGCAGATCCTAGATTGTCGAAACAATTTTTTGCCCCTGTTGGTACAGCACCAGAACAAATCTCACTTTGTGGGAAGTATGGGATTCCTTCCTGTCCTCTCGACTGTGTTTCTGTGATTGATAATGGGTCAAGAAGAAAAAGGTCTCAGGTCTCGCATTTGTTTTGGATTGGTTTGGATCTGAAGCTGATTTCTGACAGCCCCGCAGATTTCTTGTGTGATCTGGAGAGTATTGCTTTGTCTTTCATTATCTAAGTTCCCTTAATTCCATGTTCACACAGACTGTTTATTTGGATAGCCTGTTTTAAGGAGTAGGGCATAAAATACTAGAACTTTATGGCTTCTCTGTGCAGGTGCATGTGTGTGTTCCATCTTTAGTCTCTGAGCTGTGGCAGTGCAAACACTTACAGCAGATGAACCGCCTGCTTCAGCATTGTGGACTCAGATCTACATTCCAGGGCAGTGTTTGACTTCAGGATAGTTTTTTCACTGCCCCAGAGGCTGTTTAGTGACATGTCTCCGTAGGGAGCTATTGGGAATTTATATCCAAACCAGAAGGCAGTGAGGATCCCTGGAGCAAAGTGTGGTTGAGGAGCGGTGTTTCATCTCTGACTTTTTTGAAAGATATGGTGTGAAATGGAAGGGTGTGTTTGTCCTTCCCTTCTGAAGAAAGCCGTCATTAGAATGGTAGGATATTAGAGAGATCTGAGACTCTGTTCTGAATTAGGGGGAAGAAATCCTGATTTAAATCTCCCACATCCTTTTTACTGCCTAAGTCCTGGGCTACTGTATTCTGAACAACTCTTTCTTTGTCTCTCATCTCTTTATGAAACTTTTCATGTCTTCTGTCCATTCAGTATTAGGCTGAAATCCTGAGGCATGTTTTAGTCTCATAATTTTAGAAATTAGGAAGAAGTTCTTCACTATGCAGGTAGTGAGACACTGTTAACAGGTTGCCCGGGGAACTTATGAATGCTCCATCTCTGGATGTGTTCAAGGCCAGGTTGGATGGAACTTTGAGCAACCTGGTCTAGTGGGAGATGTCCCCGCCCATAGCAGGGGAGTTGTAGCTAGATGCTCTTTAAGGTCCCTTCCAACCCAAACCATGCTGTGATTCTGTAATCAGCTCTGCCAGTACTAAGGAGATTTGGCTGCAAACTCTTCTCTGACCTGGACATTTAGATTCTGTGCTTTGAACCCACTCTTACAAAGCTGAGGAGAGAGCTTGAATAAGTTTTTTCTGATAAATTATTTTTTCACTGAATTAATACATTTTCAAAGGTCAAAGCAGTTCACGACTGCAGACTGAATCTGGAAAATGGCTTTAGACTCTCCACAATTAAAAAGCAAAATCTTGCTAAATTTGACTTGGTAGCAAAGTAAAAGAATAAATTACATGCACTTCTGCAAAGTTAGGGTATTGACTTAATTTCAGTATCCCTTCCAAATATGAAATAGATTGGGGCTTTCAGCTTGTGCCACTCTCTCATGCTTCAGGTCTCCATAGGAGTTCTGGTTTGCAAGATAGTTTGTATAACTTAAGGCTAAGTGGACCTGTGCACTGAGCACAGTGAGAATGGCACAGTGAAGCAAGGTCAGGCCCAAGCAACAAAGGTTTTGCTGTCTCATGCAAATTGGAGCATTTCTGCTACCAGCAAGCTGCTAGCAAATACAGCTCTGTGCGTGCAGAGTGGGAAACTGTGCAGCGTCTCAACTTCTTGACAAGTAACATCACATTTTGGCTTTTGTGATTTACTTTCTGTAAGGCTCAGATGGCCAGATCTAATAAAGTTAGTTACTCAACAGCCCCCACTAGTTTCCTCTCCCTGAGGAATATAGGTAAGGCTAATAGAAAAACCACAAACTGGCCTCCAATAATCAAGTGCTAGTTTCAGAGAAAGAGTTTGATACAATGCAATTACAAACACAAAAATATTGTAAAAAGACATTCCCTGAAGCCTAAACACCCAGAGAGATGCCATCTGGCAAAAACCTCGTACGAAGCACTGATGAAAATGTAAGAAGGAGAAAAACCCTCTCCAATTTTTTGTTTGTTTTTGTAATACCTAAAGTTTCACCCATCACTGCGGTGATAGTACTTGCAAAATTAGGCAGTGGAAGCAAAGAATTCCAACTCAGCCCTGTATGTGAGGACCCATTTTACTTGCAGTGTCCATCTTAAGTAGCAGACCGGTACTTAAGATCACTCAAAAAAATGAATAAATTACTGTAGTTATGGTCAGAAGTGGATACATGGAGCAAAACAAAACAAGGACTACTGGAGGACAAAGCAACAGCAAAACAAGCGTACCCGAGTGCCCCAGCATCAATCATGCTCTGCAGAGCCATCAAGGTAAAGAGACAGTGGAAATTGGTACTCACAGAATTCCACCAGCAGGTACTTAGTTTCCTTCAATGCTCTGTCAAAGTTGCTCTTTTTCAGCAAGAGTACATTGTTCTCCTTTTTTATTTGGGGGAGTTTGGCCTTCCTTAGCTTTGTTTCATTTGGGCTGATGCTGCCTGCTGCCAGGAAGCCTGTGAGAAACAGTAACAGCAGAAGGAAAAACTGGTGTGCCTTCATCTTATCCTGCCTTTATCCAGTTACTGAGAAAGAAAGAAGCAAATGAACACTAAGCAGCAGGGGTTGCTGCTCAAACGATTGCTGTCGTATCAGCTAAAGCAAGAGGCTGATAAGGTTGTTAACGGAGTCTACCACCAACTGCACCTATCCACAGGAAGATTAGTTAATTACTTCCCCATTTTTAGCAATGTTTGGGGAAAAAAAAGTATCTGTGGGGAAGAGGGGTTTACTGTTTCTGTAAGTAATCAGAACCCTGGGGAGAAGGTGAGAGAGCACAGGAGAAAACATTTGCCTGCAGAATCACCAGTGGATTCATAGTGCCTTTGTGAAATTAGCCAGCCTGCTCTTGTCACTATTACCCAGTGCAGAGCTGCAGGCAAAAAAGTCAGGTACCTGCAACAGTGTTTGAGGGCTGCTCCTTCGCTTAATATTTGGTTGTCTGCTGCAGTACTTACTGTGGATCTAATTCAGAGCATGCTAAAGTCAGGGAAAAAAAATCTGTTTGCTTTGCATGCATAATGTCGATGCCTGTGTTTCTTGTCTGTGAGGTTCCCATCTCTATTTAAGCACCAACATGTAGCTCAAGTAAGATCCTACTTTGTGGGTTAAACAAGAAGATTTTGCTTTTAGTTTTCAGTGGTAGCACAACTTCAGGCAGCTAATATTTGTTCAGTAAACTGGAGGGATCAAATGTACTATTTTATCCTTAGGATAGCTATCAATCAGCTGTGTCTGTGAACTATGAGGCCTCCCTAGGTAGTCTTCCCAGGACATCTTAAAAAATATCTTACAAAAAGATAAAGACACCATTTATTAAGAAATGGTTATTTCTGTAAATGGCTTCCAGCCTGTAATTGTGGCAAAAGTATCTTTGACCTTTAAACTGTACTGAAATTTGTGAACCATACAACCAAAGCTGTAGCCTTGCTAGAGGGGAACAGGTATTCTGGTGCTTGTTTCATTAACACAGGGGAGGACACAGTGGACTTGAGGACAAGTAAGTCTGGATTAGTAGAACCAAAATGATAGCTAAAGAAATTACCTCCAAGAATGACTGCTCCTTCCTCTTGAGGAGCAGCAAGTGCTGCTTTGCTCCTTCATGCCTTTAGACTAAAGGATGAAAAATCTCCTATCAGGAGGGTACTGCTAAAAGGAAGGAGTGTTTGTAATGGTGGTTGATGTGGTAGCTGCAATTTTCTTGGGAGTGAAGGATCTTGGGCAGCATATTTCTTCAATCGAGGTTGTTTTCATGCCTAGTGTGAGTTGGGCTGGGTTTCAAGTGAACTCTTTTCTATCATTCTTAAAGACTTTGGCTTATAATGCACCTTGAGATGTGTTCTGTTAGCACTCATACAGGGCACCTAGTGAAATCAGAGAGAGCAGTGTGTTCAGGCTGCTTGCAAGATAAGGTCACGTGTAAATGCAGATGTAACAATTGGTTACTAAAGGAAAAAAAAAGCAGAAAGATAAGAGTCTCCTTTTGACTTTGTGGACTTTTTCTCTTCGTAACAGACTCTGTTGGCTGTTAAATAAGGAGAAGGTTGTGACACGGAAGTTTAAAACGAAGCTGACTCTATGTTGAATTGAGGGAAAGATTCCCTTAGATTTAATGTGGTGGGTAGATTCTTTAGGACCTGATTACACTCAAAACAAGTTTATCAGAGTATTCTGCGCGTTTGACTAAAGATCCAGTTTCTTGACTTCTAAGGCTGGGCATTAAATAACAGCAGCACCATCCCTTCTGTTTCTTTCACATGTACCTGTATGTTGTGTAGGAAAGTCTAGAAGAAACCGGAAGAGCTGGAATTCTTTGCAAGTTTATTTTACAACTTGTATCTTTTTTGAAGTTTCCCATTTAGCTCAAGTGCAAAGCAAATGGAAGTCTTTGACATTTGATCTTTGCTTACTTAGTGTTTACTTTGTGTTTATTCCGTGCCCCCAATGACAACAAAACTTCCGAAGAAATAAGTCAGAAATTCATCAGTTTTATTGGTGTGTAAGTTTAGTGTGAATTGTTATCTAGTGTATATTTCAGACATAGCATAATTACAGAGGCTGTTTTAAATCAAGGTGATAAAGTGTTCTCGAAACACTTTCTAACTAGCAGCATTTTATTTCTGTAAGCAGGCGAAGTAAAATACAAAATTTACAGGAATCAAGAGAGAGATAATTTAGAAAAGGACTGCCAAGTGGTAGTTTAGAGATGAGATGAGATATGAGATTCATTCATGGCTGACAGAGTAGAGGACAAATATTGTAATGACAAAACTGTGCACAATCTCTTTGCCAGAATAGGAGGAGCATTTATTTTAAGAGTCACAGTAAATAATGGGGAAAAATGAGGAGACAACCTATTTATTTAAGCTGATTTGCATTAATTTATCCAACCTCACAAACTAGATAGCGTTCAATACCTGGCTATTTTGAAATGTATTATCTTTCATTTCAGATAACTGATTCCTGTAAGTCTGCATCTGATTTTTTTCCCCACTGTCTGATGAAACATCATTTATCATGAGAACATTCATTAAGTCATGGATTCCTCAGTGTTTGCGGATTCTCAGGTCACCTTTCAGACTATTCCATGGATGCAACAGGCTTCTTACATCTGAGATTATTTCATATTATGACTCTATAAACCAGTGTAAAAAGGAATTGCCGGAATATTTCAACTTTGCAAGTGATGTCTTAGATGAGTGGTCGCGACTAGAAAAGGTAGTATTTTTCTTTTGCTTCATAGACACTGGAACAAATCTCAGATGATACGAAACGATTTTCCTAATGGATACGGGATAGTATTAGCTGCAGAGTAGAATGCACTATTTTATTTTCTTGTCAGAAATATAGGTATCGCTTTAAAAGACTAGATGCCAGGGATGATTTGCTTAGTCTGGAATTATTTTGAATTTAAAGGACACCTTCTAAGTTTTGTCTTCTTATTTTAATATCTTCTGTTGTGTTCTAGGATGGAAGACGATCAGCAATTCCAGCTTTTTGGTGGATAAATGAGGAAGGAGAGGAGGTGAAGTGGAGCTTTGAAGAGCTGGGATTTCTGTCTAGGAAAGCAGCTAATATACTTTCTGAAGCATGTGGTCTACAGAGAGGAGACAGAGTTATAGCAGTTCTGCCTCGTGTTCCCGAATGGTGGATAATGAATGTAGCCTGTATGCGAACAGGTGAGTGATCTTACTGATCTTGGGTGCAGGAAGAAAACGAATAGAAGATATGAAAAAAATATAAGCAGGAATATGCTGCTGTGCTATGTTTTTGCATAGAAGGAGAATTGGCAGCACCCACACAGGAACCAAGGAAACACTGCACTCGGTGCTGAACAGACGTGGTCCAGTTCAATGGCATCCTCAGTTGAAGCCAGTAAAAATTGAGTGGTTACAATGTAAGGACAGATTTGACCAGATGCATTATCACCGTGAACAATTTTAGGGCAATAATTTATACAACTAGACTGGTTAATGAATCAATACTTTTTTTTTTTTCTCTGCTGTTAGCTTTGTAAATTCTCAGGAAGAATTTGACCCACTGCATTTTTAGACTGCTAAACATCCATGACGAAACAATTGAGCAGCATCAAGTATTTTTGTCTCATTTCTAAGCTCTGTGATTCTTGGAGGTTTAAATGGGCTTAAGATTTTTTGACTATAATGTGCGAGTATCATTTAGTATTTCAGTGCCTCAGTTTCCCAACTGTAAAATTTGTAGACACTTTTGAAGGTGCAGAAAGACAGAAATCAATCTGTAGGTCAAGTCTATTGAAAACCTCAGGAAAAAGAGGTGTAGAAATGCACTAAATTGATCCTTCCCAATGTGATTTCAGTCACATGGTACTCAGTATCCAAACTTACATCTGTTCACATTACAAAGCAAATTCAAGCTTGAGGGATCTGTTGACTGAGCAATGACCTCAATCTATTTATGTGATATCAGAGATATTAATTCTTTATTGAAATGAATAATGGCTTTACTTCAAATGCAAATCCAGGAGAAAGTAGTTAGTGACCTGCTGTGCCACAAATCTATGGGTCCAGATGGGATTCTTCCTAGTGTCCTTAGGGAGGTGGTGCAAGATCTGACTAAGCCACTCTCTGTCATTTGTCACTGGTCCTGGCTCACTGGTGAGGTCCCAGATGGCTGGATGTTGGTCAATGTGACACCTATCCACAGGAAGGGCTGGAAGGAGGATCCAGGAAACTATAGGGCTGTCAGCCTGACCTCTGTGCCTGGCAAGGTTATGAAGCAGATCATCCTGAGTGCCATCAAGCGGCATGTACAAGATAACCAGGGGATCAGACCCAGTCAAAATGGGTTTAGGAAAGGAAGGTCCTGCCTAACCAATCTGATCTCCTTGTATGACTGGGTGACC